>JAVLUX010000042.1:21290000-21890000 GCA_032164185.1 Moxostoma hubbsi
CTAAACTCTTATACTTACACAATAAAAATATATCTTTACCAGTTAGCTGAATTTTTAATTTTGTGTGTTTAAGTATTATATATTCAATATCAATCCATTAAATTGGGTAAACACACATTCAAAGAATAAATGTTTTATGGATTCTTCCTCTAAGTTACAAAAGACACATGTAGTCTCCATGTCTCTAAAAAAATCTTGAGACTTCTTGTCTCACTGGGTAAATTAAATGAATAACTTTATATGTGATTTCTTTAACTTTATTGGTGAGACAGAATTTACTAGGTAACTTCCAGACCTCTTTCCATTCAATCTGATTATAGAATGAATTCCAATATGGTTTGCATTTAGGTAATGATGTATTTTTGCATATTGTTTTTATAAAGAAGCTGTAAAACCTCCACACCATTAATACTTATGGGAGTATTATATACAGAGATACACTCAGAGGATATATCACCTGGTAAGAGTTGAATAAGGCCACCAGGAATGGCATCAAAAACCATTGCGAACTCTTTAGCAGTTACTGGAATCTTATAGTAATTAAGGAATTCACAATAATTAAAAAGTTGTCCATTACTCTTAAATAACTGTCTCAACAGTACAATACAGTTATTGTACCAGTTTCTAAAAAATAAAGTTTTGTTTTAAAATACAATGTTGTTGTTATTCCGAATTAAAGATTTGTGTGGAGAGAAGTTGTTTATAAATGTGCATCCAATAAAAAACCTGTCTATAAAACAAGATAGCTTTATCGGAACCTTGTTTACATCACAATTACATCTAAAAAAAAAATTCAAAACCTCTCAACTTTTCAAATATCAGGTCAGGGATGATATTCCATATTTTGTCTTTAAAACACAAATAATTCTTAATCCATTTATTCTTAAATATGCAGTTAGCAGTATTAAAATCTAGCACATTCAGACCACCTTCTTCAATTGGATTGCATAGAATCGTCTTTTTTAAATAGTGCGTTCTGTTCTTCCAGATGAAATTAAACTAAATACAATCTACTTCTTTTATGACGGATTGTGGAACATCTAGAACAAGAGCTGTATACACTAAGCGCGATAACCCTTTTAGTACCATTACGATTACAGACTGTTACCATCTGATCGCATCACTGTAACATGGTACCGTCACAGTTTTTTTCTGCAATGAAGGTGTTAGCAACTCGTTTTAATCTAGAAAGCCATTATATTTTTAATGGATCTCTCCAGTTAGCGGTCATCTAATATTTTATGTATTCCCTACGCATGACAGCCATGTGTTGAGACTCTGTACGTGACATTAATGAGGAAAATACATTCATCACACATATTCATGTTTGTATTAGGCCTTATAGCTCCGAAAGTAAAGATACATTTAGTCATATTTCGTTGTGAACTATAAGCAGATGACAACATCGTTCCAAAACACTAACCTTGGCCAATGTTACGAGGCTTCCTCTCAACACGGCCGCCATCGTAGATTTAAAATGAAGTGACAGGCAGAGATCTTATATTGCTATATTTCAATTTCTGCGCTTTTACCATGAGAGAGAGTAAAAGCCAACCAGCGTGTTACGCCAGCAAGTCACCGTTTGTGGCTACCATACAAACGAATACGAACAACCGTAAACTGACACCTTCCTGTCGCAAAATGTTCTGCGTCTTCTCTTATAATAACAGCAATTTTATCCAAGTAAACTCTACAGATAGTTTATTCCAAAAGCTTTTTTTTGCTTAAAACATGTTTAAGGTTAGTGGACAGGTGGTCAATTTATTAAATTATGAGCCGTTTCCTCACAAAGGCAGTTTATTCAGCGTAATGAAGCATCTCCTCCATAGACATCCATTAAGAAAAACGGCTTCCCGTCTCCTCGCTAGTGCTTTCAATGTAGAAGGGTTCTGAAGTGTCAGTCTAGAAGAGATCCCTCTTTCGTCAATCCCGCGAGATTCTACAATTCTGCAGATTATACATGCCGTTTGAAGTAGCACAGAAACGATGAGTGCTAGTAAAATATTATTTTAAATAGTCTGGTTTTGAAAAATAGTCATTCTTGATTATCTTTAAAATAAATATTTAACTAAATAAATTTGATAATTATGTGTGCTACCGCCGGTCATGAAATACTGTAAATCAGTGGAGAAGTACATCAATCAGCTAGCGTGACCATACGTCCTCTTTTTCGGACCTTAAAAAGCCTGTGCGAAAATGCCCGGGATTCGGCTTTAGTTGCATTGTGATGTGCATCTGGTCGAATACTTAATTGTGCGCGCGCGCATATTTGCATTCTTTACAAGTCCCGCCTTCTCGCATAGTCGATTATAAGAGGCTTGTAACAACTATTGGCCAAATCCCTGCCTGTCAATCTCTCCGCGAACGAACGAAGCGCTGTTGTGTTCGGCATCAAACAGTTGCTTGAAAGTAGCAGCAAATGACCGCTGATTGAAAACAATTGCTGCGTCCCAATTTGCATACTATCCGTCCTAAATAGTATTCGAAAATAGAATTAGTACGTCCCAAATCGTAGTATGTTGAAATGAGTGTTCCAAAGATACCCGGATGGTCTACTATTTCCGGTCAGAATCCGAAGTGCAGATCGATGCACACTCTAACGGCTAATATTGCCCACAACCCATTGCGTGCGGGAGGGAGGAGCTTTGAGATGATGCAAACATGGCGGCCGAATGCGGCAGCGGAGATGCGCCCTCAGTTTTTAAGTGTAAGAACTTAAACGTTTAATTAACGTTTAAACGCTAATTAAAGTTATATTTTATTGTCTCATAATATTAATGGATTTGTGTTGCGCAAAAAAAGTAACTGTGTTTATCTTGTAGGGTCCGATGATGACACTGAGCGCCTCATTAACTGGCGCATTGCCAACGACGATGTTTGTTTAACTGTCGCGGTGTGCGTAACTAGGCAACCACGTTCTCTTCCATTGCATGACGTCTTCGTAGTATGTCCCAGAACGTGCATACTCTTTTGCTACACACTCAAAAGTATGTACTTTTTCTTCAAAAAAAGAGTACATACTTTTAGGTCGTAGTATAAGTAGGCGAATTGGGACGCAGCAAATGTGTTGTGTTTATGTACTTGTCAGGAGATGGCGCTGTAGTTCACATGTTGTTACCTATAAAAGGTGTAGAGTAAGAATGGAAGTGGTTGCACCTGCTGCCTAATCATGTAACCGCCTGGCACTGTTGTATGGCTTGTGGTGAATAAACCTTGAAGAACTAAGACACTTTCTTGTCTTCATGATTACCAGGACTTAGAAATAACAAATTGGCGACGAGGATTTTGCTGTTCTACATTAAAGATGTCTGCTGTTGCTTCTTTTCCTACGCCATTCTTACCATGTCCGGGTGAGCCATCTATTCCCTGTGGCGTCTGGTTAAAGATGTTTGAGAATTACTTGCTTGTCGTAAATGCATCAGGAGATGACTGGCCAGTTGCAAGAAAGCGAGCTTTATTTCTTCATTGCCTGGGAACAGAAGGTCAGAGACTATTCTATACTTTACCAAACCAAGGAGAAACAATGGAGGATCCTATTGAGACTTTGAAACTACACTTTATTCCTCGACGTAATGTTGTGGCTGAGCGTCATGCATTCAGAAAACGAATTCAAGCACCAGGGGAAACAATCCTGCAGTATGTTGCTTCTCTTCGGGACTTCGCCACCACATGTGAGTTTGCATCTAATAATGATAATGTTGCGAGATCAATTAGTGGAGAATGTAAACAGTCATCGTATTAGAGAACGTCTGTTATTAGAGACTGATTTGACTCCTAACAAGGTTATTACTATTGCTACACAAATGGAGGCTGCTGGTGAACAAGCTAAACTTTTTTCAAATCAGACTTCAGTACCTGCGCAAGCAATACAAGCAACAAGTGAGCCTGCTGTTGATCGTTATAAAAGACAATCACCTTTGAAACCTCTGTCTGTGCCTTCAAAGCCTTTTGCTACTTCCTTGGCTCGTGCATGTTATGTGGATCTACAAAACATCTTGCAAATGATTCCAGATGTCCTGCAGTTTCTGTAAAGTGCAATAATTGTCAAAAGTTGGGTCATTTTTCAAGAGTGTGTCGTTCACAGCAAACACGTTCTGTACATGAGATTGAATTGCCTGAGCTTCAGATTCTTTACATGCATGATTCAGTATCTAATAAGATAAAGTGGACTACTATCATGACTGCATCAGTCTCCGTACCTGTGGAGTTGATTGTGGATTCTGGATCTTCTGTTTCCATTCTGCCAAAATCTGTGTATGAAAAACACTTTTTAAACAAGACTCTTTGCTGCCTCCTCCTGTTAAATTGGTGAAATATTCAAGAGATCCAATACCAGTGCTTGGTTGTCTACCTGTTACTGTTACCAGAGATAATATGAACTGTAATAATTCAATTTTTATAGCTGAATGTGGCACTGCTCTTCTTGGAATGGATTTAATTAATGGGCTGCATCTCAAGTTTGAAGGTTCTTCCATACTTCCAGGATCGGCTCAGTCTTCAGCTCCTGTAATGCGACTTTCTGCTTCTGTGCCTGTTACTAAGCTAGGATGTGCAAAATGATTTGTGCATAAGGTAAAGACTTCTTCAGTGGTGAAACCTGTATGTCAGAAACTTAGACGGTTGCCATTATCTGTTCGAAATGCTGTCAGTGATGAACTTCAACGCCTTCTTGACTTGGTTGTTATTGAACGAGTGGATGCATCACCGTGGATTTCTCCAATTGTAGTTCTTCAGAAGAAGACCGGTGGTATTCGCATGAGTGTAGACCTACGAGAGCCAAATAAAGCTGTTGTTGCGGACCGTTATCCTTTGTCCCATATTGATGAGATGATGTCTACGCTGCGTGGAGCAACTGTCTTTTCTACAATTGATTTAGAGAATGCTTTTGTTACGTGAAGAGAGTCGTGATCTGACTGCATTCATCACCCATGAAGGACCATTCAGATTCTGTCGAGTACCTTATGGCCTTGCTTCAGCTCCATCGGCGTTTCAGAAAATGTTAGCAACTGTACTACAAGGATTGCCAAACGTAGCCAATTATCTGGATGATGTCATTGTCTGGGGACACACAAAAAGTGACCATGACCACATGCTCAAAGTGGTTATTCAGTGCATACACGATGCAGGCTTAAAGTTAAATGATTCAAAATGTCACTTTAATGAAAGCAGTTTGCGCTTCCTTGGTCATACTGTATCTGCACAGGGTATTCACCCAGATGAGGATCATCTTAGTGCAATGCTTCATGCTCCTGTTCCTAAAGATGCACATCCGCTCCGTTCCCTTCTTGGATTGTTGTCATGGTACAATAAATTAATTCCAAATTTCGCTACAGTAGTAGAACCATTGCGTGCTTGCATCAGACAAGGTTCTGAGTTTAGCTGGTCAGATGAGGCTCAAGAGTTTCAGTACTGTAAAGGAGTTGTTACTCCAAAGCCCTGCTTTGGCATTGTTTGACCCTAACTTGCCCACTGTCGTTTCAACGGATGCATCAGATTATGGACTAGGTGCTGTATTCTCTCAAATTTATGAAAACAACACAGAGCACATTGTTGCATTTGCTTCAAGAACATTGTCTACTGCAGAACGCAAATATTCAACGATTGAAAAGGAAGCTTTAGCATGTGTCTGGGCTGTTGAAAAATGGAGAACTTACCTCTGGGGTCGAAAATTTCTTCTACGTATGGATCATCAGGCCTTGACAGTGCTCCTCTCCTCTAAAGGCACAGATCGCGCTGGAATGAGGATCGCGCGTTGGGCAGAGCGACTCTTGTGTTTTAATTATGAGGTGAATTATTGTCCTGGCTCTCTCAACCAGGTTGCTGATTATCTTTCACGCCTACCCTTGCCTGCTTCTGATGAGGATTTTTCCGATATTGAACCGGAGTTTGTTGCATTTTTGTCTTCTGAAATGTCTGCTCTGTCTCCAACTGAATTTGCTTTTGCCTCCGCATCATGCTCAGAAATGACTGCATTACGTGCTCAGATTGTTCGTGGATGGCCTTCTTCATCAGCTGCTGTGGGGGTTGTTCTACATATTTTCAAGTACGTCATGAACTTGCTGTGCAAAAGGACTGTGTTTAGAGGGTCACGTCTTGTTGTTCCAGTTGCATTGCGACGTGTTTTGGTGAATCTGGCCCATGAAGGTCATCAAGGAATAGTGCGTACGAAACGGCGCATTCGTGATCTTTACTGGTGGCCTGGTATTGACTGCTTGGTTAAGGAACAGATCAAGAATTGTGAAGTTAGCTTGTCTTCTGAGAAGACTACAGCTGTTCGTGCTGCACCTTTACAACCTGTACCTTTTCCATCTATGCCATGGGAAAAAGTGGCTGTTGACATTGTTGGCCCATTTGAAACCGCTACCTGGGATTGTAGGTACATTATGACATTGATTTGACTATCATAGTAAGTGGCCAGAAGTAGCATTCACTTCAATCACAAGTAAAAATGTGATCAACTTCTTGAGATCAGTTTTCAGCAGATTTGGAAATCCTCATTACATTGTATCTGACAATGGGTGTCAGTTCAAGTCAGTGGAGTTTGCTGCATTTCTGAAAGCGAGAGACATTCAACACATACATACGTCAATGTATCATCCAGCTGCAAATGGAGCTATTGAGCGATTCCATCGAGTACTGAAGAGTTCTATTCAATCTGCTATTCTCTCTGGAAAGCCATGGAAATCAACAGTAACAGTTTCTTCAAACTTACCGTGCTACTCCCCATTCTGTTACTGGACGGTCTCCTTCTGAGTTACTCTGTGGCTGAAAATTGCGTACTCGTCTTAATGTTCTCCCTCTTCCTATTACTTGCAAGGATCCTGCTGTGAGTCAGAAAGTGTCATTATCTCAAAAGAAGATGAAAACATACACAGACCTCAAACGAAGAGCCTGTACTCCTGAGTTCAAACATGGAGACTGGGTGCGTATAAAAATTCCAGTTCATGTTCCAAAAGGACATCCTCGATTCTCAAAGCCTTTGAAAATTGCATATCAACTTGGTCAATGCACTTACCAGTTATCAGATGGAAAGAATTGGCATGCATCTCCTCTTTCTCCAGCTTGTGCACCAATGGAAAATGTCATTGAGAGTGAGCTGGTGTCCTTGCCCCTTCAGTCTGTTCCTTCCTCTACTGTGTTGCCTAAAAATGAACTTGTGAACTTGCCTACTCAAATTGCTTCTCCATCTGTTCCTGTAAGGTCTTCATCTCGAGTGAAACACCCTCCGTGTTGGTTGCATGATTATGTTACTTAGTACAAAAGATATTGATTACCTTGTGCTAAATGAGAAATTAATTCTAGTTCTAATATGTCTGGTTACAGAATGTAGAATATATTGTTAAACTAATTGAATGTAAATATTGTATGGGTTTTGCCTATTGCACCAACTATGTATTTTGGGTGGAATTTACAGTTGAGTAAAGGGGGAATGGTGTTTATGTACTTGTCAGGAGATGGCGCTGTAGTCCACATGTTGTTACCTATAAAAGGTGTAGAGTAAGAATGGAAGTGGTTGCACCTGCTGTCTAATCATGTAACCGCCTGGCACTGTTGTATGGCTTGTGGGTTTGAATAAACCTTGAAGAACTAAGACACTTTCTTGTCTTCATGATTACCAGGACTTCGATATAACACAATGCTCAAACGAAAGTGCAAGCTGTAGACATGTAAAGCTGGCACTTATGTGTCAGTTGCTAATAAAGGTGCAAGTGGATAAAGTGCATAAAGGGTCAGCAAAAGGTGAAAGTTCATCAGGTAAATTAACTTTTTGCAACCGGGTAAAATTATCACAATGCTCCATAGTAAATGAAGGTACACTCGGCATCAAATGTATTTTAGTAAATGGACATTCAAGAGAATATTGGATATTTGTATTTATATATATTTATAATATGCCAATAGTGTGTCTTTTTCACTGTAAAGTTTGCATTCATAGGAACACGGCTTTGAACCCTATTATTCCACTCCACCCCCGGCGAGGAAAAAAATGGTCCTCATTTTGGAAAACCAGAATATGGTCACCCTAAATCAGCACCGGTAGTAAAAGTCTGACCGGCTGGTCCACTAATTTGTTTCGTGCATAAAATGCTCAGGAGTCTAATCCACCCAACTGTAACTGTATATTTTAATTAAAAGGATTGCTTCCGCACCTCAGTGGCTGTATATAGTTAGTGAAGACACGTTTGTTGGCATTTTCTACGGGATTCGACTGGAAAGGAGCGCGAGCTGCAAAACTGGCAGCAACAAGCAGCGCTTGCCGCCCACTCTGTATTCCTCAAGAACATCAATGCGTTGCCATCTTCTAAATAATATATAATTAACGCTTATATCGTTTAAAATGAAAAGTATCCCGTTGTTATTTTGCTAGCGAAAACTGGTCTTTAACTTTGTTTGTCGTTCTTTTGATAAATACAGTTAACTGAAGAACGTAGGCATGCAGACTATACATAAGACTGCGCATGTGCAAGAAGATGACGAAAGAGGGATCCCTTCTTGACACGACGAGTCTTTTTTTTATTATTTTTTTTATTTTGACACGACGAGTCTGAAGGTGGTAGTGGTCATCCTATGACGTAATTTTTATATAACCAGAACCTGAATTTGAAAAAGCCTCCGAGTGTAATTTGATGTTATCGAAAACATGCTATTAATTTTAAATATTTGAAAACATTGTGTGAATTCAATTTAAAAAATAATCACACGAATTTTCCACCGGAATTTCTCAACCCATATTTATCAACTTGAATACTGAGACCTGAATTTCACGACCTGAAATCCACCACTTGAATAATAAAAACTTGAATTTCACAACCTAATTTTTATTAGGGCAATTCACACAAAATATTTTCAATATTTAAAATGAACAGCTAAAAAGTTGATAACATTAAATTGCACTTTTATTTTTTCAAGATCATGAAATCGGAGGCCTTTTGAAATTCAAGTTTTGGTGATCTAAATATGACACCATAACTTCCTCTCATGTGCCGGTGACCGTGATATGTGTGCGTTTTCTACTGCCACCTGCTGGGAGCAAGTGTTACCTACATAAGTAGATCTCCATAAGGGGTCCGGAGTCCACAACTAGAAGGCCTTAGCAAACTTACAAGCAGACCTCAAGAAGACTTCAAAATGTATTTAAAGTCAAGAAGATATTTTATTAATAATAATAAATTTTAAAACCTGCTAAAAATCGAGATTTAAGCAACAACATATTTAAATAATTAAAAAAATATTTTAATTCAACAACTCATTGAAGAACATTCAGTTCTGTAATCACAGAATAAACCATTTATTAAATTATTAATGATAAATCATGTAGTACATGACAATCCTAGTTTCTGCTACTAAAATGAATAATAATTTAAATAATACCAAGTCTAAAAGTCAGGGAAAATTATAAACTTTTGCACATTTAACACATCCATTGTGGTCCCACTAAAGATCACATCCCAGTACAGGCCATGGTTATATTTTGCTGTTGACTCTATTGCCCTCCACTGGAACAAACATTACCCACATCACCCAAAGCCTCTGATAAAATCACTAATCATGTTATCAAAAAGTTTTTTTTTATTTTTTTTATTATTATTATTTTTCAAAACATTTGTCAAACCAATTGTCAGTTTGGAACAGCTGCACCTGATAAACGCATACACTAGATGATGAAATTTGTGTAGAATTACTAATTTGTGTAGAATTAATGTAGGATTAGTTTGTGTTGTGCTCATGCCTGAAGATCCTCTATGTTTCTTCATTGGATAACTAATTGAAACAAAAATCTCTCATTAGTTCCATGATAACAGGCAACACTAATATTTTACTTAATAGGCAGTTGTAGAAAGTTAGCTAGGATGATACAAATATAGCAAATGCAATTATTGTTTAAGGTAATAACTGTAGCAAGTATATGTGCGTCCATTAAGCCATTAAATACTCACCAGTCCAAAGTCATCAACATATGTATATTTCTGCTCACTGTAATGATGTTTTCTTTTCATGAATGTCAGGACAATCCAATCACAGATAACAGTCACCTGAAGTGGGCCACAAAGATTAGGATTTAATTTTAAGGCACACACTGTGGCTAAAATATCAAATTAATCTCTATATTTTCACGAAGCTAATTTATTTCTTATTTTTTTGCAACTTGAATTATTGTATTCGTATCAGCAATACATTTACTTACCAGGCCTAGAAGTGCCAAGCCTGCACCTATGTTCAGAAGTGTTGGTACAATGTTGAATTTTCCTGCCTGTGTTAAAAACCAAAGCACTTTATGCAGGGGCAACTACACTTTTGGGGTCTAAACAAATCAGTAATAAATTAATCTCAAATAGTATAATGCGTGTTTAACATATACAGTTACATATGGAAAGGTCAAACTGTCTTTTAAAAAAAAAAAACATACCTGGCCAAATACCATGACATCAAAGCGAATACCATAACCCTTGATAAGGGTCCTGACTTCCTTGCCATCACTGTTCTTGTAATATTTTGCAAATCTGCATTGATTTCACAAATTCACATGCATTTAAATTAAGCCTTCCTTCTCAGAAACATCTTTTACTAACTGCAAATTCCTCCTACCTGAAGTTGTACCCTGGGGCCACGTTATTTTCTGGGTCTTTGTTGTCTAGTCTTCGAAAAGTGTAGCGAGGCACACACCAGCTCTCTGGCATGTCGAGGTCACAATCCCACCGAATTTGCACTCCCATCACTCCCCCCTAAGCAGAGAAAATAACACTAATGATGAGAGATAGTCCTAAAGCAGTGTGCAACAGAAAAAAAAACCATCAAGTATGCATAAAGACTGCATAATATTTGGTTACTGCTATAGGTTTAATTAGCAGTTAGAATAGACCTACAATACAAATTAGCAATTACAATTTTTTGAAACAGCAATGTAAAAAAAAACAAAGTCTCTGACATGGACTGCCATGGTCTGAAAATCCTCTTGAGCCTCAGCAATGATATCTTTGAGTCTGAAGACTGGGCAATCAGGGTCTGTTGTACGATTGAACACACACTCTGTCAAGTAGGAGTTGTTAATATTTGGTAGGATATTCCTTCTGCAAGACATTAAGGCATAAGGAACGCAATTCAAACACATTTGCCAAAACACAACAGTTTAACTTTTCATTTGTTTACATGGTTGCATTTTGCAGCACTAGGTTTATGGTTAAGATACAGATAAATACTGCTGCACTGTACTGCCTTGCAAACGCAGTAACCATGACTCCAGTGGTTAAATCTATGTCTTTCGAAGCTATGTGATAAGTGTGGGTGAGAAACTGGGGTGAAAATAAGTATTTAAGTCGTTTATTTACTATAAATCTCCACTTTCACATTCTGAAAGTGAACGTGGAGATTTAAAGTAAAAAGGACTCAAATATTGATAAGTTTCTCACCCATCATCCACAACTGGAGTAACATGTGAATTTTGGAGCTTCTAATGTCTGGTCACCATTTACTTTAATTGTATGGGCCTACAGAGCTGAGATATTCTAAAAAAATCTTCATTTGTGTTCTGCAGAAGAAAGAAAATCATACACATCTGGGATGACAAGAGGGTGAGTAAATGATGAGATGTTTAATTTTTGGGTGAAATATCCCTTTAAGGTCATGACAAGAATCCAAACAGACAAGTCAAAGGTTCTTAAAACATACTTGTTGAAGTTAAATTTGGGATATCGAATATTATTCTTTATGAGTACAGTGAAGTTTTCAGCATCTGCCAGGAGCGGTGGACTACATCACAAAGACAGAGAGAGAAAGAGGTTAAAAAAAAAACTTTATATAGTCCCATATCTATGAAAAATATTCAACATTGTATTTTTATTTTAATTTGAGGGACTGAGAGGTGAGAATTTTACTCTGAAGGTTCGATAGTCTTCTCCAAAGGACACCAGGCCAACAACTCACACGTTTTCACCGAATCAGTGAAATTGACACATCTACCCGTCCGGACACCTAAAAATTCAAATGGATCAGTTTGCTGTCAACAAAGATGAGATTATATATAATGTAACTATTGAGCCATACCATTCCCTCGAGCATCATTGAAGCCTCTCTTGCAGTCCCTGTGAGAGGTGCACATGGATGCCGGTGTTGGAATCTTAAGGTATAAGAGTAAAATACATTTTAATGCCATGATACATTATACAGAAGTGGGGAGGGGGGAGTTTTAAGGCAAATTGAAACCATTTATACTAATTCCCAATTAATATGTTTAAACTAAAGCATTATTTAAAAGGTCTCTGTCTCATTCTGAAGCTATTCATTATTAGGAATTTCAGTCAGTAAAGATTTTGAATTTAAGTTTGTGAAAAGGAGATAAAAACTCACCTCTGCACATTTTGACTGTGTTTGGTTTGGGGTGATGATCATGTTAGTCATCACAAAGAATGAGCTATGCTCCTAAAACATGCAAATAAACATTGTTGTGCTTAGCAACAGTTTAAAAAATAGCCAACTTCCTCATAGCTCAAAAATGCCTGTCAGCATGATGATGAACAATATGTTTAGATTTAACGTTTTGAGGCAAGACCAGCTAAATCATAAATGCTTCGAATAAACCCATATATGTATGTTTAGAACGCAGACCGAATGTATGTTTTGCAGTTTTAATTGAAAAGTTATTTTTAAGATGATCAAACCTGACATGTATTACATATATTAAGGCTTTCTTTAAACATGTCACAGCTTGAATATATATCTTTTATGCCAATAAATAAATAAAAAAAGAGAGAGAACTGTTATTTTTGTGGAATTTAAAAGATGTAAAAAAAAATAAAATAAAAATACATTTATATCAGATGACTATTTGCCTATTTGCATTAATACAATTTAAGAAAAGGAAACATCTTCTCAATAAACGATGCAAATATTAATAATAATAATAATTGATCTATTGTCACACATTAAACATACATTTCTGCATATATATATATATATATATATATATATATATATATATATAGATAGATAGATAGATAGATAGATAGATAGATAGATAGATAGATATAGATATAGATAGTTAAATTATTATTTTCACATATCCCAGCTAAGCTGGGGTCAGAGTGCAGAGTCAACCATGATACGGCGCCCGTATCATGGTGGTGTCTTGGCGGTGTTGGGGCTTGAACTCACGACCGTCGGTAACCCAGAGCCTTAACTGCTGAGTCAGCACTCTATACAGTGGAAATAAAAGTGTGTTTGATCATACAGGTGCACAAAATCCTTAAGCCAGTAACGTCTGCATAACCCGAGAGGTGGGCACCAGTGAGGGGATGGTGTACTGGTTCGTTTTACCAAAAAATTGTCTAGCCTGTACCTCCTTATCGTCATATCGACGGACTACCTGAGGTGGAATGACGTAGTCAGCCACGTCCCAAATCCGTTCGCCCAACTCGGTAGTGTTTGTTAGGGCAATGCCTTTCACTTTGGTCGTGACAGAGCTCAGTATGGTGTCGGTATCCTGATAGCCTTTCTTCAGAATGCACACATATCTGAAATCGCATAAGGTTTTTTATATATGAATGAACGAATTTACACGAAGACTCAACGTAAAACGTTCTCTAGTATGGATTTATACAAACTTACCCAATGATGTACGCTATCACTAAAGCTTGAGTGAATCGATTCAGCGTTCCTACTTTTCTACTCCTTATCACCAATATTTTGGACGTCGAGTAGTCAAAAAAGCACTGAGCCAGTGAAACGCAACCGCTTTTATCGTTCATTATTGTCGCGTTTATGATCGCTCAATTTCATTCAAATTGTCCATACCGCATTATTGACTTTCCCGTTCACTCAGTCACAAGTTTCGTAGGTAATTAACTTTCCACGACGGCGCAGTGGAGTCCAAACCTTTATAAGCTTCCGTTAAAGTGCCGTTTCGCTTTCGTTAACAAAACATTCAGGTTCTTCAAAATACAATACTTTACTAAGTGCATACTTAACAGAGAGCCACAACCGAATTCCGTAAGAAAATAAAAGAAACAATTTGATTAAATCAAGTCATAAACTGCATGTAAACTAAACTTACATACATTCTAAAACATGGGTAATGAATGTAACATGTGCACCTTACACTGGTTAAAGATATTGCAGGAATACGTTGGTAGCTGTGTTTTGGAACATGTTAACTGGTCCTTAGATGGCCAACCAGCTACCATCTTCAAAAAAACTGTTTGGATCAGCTAACATGTTCCAAAAACCAGCTTGGACCCACTTATGACAACTTTAGACCAGCTAACATGTTCCAGAAACTGGCTTGGATCAGCCTCCATGTAGCAAAAACTAGTTTAGACCAGCTAACATGTTCCAAAAACCTGTTTGGGCCAGCTCATGACCAGCTTAGCCCTGCTACCATGTTCCAAAAACTAGTTTGGGCCAGCTCATGACCAGCTTAGCCCTGCTACCATGTTCCAAAAAACAGCTTGGACCAGCTCATGACCAGGTTAGACCAGCTACCAGATTAGACTGGATTTTCCAGTAGTTTAGAGGCTACATTTCCCTGCTGAAATAAATAATGAATTCGACTGATTTTAGACGTGTTTAGTAGTTTTATACTTGGCTGGTCTTCGCTAGTAGCTGTCTGGTTTTAGGCACTTAAATCTGGTCAGGCTGGCAAACCAGCTCAGCCAGGCATAGGTGACCAGTTTTAACCATTTTCTCAACTGACCTTTTCTCATTTTCTTTTAAAGGGAAAAAAAAAAATCTATATCGTGACAGGCAACAGGAAACACAAGATATCTGATTACATTCCATAAACACAGGAGGAGGAAACATTCCTCCTTTGCCCCTTCCCATGGCTGTTAAGTTATTTTCTGGAACAATGTTTTATTAAGAGGGAGTGTGTTATTGATTTAAATGATTGGGTCACAGGGAGTGCAGAAATTAAAAATGTCCAAGTGAGTACAGCTGGAGGCATGATATTTCACACATTTCATTGCATGTTTGAGGTAAAGTACACACTTGAAAACTTCAAATGAATTAATGCATTTTATTCTTACATTAAATGCTTACATGGAATGTAATGAATGAGACCATTATTAGATGTATTACAATTATAGGTTAAATATTTTTTAAATCTGCAGGTTTTAACAAACAATGTATATTTCCAGTTTATTGATTAGAGGAAATATTTTAAAATTTTGGGTTTAAATGGCTCCATCTTCCCGGGTTCCATGGTTTCTACCATCTCCTTAGCAGAGAGGATGCCCTGATGGGCCTCATCAAACAGCTCAGTCCCAATTGCTTCTCTGACTCTGTCCTTCCATGCCCTGAGCTTGGGTCTGTCCTCAAACACATCCAAACCAGCACCTACAGGCTAAAACAGATCATCGTCCAATCAGAAAATTGTTAAAAATCTGTCCCTTAATCAGCAGGATATCATTATTTTGTCATGTCTACATACATTGATGATTAACTTAAGGGGATAGTTTCCAAAAGTGAAAATTTGGTCATAATTTACTAACCTTTAAGTTGTGCCAAACCCATCTGAATTTCTTTCAGGGAACTCAAAAGGAGATGCTAGGCAGAATGTTAGGGACTGACAGCCTTAGTCATTTTCATTGCATCTTTTTGCATCTCAGTGGTGAATGAGGCTAACATTCTACCTAACATCCTCTTTTGTGTTCCATGGAAGAAAGAAAGTAATACAGATTTGGAACAACATGAGGGTGAGTAAATGACAACAGAACTTTTCTTTTAGTAATTTTAAGGAAATCCATATATTCAAAATGACAGGAATTCAGTCAATAGTTTGAGCATACCTGCATGATTTCCACTATAGCAACCAGATCAGCCAATGAGATTTGATCACCACAAATGAATGGTTTGTCTTGAAGAAAGTTCTGCTCAACAAGATTCAGTGATGCATTAAGATCCTCTAGCGCAAGGTCCATCTTTTCTTTAGGAATCTCTACTCCCATAGCTGGAATCAGGAGCTACAACAAAAAAGCAAAAAAGTAACATTTAAGTCAGTTTATAAAATACCATAAAAACACTAAAATAATAATTATATTTGTCCATGGTTGGCCTATAATGGCAGTCATAATTTATGTTTTCATGGGGGCTATGTAGTCTAGCAGCTGAAGTGAAGTAACAATTCTAAATATAAGGTTTCATTCACATTGTCACCAAGCAATGGGAGTGAACCAGCAACTAGGGAGTTGCTGAAATCAAAGTCCTTCTCAGTTCACCCGAGTGCCATTGAATAATAAATACTTAACCCTTGGATGGGAAACTGTCCTTGCCATAGATTTAACCCCCTCCCCCCATGTAAAAACAAATATTGCTTCAAAATGCTATAGGTTTATTGCAAATAGCTTCTTTAAAGTGGCTCACTGTAAAGAATGAAATTTTAGACAGTGCGCTCATTAATATTCGTGTATTGTGTTTTTGTTTGCGCTTAAATGCAGTTTACCAATTACTTTATATATCCAAATTTAATTAAACCTACTTTTGACATTCTGATCATACTAAAATATTTCAAAGTGTTTTCTGCTCTTCACTCACCCTGAACCAGAGCATCTTGGATCCATGTATACGCATGGCAGAGTGTTGCCATGACAGATATTCATTTACTTTGGCGCGCTTCTTCAAGTCGACTGGGTACCAGTGGTCCGGAGTGTGGAACTTCTCTGCCAGGTACATCAGAATTGCAATACTACAGGATAATTATGCATTAATTTACTCAAAACAGTTTAACAAAAAACAATTAAAAGACAACTTTTAAATCCTTAAAGGAATAGTTCACCCAAAAATGAAAATTCTCTCATCCTTTACTCACCCTCATTCCATCCCGGATTACTTTCTTGTATGACTTTCTTTCTTCTGCCGAACACAAACGAAGATTTAGTTCAGCTCTGTAGGTCCATACAATGCAAATAAATGGTGACCAAAATGTTGCAGCTCCAAAACAGACATAAAGGCAGCATAAGGGTAATCCATAAAACTCCAGTGGTTTAATCCATGTCTCTAAAGCAATCTATTTGATTTTGGGAGAGAACAAACCAAAATATAACTAATTTGTCACTGTACGTCCTGCCATTGCAGTCTCTAGACACAATCAGGATTTCAAGCTTGATTACACTTCCTAGTGCTTGTCGCATGAGCAGATTGCTAGATGGTGCTAGGAAGTCTAATCGAGCTTGAAATCAAAATCGCCAAGGAGACTGCTGATGTCAAGGTTTATAGTGAAAAGTTTGTTACATTTTTTTTTTCACCCAAAATCGATTAGATCACTTTAGAAGACTAAGCCACTAGAGTCTTAAGGATTACCTTTATATGTGCTTTTTGGAGCTTCAACATTTTGGACACCATTCACTACAGATCATGGGCCTACAGAGGTCAGATGAAAAATCTTCATTTGTGATCTGCAGAAGAAAGAAAGAAAAATGTTCATTTTGGGGCAAACTATCCCTTTAAGAAAGAATAGGTAAAACAGTTTAAACAGGATTCCATAGACCACAGACCTCTCAGCCAAGCAAAAATCTCCATCTCTGATTGCTGGTACTTTTCTTAGCATGCTGACTTTACCAAACTCTTCAGTATATTGCTGACCTGATGGACAGAAATATGCAATATTTACATTTTGAACAAATGTGGATTAAGTCCATGTTTTCTAGATTTTAAAATGTTCTGAGCTGTTATATACCGTTCTATTTTTTGTCAGAATATTACAAACATTTACATTACTATATTTATTTGAAAAAATATATAATGTAAATTCCACAAACAGAACCTTGTGTCATGAAAGGGATATATACATATTTATATAAGAACATTTCATATTTGTTGTGATGTCATAATATAAAATAGTTTAATTGATTTATAGGGCTAATAAAATTGATATGAAAATAAAATCTTTTTTTTATTGTTTTATTTCAGCATTGTGCTAAGCAAAGAAAACCTATTCATGCATTTCCAAGTTGGTTTGGCTTGAAAATGTTATAGGCACGGAGAGTTTAATGGACCGTACTGTCTCGAATGTCACATATAAAACTTACTTTACCGCACTAAGCACTCTGCAATGGTAGATTACAATACGGCCCAAGTAGTTTCGTGGAGATAAAATACAATCAACGCATATATTCAGTATTTCAATTAAACACCCATTTTTTAAACACCCAAACACGTCGTCGCGCTATAGTCCGCAGCAAAGATAGTTTCGTATTAAGGCCAACATTGCAAAACATAGTTTCATTTCATTATAAAGCAAAGAACATCACATGGCAAGACAACAAACATTTGAAAGTTGCCAGATCAAAGTAAACTTGCGTTCACTAGTGCAACAAAAGGTCAGATTACACTTGCGTACTGTCCCGTACCCTCAAACAACGCAATCTTCTTGTAGTCGAACTGGATGTTGTTTTTCTTGGCAAAAATGTAAACAGAGCGACAAGGCTGCGAAAGAAGATCCAAAAACATTTCCAAAGACATTTTAAAGGATCTGAATGGAAAACAAACCGAGAAAACTGCAATAGAAAGTGAATCTAGCCTAGATCGATCCCCACTGCTGCAGAAATATCGCTTACTATTATACCACACCCCAGTAAACTCTGATCCCATATAGCCAGTCCCAAACTGTGGAGAATGGGACAGTCGAGCTCATTGACCATGGGTTTATTGAATTTCGCTCAGAAAGACCCGTTTAAAGTGGTCCAATAAACTGTACGCTGCAAATAAACTCGAAACTAAAGTGAAATGTTTATTTCAGATCATCGTTTTCCTCATACATAAAATACTCAAAAGGTCATGACGTATATTGTGGTTATTAGATGTTTATTTTTTTCTGAATTCTGTATACAACAGTTTCAATTTGTATTATTATTATTGAAATTGTGTCTATTCAAATGAATTCATTAAAACTTTTATCAAATGAAAATAGAATTACTTTAATTCCATTTTTAACATAGCATTGCATAATTTTACATATAGACAGTAGTGATATATATATATATATATATATATATATATATATACACACACACACACACACACATACAGTTGATGTCAGAAGTTTACATACTCCTTAGCCAAATATATTTAAATATATATTTTTTTACAATTCCTGACATTTAATCATAGAAAACAATCCCTGTCAAATAGGATCACTACTTTCTTTTTAGAATGTGAAATGTCAGAATAATAGTAGAGAAAATGATTTATTTCAACTTCTATAACATTCCCAGTGGATCAGAAGTTTACATACACTTTGTTAGTATTTGGTTGCATTGCCTTTAAATTGTTTAACTTTAAGTTTTGGGTAGCCTTCCACAAGCTTCTCTCAATAAGTTGCTTGAATTTTGGCCCATTCCTCCAGACAGAACTGGTGTAACTGAGTCAGGTTTGTAGGCCTCCTGGCTCGCACCTGCTTTTTAAGTTCTGCCCACAAATGGTCTATCAGATTGAGGTCAGGTCTTTGTGATGGCCACTCCAACACCTTGACTTTGTTGTCCTCAAGCCATTTATGCCACAACTTTGAAGGTATGCTTGGAGTCATTGTCCATTTAAAAGACCCTTTGTGACTGAGCTTTAACTTCCTGGCTGGTGTCTTGAGATGTTGCTTCAATATATCCACACCGTTTTCCTTCCTCATGATGCCTTCTATTTTGTGAAGTGCACCAGTAGCAAAACACCTCCAAAACATTATGCTGCCACACCCATGCTTCACGGTTGGTATGGTGTTCTTCGGCTTGCAAGCCTCACCCTTTTTCATTCAAACATAACAATGGTCATTATGGCCAAACAGTTCAGTTTCATCAGACCAGAGGGCATTTCTCCAAAAAGTAAGATCTTTGTCCCCATGTGCACTTGCAAACTGTAGTCTATCTTTTTTGTGGCAGTTTTGGAGCAGTGGCTTCTTCCTTGTAGAGCAGACTTTCAGGTTATATCGATATAGTGTCACGATAGATTTGACGGAAGCAAGTGCAGATTAAACTCTTTTATTGAGTAGTAATAATAGGAAGTCCAACACAGAAAACAGGTAAGTAGCGCAGGGACTCCGATGGTCAGATGAAGATGGTGCAGAAACAGTGGTGCGGTGATAAGAGTCCAGTGATGAATTAATATCCAGAATATCCACAGAAACGAGAACCGGAACAGGAGGGGTAGAGACTGAACACGACTGGAACACAGACACACCGAGGAAACCACATACAACGATCTGACAAGGAAGATGAGAAGGTGATGAGTATAAATACACATGATCAGATAAGCTGCAGCTGGTGATGGGATAATGAGGAGATGGCTGATGAACGCTGATGAGCGGCCACCCCCATCTAATCAGCGCACACACATACAACCACAGAAACACGAGACAAGAAAAAGACATAGGATTTACCAACCGTGACAGTACCCCCTTCCCTAGGAACGCCTCCTGGCGTTCCCAGACTCCCTTACCTGCCGATTGTAATCATCGATAAGGGAGTGATCCAGGATGTCTCTAGCCGGTACCCAACTTCTCTCCTCCGGACCGTAACCTTCCCAGTCCACCAAGTACTGGAATCCGCGTCCCCTCCGTCTCGAGTCCAGAACACGATTGACCGAATACGTAGGTTCCCCATCTACGAGACGCGGCGGGGGGGGAACCGGGACTGGCGGATTAATGCGAGCAAAAAATACGGGCTTAACTTTGGAAACATGAAATACGGGATGAATCCTCCTGTACACTGGAGGAAGGTTGAGGCGGACTGTCACCGGACTAATGATCTTAGTGACAGAGAACGGGCCAATGAATCTTGGTGCGAGCTTATTCGAAACGGAGCGGAGAGGAATATCCTTGGTTGAAAGCCACACTTTGGAACCGACGACGTGTACGGGAGGCCTCCGCCGGTGGCGATCAGCTTTGGCCTTGGTGCGCGCCCCCACTTGGAGTAAAGTCTCACGGGCTCTAGTCCAAGTGCGGTGACACCTCTGGACGAAGGCGTGGGCGGAGGGGACAGCAACTTCGGACTCCAGACTAGGAAAAATAGGTGGCTGGTAACCTACACTACACTCAAACGGTGATAGGCCCGTGGATGACACTGGCAACGTGTTGGGGCGTACTCCACCATAGACAGTTGCTGACTCCAAGAGGAAGGATTCTTGGACACTAAACATCGCAACGTTCGCTCCAAATCCTGGTTGGCTCGCTCAGTTTGACCATTGCTCTGGGGATGGAACCCAGAGGACAGACTGACCGTCGCACCCAGAAATTTACAAAACTCTCGCCAAAATTTGGACACAAATTGGGGTCCTCTGTCAGAAACCACGTCTGTCGGGAGGCCATGAAGCCGAAAGACGTGGTTAACGACAATCAACGCTGTCTCCTTGGCTGAAGGTAATTTGGGCAAGGGAATGAAATGGGCCGCCTTCGAGAACCGGTCCACCACGGTCAAAACTACCGTGTGACCCTGGGAGGGTGGGAGGGCAGTGATAAAATCTAGCGCGATATGGGACCAGGGTCTCGAAGGCACCGGCAGCTGTTGAAGTAACCCATCTGGAGGTTGATTGGAAGTCTTACCCGTGGCGCAAACTGAGCAGGCCAATACAAAATTGTGAACATCACGAGCCATGAGAGGCCACCAGAATCGTTGCTTAACTAAAAATTTAGTACGATTGACTCCAGGATGACAAGCCACATTGGAACAGTGTCCCCACTGAATAACGCTGGACCGTAACCCTTCCGGCACAAATAAACGATTAGGTGGACAACGAGTCGGAGGCGTTACCCCTTCTAAGGCCTTCTTGACCTTCGATTCGATCTCCCATGTGAGTGTAGAGATGAATAGGGTCTCTGGTAAAATGCACTCGGGAGTAGACGGGCGTTCGGAACGGTCAAAAATGCGCGACAAAGAGTCGGGTTTGATGTTTTTGGAACCCGGGCGGTACGAGAGAGTAAAGTCAAAACGACCGAAAAAAAGAGCCCACCGAGCCTGCCTGGAGTTAAGTCTTTTAGCAGTACGAATGTATTCCAAATTCTTGTGGTCGGTCCAGACGATAAAGGGTACCCCCGACCCCTCTAACCAGTGGCGCCACTCTTCCAATGCTAATTTGACCGCAAGCAACTCTCTGTTGCCAATGTCATAATTGCGTTCGGCAGGGGATAAACGATGAGAAAAAAATGCGCAAGGATGCATCTTGTCGTCTGAAGGAGAGCGCTGGGATAACACTGCCCCTACCCCCACCTCTGACGCATCGACCTCCACCACAAACTGACGTGATGAATCAGGGGTTATCAGGATGGGGGCTGAAACAAAGCAACCCTTAAGTTTGGCAAACGCAGCTTCGGCTGCGTCTGACCACCTGAACGTCGTTCTGGGGGAGGTCAAGGCGGTCAGAGGCACGGCTAGTCGGCTGAAATTGCGAATAAAACGCCGGTAAAAGTTGGCGAACCCCAGAAACCTCAGTAGGGCCTTACGGGAATCTGGACTTGGCCAATCCACCACAGCCTTAACTTTCTCAGGATCCATGCGCATTCCCTCAACCGAGATGATGTGTCCTAGGAAAGGAACAGACTGTGCATGAAAGGCGCATTTCTCCGCCTTGACAAAAAGCCCATTCTCTAGCAACCTCTGGAGCACTTGTCGGACGTGTTGCACGTGTTCCTGGAGAGACGATGAAAAAATCAATATATCATCCAGGTAGACATATATGAACCGATCGACCATGTCTCGCAAAACGTCATTGACAAGTGCTTGGAAGACCGCTGGGGAGTTGGAAAGTCCGAACGGCATGACCAAATATTCAAAGTGCCCCCTAGGGGTGTTAAATGCGGTCTTCCACTCATCCCCCTCCCTGATGCGGACCAAATGATAAGCATTCCGTAAATCCAATTTCGTGAAGATAGATGCTCCTTGCAACCTCTCGAACGCTGAAGACATCAACGGCAAAGGATAAGTATTCTTTACTGTGATGTTGTTCAACCCCCGGTAATCAATACAAGGTCGCAACGATCCATCCTTCTTCCCCACAAAAAAGAACCCCGCCCCCGCTGGAGAAGAGGAAGGACGGATGAACCCCGTTGCTAGAGAATCAGAAATGTATTTCTCCATGACCTCTCTCTCTGGGACAGAGAGTGAATATAATTTGCCCTTAGGCGGAGACGTACCTGGCAGTAACTCTATGGCACAGTCATAGGGACGATGCGGAGGAAGAGAATCAGCCCGAGACTTACTGAACACCTCCTTCAGGTCCTGATACTCCGTGGGCACGTTAGATAAATCCACTGTCTCCTCCTGAAACATAGGAACAGAAACAGACGGACAGGCAGACACAAGACAGGACTTATGACAAAAACCGCTCCACGCGGCCACCGACTTGAGCTGCCAGTCTATTTTGGGGTTGTGACGGTTGAGCCATGGGTGACCAAGAATGATGGGTGCAAGCTGAGTGTCCAGAATGTAAAAGGAGGTGGTTTCAGTATGGTTACCAGACGTGATGAGAGTGATGTCTTCGGTGATCAGTGAAATAGTGGGGAGTCTTTGACCATTGAGTGCGTGTACATCAATCTGGTGTGACAGGTGTCGGAGGGGAACTTGAAGTCTTAGAGCAAATGAGTGATCCATGAAATTACCTTCCGCCCCTGAATCCAGTAGTGCCCGACAGTCGTGGAGGTGAGTAGACCATCGGAGTCTTACCAGGAGGAAGGTAGATGTAGATGAGGTCTTCTCGGCAGAAATCCCACCCGACCGTAGCCTCATACTTACTGTCGGGCTGGGCCTTTTAACGGACAATTGTAAGCGAGATGTCCAGCTCCACCGCAGTACAGGCAAAGACCCAGGGATCTCCGCCTCTCCTTCTCCTCCCGGGAAAGCCGGACTCGACCCACCTGCATGGGTTCGTGATCGTAGACGGGGCTGACAGCGCCCCCGCCTCCCGAACGCTGTCCCTCGATCCCACCAGAAAGGCGGTCCGGTTGAAACCGTCTGCTGCTTCGTGAAAGACGTGCGTCCACTCTCAGAGCCAGCGCGATGAGATCATTAAGTCTGGAGGGTAGGTCCATGGCGTAGATCTCCTTTTGGACGCGGTCAGCCAGCCCATGCAGGAACATGTCCCACTGCGCCTCCTCGTTCCATTGGCTCTCAGCTGCCAGGGTGCGAAATTCAATCGAAAAGTCTGATACGGACCTCTCTCCTTGTCGTAATTCAGCCAGCACCCTGGCAGCTTCTCTTCCCGTCGCGGCCCGATCAAAGACCCGCCGCATCTCGTCGGAGAGCCTCTGGAACGAGGAACAGCATTCGTCTTAGTTTTCCCACACCGCCGTTCCCCATAGCGCCGCTTTCCCCATCAGGAGTGTCAGCACAAACGCGACCTTGGTCTGCTCCTCTTGAAAAGTTCTGGGTTGGAGAGAGAAATGCATATCACATCTGGTTAAGAACGCACGACAGTAGTTGGGTTCACCTGAGTATGATTCAGGGACCGGTAGACGAGGCTCTGACGGGCATGGGTCCGCTGGTGGAGGTGGGGGAATCGGTGGTGCGGGTGGCGCAGTGGAAACACGAAGCTGTTGAATCTGTTGGGTGAGCCCGGACACCTGCGCCACTAAAGCCTGAACAGCACGAGCCGTATCACTGAGATTCTTTTCTTGAGTGTCCATTCTCTGAATGCTGTTACTCACGAATGCCTCCAATGAGGTTGAAGAGTCACCCGCTGCTTCCATGCTCAGTGGGTCAGATCGTTCTGTCACGATAGATTTGACGGAAGCAAGTGCAGATTAAACTCTTTTATTGAGTAGTAATAATAGGAAGTCCAACACAGAAAACAGGTAAGTAGCGCAGGGACTCCGATGGTCAGATGAAGATGGTGCAGAAACAGTGGTGCGGTGATAAGAGTCCAGTGATGAATTAATATCCAGAATATCCACAGAAACGAGAACCGGAACAGGAGGGGTAGAGACTGAACACGACTGGAACACAGACACACCGAGGAAACCACATACAACGATCTGACAAGGAAGATGAGAAGGTGATGAGTATAAATACACATGATCGGATAAGCTGCAGCTGGTGATGGGATAATGAGGAGATGGCTGATGAACGCTGATGAGCGGCCACCCCCATCTAATCAGCGCACACACATACAACCACAGAAACACGAGACAAGAAAAAGACATAGGATTTACCAACCGTGACGTATAGGACTCGTTTTACTGTGGATATAGATACTTGTCTACCAATTTCCCAACTGTTTTGAATACTATTCTGATGCTAGTGAAACTTTATAATATGGCACTTTTCGTATCACTGTCTCCTTAAGATAATTTGCTTATTTTACTTTTTTGTTAGTCGCTTTGGATAAAAGCATCTGCCAAATGAATAAATGTAATTGTAAGAGACGTTCATCTTTAGGAGACAGAATGTGTCCCTTCCTGAGTGGTTTGATGGCTGCGTGGTCCCATGGTGTGCATACTTGTGCCCTATTGTTTGTACAGATGAACATGGTACCTTCAAGTGTTTTGACTTTTGGAGGTCCACATTTTTTTCCCTGATGTCATGGCTGATTTCTTTTGATTTTCCCATGATGCAAAGCAAAGAAGCACTGAGTTTGCAGGTAGGCTTTAAAATACATCCACAGGTACACCTCCAATTAGCAGTCAATCAACATCAGAAGTCAATTGGCTAATTGCCTGAAGGCTTGACATAATTTTCTGGAATTTTCCAAGCTGCTTTAAGTACATTTAAACTTCTGACCCACTGGAATTGTGATATAGTCAGTTAAAAGTGAAACAATTTGTCTGTAAACAATTGTTGGAAAAATTACTCATGTCATGCACAAAGTAGATGGACTTGCCAAAATTATAGTTTGCCAATATGAAATCTGTGGCGTGGTTAAAAGAGTTTTAATGACTTGAGCCTAAGTGTGTGTAAAGTTCTGACTTCAATCAGACCTATATATATAGCTCACTATAACTATCCTTAGCTTCCTATGCAGGGTTGGGAGGGTTACTTTTGAAATGTATTCCACTACAGATTACAGAATATATGCTGTAAAATGTCATTTGTAAAGAATTCCTTTAGATTACTCAAGGTTAGTTAAAATATATAAATACTGTGGATTACTTTTTCAGCACTGGCAGATTTTGTTTCACTTGTTTTGACCATAAAAAAATCTGACAGTACAGTAAAACAAAATCCACATTAAAAAACATTCTCTGAAAAACAAATATCTTATGAGTGTTTCTTTTAAAGCAAGGTAAAGCAAATGGATATGTTTTTATTTTATTTTTTAGATATCATAATTAGGATTTTTACAGGTCTTACTAGAGAACTTCTTTTTTTTTTTATCTAACGTGGATTTTCTTGATAATAAATAAAAAATAATCTGCCTGGTAACAGGTGCAAAAATATTAAAAATGACCAGAAATAGCATTTTAGTTTAGCATAAAGCTAAATGCTGACATGACAAGTTTATTTCTATTTCTGCTGGTCCAAAATTCTGTCTGCTCATATGAATGTAACACATCATAAGAAAGTTTTTCACTGATGTTCAAATGTTCTTGCATCATTTATATGTATATATGTTTTCCAACTGAATACACTGCATTTTATTGTCATTTGATTCATTTCATATTTAAAGTAATCTCTTCAGTAATCAAAATACTTTTAACAACTCTTTAAAAGTACATTCCTTTTGTGCATCCTCCATAGTACACAAAGAGCTGGTCAATCATTCTGACCTGGCGTGTGTGCTCAACATATGTGTGTAGTGCTCGCACAGGGCATGACAAATACAAAGACTGTGTGGAAAAAGGCCTTAAGGTGAACCACCTGAGCTCTGAAAGGTGTGGATAAAACCTTAGGCACATAGCCTTTTCTGGGTTTGACGGTGGTTTCTGAAAGACCAGGACCAAACTGCAGACATGAATTTTCGACTAACAGTGCTTGCAAATCACTGACCCGTTTTACCGAGGCCAGAGCCAGCAGTAATGTGGACTTAAAAGAAAGCACACAGCAATTCAACAGAGTCCAGAGTCTCGAAGGGGGTCCTGCGAGTGCTTTTAGGACCAAAGTTAGGTCCCAACTCTGGACTGAAGCTGGGCGAGGTTGATTTAGCCAAATTTTATGATTAAATCATGCTTGCCTATAGAGGTGACACTTCAGGTGCATGATACGCAGAGTCAGTCGCTACATAAACTTTGAGCATTGATGGATTGAGACCTGCGTCCAATCACTCTTGAAGAAATGCAAGAATTTCAGGTGCAGTTCACTGGGACTTTTCCATGCGAAAAGCACCAATTAGTGAACACATTCCATTTCACTACGTAAAGGCATTTCATAGACAAAGCTCTAGCCTGGTGTTCGGAACTGACCGAGCCAGTTCTAGCATGTTTAGCATGCTCTGTTCAGGGGGCAACACATGTAGGGTCCCCAGCTTGGGCTGGGGATGCCAGATTGTGCCTTGCGCTTGAGAGAGGAGAACCCTACTCAGCTGTATTTCCCATGGAAGGCCGTCCACAATCTTTATCATTTCTAGGAACCAGGACTAATTAGGCCACTTCGACATGACCAACAGAATCTTTCCTTGTCCTCTTGGACTTTGCATATGACAGAGTGAAGGATGCACACTGGGGGAAATGTGTATTTGTGCTTCGTAGGCCATTTGTGGGCAGTTGCATCCACTTCTAGCAGAGCTTGGGACTTGGAGTACCAGAGGGGACAGTGGGCATTTTCCGTGGAGGCAAATAGATTGATTGCCGCTTTGCTGTATATTTCCCAAATCCTCAGTACAGTCCGAGGATGAAGTCTCCATTCACCGAGCATCACTCCTTGGTGTGACAATAGGTCCGCACCGCAATTCAGATGGCCTGGGACATATGTTGCCCGCAGACAGAGGAGATGGCGCTTGGTCCACAGGATGAGGCAATGCGTCAGTCTCATTATTGTCAGGGAACAAATTCTTCCTTGGCGGTTGTAACAGACAAAGGACAGGCAAGTAGGCAGGAATCAGCTGAACAGTAGACAAAGTTTAATAAGAAACTCAACATAAAACAAACATAACCAAACACAGACACACATACAATGTGGCTGTGTGCATCTCTCTCTTGTCTCCGGCTCTCCTTTATCTCGCTCTCAGCTGATTCAGCGCCGGCCGTGCATCGTCATGGCCCAGCCACGCCCTCCTCCTCATCACAGCGATTTATCTACGCCACAAATGTCGGGTTGTCTGAGAAAATCAGAACTTGATAATTCACTATTTCGGATTGAAAAGCCTTCAAGGCTAGGAAAACAGCAGACAGCTCCAGGCGGTTGATGCGCCGCACCCTCCTCGCACCTGTCCAGGTGCCGAAGGCCGGGCGTCTGTCATACGATGCAGTGTTGGAAGCATCTGCCACCATAAGCCCCAATGCTTTTTGAAACAGCTTCAGTGGAAGTGTTCTCTCCAGTTTGAACTGAGACAGACTCTAGTGAATGGCCTGAACATGCTTGCTTGTGAGATACGCACGCTTGCTCGCGGAGTCCAGACGGACTCACAAAAAGGAGATTTGTTGGCTGGGGGAGAGCGTGCTATTTGCCCAGTTGACATTAGTCCCTGTGCATAATAGAGCCTCTGATTGGGCCAGTAATAGCCAATCGTCTAGGTTGTTCAAAATGCGCACACCACTCAGTTTCAGAGGGGCGAGTAATGCATCATTCACTTTGTGAACGTGCGAGGAGCCAGAGACAGTCTGAAGGGCAGGACTTTGAATTGATTAAAAGGTTCCCTCTTTTTTACATTCTTTATTTGAAAGTGAGACACAGAAGCAACATTTTGAACAAAAATTTTAATTTCCTGACAAACAGCAGTGGGGAAGAGGGAAACAGCATTGTGTGTCTCTAATTGAGCCTTTTTCAGGACAGGTTCAGAAGGAACAGCAAGCTCTGCATTCCACTTCATAGGGCTGTACTCGTAAGGAGCGCTTTTGCTGTCATCACGTGTTTCTGTGAGGTTCAGCCAGATGTGATGACCCAGGACCACCAGGTTGCCCATTGATATGCATTAGCCTGTGCACTTTAGTGGTCTAAAGCTCTTTAAAAGTCTCTGGACCATAGCCTTTCTCATACATTTGCTTGAAGAGCTTAGCTTGAAAAGCTTGGAACACAGACAAATTTAATACAACTGCATTTTTATTGTTTTTCCAAAACATACCCCAGAGCTGTTATTTGGACAACCCATCCATCTACCTGACGAACACAAAAAATGTCCAAGTGTTTGATTGATTGTTGTCTACTTTAAAGCTGAATTTAGCTTAAGATACAAATTTTTTTAGTGTTAAAATACTTTCTTCTATCCCATCTTAATATGCAGAGACAACTATAGGTAAGCCATTCATAGGTTAATGTTCTCAAAAACTGTAAACACTGTCTCTGTGGCACCATTGAAATTCCTGTTTGTTTTGAGCGACCTGCCCAAACAACATTACCCAATTAATGGTGTGAAATGGAGGCAGGACTATCTATTTGTTTTATCAATGGCAGATGAGGGGCATATTCAGAAAGCGGTTTTGAAAACAATATTTATTTGTGCAATTGAATTCGGTGGCACTAGTGTCACAGAAATTACATACTTCAGCTTTAAGTCTAATTCACATCTATGAAACTATGACGTTCTTTGTAAAAAATAAAGGAGTAATGCTTGTTAGATGTATTTTATGGTTGTTTTTAATTTATCAAATCAAACCAAATGAGGGAAAATATGAAGCTTTTAATTCAAAATATTAGTATAATATTAGTATAATATAATATCAGTTTACACATGGACATAAATTCTGATCTTGAACCCACCAAGCAACAAAGCAGGTCCATCTAGTTTAATCCCACATTGCAACCATGCAACAACAATTCACTCTCAAAGATAGAATGTAGAGTCTTATAAGAAGCTCATCACTGTTCCTTTCTTCCCAACCTGCCATGGCTCCAGAGGGTCGAACCTGATAACAATACTAAAACAGAACAGAAAATAGTTGGAGACAATCGGGACGTTAAATTGTGCAAACCCTACAGCACAACAGAGATGTCCAATAGTCTGAGAACACTTGTGAACATGCTTCTGTTTTACATATTTCTAATGAAATGAAAACAACAAAACATGTATTACAAGTTATATTATCAGGATAGTCAACAAATGGAAAAAAAATCCCATCAGCATAAAAAATTCAAAATGTATAAAAAAAATATAAAATTTATATGAATTTTAGAATATCCCTGGGGAACTATCATTTGTATTTTTTCTAATTAAATGCAACATTTTAATTACAAATTATATTATTAGCGTAACAATGAGTAAATTAGATTTGTTGAATTAAAAAAATATCTATGAATTTGTAGTGCTGGCTACCACCCCTGTTGAATCACAGCGCATGCAGAGTGACTCCATCCAGGACTCCTAAGCAACAACTACAGTGGTTTAAGCCATATCTTCTGAAGCGATCCAATCGGTTGGAATGTAACTCCTTTTTCACAGTACATCTTGCCATTGCAGTCTCTAAGCACAATCATGGTTTCAAGCTCAGACACACTTCCTAGTGCTTGACACATGCGCACAGTGCTAGAAGAGATCTACTATACCGAGATGATAACATCCACACTTTTGCCATTGGAGAGAGCGTAAAGATAAACTAGTGTGTTTCAACAGTAAGTCACAGTTTGCGGATACCATACAAATAAATGGGGAGAGCTGTAAACTATCACCAATCTGTCGCAAAACCGTCCATGACTTGCCTTATAAAACAGCAATTTATCATAGTACACTTTGCACATAGTTCATTCCAAAAGGATTATTTGGTGTAGAACAGGTTAATGATTGACGGACAGGTGGTCGATTCATTAAGTTGTGAACTGTTTCCTCACAAAAGCAGTTTATTCAGCGTCGGAAAGCATCTCCTCCATAGACATCCATTCAAAAAGAACGGCCTCGTCTCTTCGCCAGGGTACCGTCCATAGAATGTCTATGTGGCCGTTGCGTTATGCTAATCTATGCTAACCTTGTAGGCTCCCCTTCAGATGGGCTCTGGCGCTAGATGCTGCTAGGAAGTGTATTTGAGCTTGCAATCATGATCGCCAAGGAGACTACTGATGTCAAGATTTATAGTGAAAAAGGAGATACATTTTAATCCGTTTTCACCAGCGGCGTACCGCACAACTGTGAGCCCCCCCGCAAAGCACGAGATGGGACCCTCCCACAAGCAGTGGGACGACGTCATGCGTGGAAATTTGTTGTGCACCTGCTGCAACACACTGTTGAGGCCATCTCCCCCATTTACATATACTTGATTTAAATGTTACAAAATATCAGATTTTGCATACAGTGATAATTTATTATTAGTGGTTGTGACAGGGCGGAGGGCGGGGCCGGGTTGTGATGCTACACACCCGGCCCCTAATCAGGCTAATCAAGCCTCAGAGAGGGATAAAGGCCGACTGGAGACCTTCATCATTCACCTTATTATTCTTCTATCAAATTACTTAACCAAATCCTTTGCACTCCGGACGTTTTGTTGTGCAAAGTCTTTCACTGCATGTCGATGTTGCTCAGAAGAGCTAAACTGGACAGCCTTTCTTGTGTCATTGTGCTCAGAGAAATGTCTTGACCACTTTCAATTTCGAGAATGATCTTTTAGCTGTTGCAATTATTACAGTAAAGTTAAAAACAACTTGAGAGCTGTTGCAACATCGGGTACACTGGGCAGGATGGAGTGGTGTTTAATAAATAACAGCTGCGCAATATCTGCAATGATTAATCCATTTTCATAAATTATTTCCACAAACACGATGTGCATTATCAAATTAACAAAGTAGCAGAGAGCAATAAGGAACTGTGCAATGAGTAATAGTTAATTACAATATTATATAATTCTATAACAATATTAAAATGTGCGTTAATCAACAATATTGAGGTTATGGAACTTTACCGCACTCTTTTTTTTTTATGATGACAGAAGTACATAAATGAGATGAAATATTGGAGAGAGAGAGAGAGATGACAGAAGTGTCCGTGTACATGAAAGAGTCCATGGTGCGAGTGATCGGACCAGACGTGATTATCCAGCACTGCTTCTCTTTTCTGGCACTGTACAGGTGTGAGGGTGAAGAGCCGCTACTAATGATTCTCTCTGAATGGGCTGTTTTCACTTGCAGTAATGCGGAGCCGACCCGAATAGACAAAGGGAGAATGACAGAAAAATTTCAGTTTACACTGCGAGGGGCCATACCCTGAAGCGACAAATGCGGTAGTGTGAAATTGACCTATGAACAATGATAAAACCCAGTGGGGAGAGAGGGAGGAGTGTGCCCGCACACTACAGCTCTGATGAACACTGAATATTTAAATGTTGGACCATTGGGTAAATATTTGATGGTGAAGCTAATTCATGGGGAATCCTGCAAAGATTTTGAGTCACTGCAAGAATTTAGTTATTTTCTAAAAAATCAAAGGCTACTTGTAGATAGGAAAATCTGCGACAGGTCCCCCCATAAGGCGGGGCCCCCTAACACTGCGGGGGTGTCCCGTACGCCACTGGTTCTCACCCAAAATTGATTAAATCGCTTGGATACATGGATATAACCACTGGAGTCTTATCCATTACCTTTATGCTCCGTTTAAGTGCTTTTTGGAGCTCCAAAATTTTGGTCACCATTTAATTGCATTGCACGAACCTACAGAGCTGAGAAATTCTTCATTTGTGTTCTGCAGAAGAAGGAAAGTCATACACACCTGGGATGGCATGAGGGTGAGGAAATGATGAGAGAATTTAAATTTTTTGGGTGAACTATCCCTTTAACAATGTCGCAATTTTACATTACACAGCTTTGATGAAAAACATAGGAATAGTGCAGATTTGTAAAAAAATAAATTATATTTTAAGTCTTTGAATTTTTTTTTTTTTTTTTTTACCTACTATAACGTTTCTGTTAAACTCTCAGGTTTAAAACAAAAAAAAAATCACAGATGTTCAATGTGGTCTCAGGCATTAGGGCCGCTTTTCACATTCACATCGCCCCATTATATTACACTGCTCTTGCTACTTTCATATTACCGGTCATCGGTTAGCCCAAGCTCTCCTGTCAGGAACTTGAATATGTTGGCACTGTGTTCCTTATTCTTCTCAGCAGTATCAGTCACTCCGATGGCAGACACGGACAGCATCACACACGGGGAGCAGGACCCCGCGATCAACATCGGCAGGTCGGCCTTTACCACAAGGTTCATCCTCTGGAGAAATAAACGAATGATTTTGCATGCGGAATTTCCCAAACTGGTACTTCATGCATTGTTATGTAATCAAGGTCGAGATTGACGTGGAGAGAAAAATATGTCCATATCCACTAAGGGCAACATAGTATAAACCATAGCTTTTTAATGCATTGTTAATGCTACAATACTCACGTCTTCTGGTTTTCCCAAAGTTGCAGCCGTTATAGTACATAGTTTTTTCAGAAAGTCTTCTGAAAACTTCCTTGCAGGTAAATTTGTCTCCAAATGAATTAACGGCATTATTTCACAGTTTCAGCTGACAACTAATGTGAACCGCTACAGTCCTTCTTCCTGATGATACAATACCCACTCTGATTGGTTGAAAGGAGACGCCTGTTCACTGGGCTCTGTGATTGGTCTGTAGGCTTTATTCCCCGCACGCCTCCAAAGTTTGGAAATGGCATGTCTGAGAAAAACTGTAGTTATACATTTGCCAAAATTCATGATAATGAAATCGCAATATTATATAATAATTTACATGCTGCATGCCTTATCCAGTCTTCTGCTGTTTTCTGTTTGTGTAAAAATGCAGTAAGGATTCCCCCCATTATTACAAACACTAGATTGGATAAAAGCATCTGCCAGAATGCATAAATGTAGATTGTGTAATCAAGTGTGCTCATTTAGTTTGTAAAGCCAGCCATATCAATAAGGCTTGTTTTGTAACTCCAATTCTAAAGTTCATTAGATCAGTGTAAATAATAAACAAGATTGTGACACAGAAACACTTTTCCAAATCGGCACAGTCCACACTATGTATAAAAGATACAGAGCAGCAACTGAACGTATGATGGTATATATTCAATGTGACTTTTGTGGCCAAATAACAACCAAAGAAGAGAAGAGAGAAAAAATAAATAGCAACTCTTTAATTGTACAACTTCATTTACACGATCACATATTAAAAAGAGTAAATTCAACAACTAAAAACACAAGTAATGCTCATTAACTGCTGGTGATATTGAGATTCTGGATCAATAGTTTATTTGTCTACATTTAGAGTTTTCATTTGACGATCGTTCCAGGTTCTTCTTTATACCAGGGATGACACACCTAAAAGGGCAACATATCAAAAAGTAATTCAAAGGCAAACAGTAGACAGTTGTATGACAAATTACAATTAGTACAATAAGTATAAAGATTGAGTATTTTTTACAAAAAATTTCAAACAATCTTAGGCTACATCCACATTAATCTGGAAGAATTTGTAAACGCTGTTTTCATTTTTGAAAAGCTGTCCGCCAAATTGAAATTTTCAAACGTTTCCTAAAAGTTGCTCCTCCACACTGAAACGTCTTAAAAATCTTAAATCCCCTAATTGTGCATGCTTAAAAAATATAAGCGTGGCCCTAAGTTATTTCTATGTATGTTCTGAATCCTTGTGTTCTACCGCCGGACAGCAATTCTGTATAAACGTCCCGTTGTGATAAGGTTGTACATTTCTCTTTAACAACGCTGTATGGATAGCAGGCACAACAACGCTGCTACAACACGGGCTGCCATCTTGATTGTTGATATAACTGCGTAACATGATAACAAATGCATCATTGTTTTTGAATACCTCCATTTTGCCTGTCCACACTACAACGTGAAGACCAGAGCTGTGCCCCAAATGACACACAATACACTATGTACTTACAAAATGTACTATGCATTCAGCCATGAATTTTATGAATTTTATATTATTCCAAATGGAACAATTAACGTTTTTCACTACAAGGAAGCTTTTGCTGTTTAACAGCTGATGAAAGTGAAGTTTCAAACACAAGCATTGTGTTGTTGCTAGCGTAAGCACGCTATCCACCCTCAGTTCAACACTTCTATCTCAATAAAATACATACTGTATTCACACAGCATGGTATGATGGTAAAGCGTTTAACTCACTTTTGTAAGGTGCTGTCTTCACAGAAGTATCACTAGTTTATTATTCTCCATTTTTTACCATTATTTTGCCAGATCACCAACGGTAACTCCGCCCCTTCCGTTATGTACAGCAAGCCACATGCGCTGAGTGCACGAAGTGTTCAACATTCCACACTCCGTTTTAGTGGTTGAAAAAGAGCATCATCCGGGTACTCGTAGTACACTTATTTTAGTTGCATTTTCAGTGTAAACATACTACTCGCACAACTAACACTTCAAAATGCTGTAAAATAGTGCCGAAGTGTGCAGTTTGGGACACACCTAGAGTTTTAAAATGTATCCACTTGTGAAAGCTTTTTCGAAAAGCTCAATTTTCGCTGTACAGAAAGCCCAAATTGTAGCAAAATTAATGAGTTTTCAAATGAAAGCGTTTTAGAGTGGAAGTCAAAAACAAATGGAATATCTTTGCACTGTTTGTGAAATACACATCACAGGCCACACGTTATCAGAACTGTTCAACATGAGGACCTAGTCTTATGTCGGTGTAGATGAGAGGTTTACCATGGGAGAGTTTGCACTGCTTAAGAGCTTCATTGAAACCTTCACACAAGCTGAGATCAGCTTGAGTCGTGGCACAGTCCAGGAACTGCCGCACCTCAAAGAGACACGGGCCTGACTGAGATGTTGGGAGTCGTGAGGGCTCCTGAAATGCACAAATGCAAAAGACAGAGACAAAAATATAAATTCAGAAAGGCATATACAAGATAGGAAATCCGAAGACCCCTCTGTATGTTTTAGATAGATAAAACCATGTGGCAAAGATGAAATCTATGACAGGGCTCAACAGTAAGGATGGCCTTGGGCCAGTCTGAGAGTGTCACGTGCCTTAAATGTTATCTATTTTGATTTAGTTTTGACTAATTTTTTTATCAGTACCTATCAATTTTTGACTAAATAGCACTTATTGTTCAAAAAGGAATCGCAAAGCTCTTTTAATGCACCTGATAGGTGGGTGCTGGTTTGGGTGCCTCTGAGCTGCTGCTGCTGCCTCCACTAAAAGCACCTGTGATGGCACTGCCCATCACATGTCCTACAGCTGAGCCGACGGCCATTCCGGCAGCTGTGGTGGCCATCTGGGCCATGAGGCCTGGTTGCTTGGGCTGGACTGGAGCAGGGGCTACTGCCATTGGAGGCGGTGGTGCTGGGGCTGGAGCATAAGATGGGGCAGGAGCACTGAGAAGAAACAAAGATGAAATGTGTTAGTGTGTGTGTGTGTACAGAGCATCATGTGATGTCTATTAACTAGTTTAAACAAGGTCTTCCATAAATAAATGCAAAATGCCCTCTAAACTACAAAACAATTTTATAAAAGTGCAGCCCAAATGGAAATCAATATGCTTTGTGACATAAACTAAATCAGTAAATACCTCGCAGAGAAGTCTTTGAGGTGCTTTTGGCAACTTCAGATGGAAAGAAGACAATGTAAATCTAAACCTGCCTTGCGTAATTAAATAACAGACATTATGCAAAAATAAATACATAAAAATACTAAACTTATTAGCATGACAGTAATATGGTTTAGTTTGACCCTTTACCCTACTGCTCTCTATAAAGGAAAGGGCATGACTGGAATCACTCATATGAAAGTACATGAATGGGAAATAGTCACAGTAGTGAATTTCATGTATTACAAAACTATCAGTCAATCTGAGTTTGATACCTCGCTGGTGCCGGTGAAGTACGGCTGCGACTTCCTCTTGCCATTGTAAAGGTAGATCCAAACTGTAATCAATGCACAATTTTGACAAATAACGTTGCAGACAAAGACGACGGTATTTAAATCAACTATGCTCACGCACAAAATACTAGATGACAGCCGAGCAGACCCACGTGCGTATGACCTTGTGTGATTAAAACCGTCATGGCGCATGCGCGCGTTAGACTTCTAGAAAAGTGTCACAATTCTATTTTTAGACGTTTACATTATGCCATTCATTTAACATCAGTGACCGATACGGTTCATTTGACTTTTATAACAACTTCTAGAGGTTATCTTGTGCATTCTTATGTTTTAATCTCACGAAATCGATCAAATGCCTCCTGTAATACGAAAAAAATATCATTCTCATTCCTGTAATGCAATTAATTTAGGTGGAAATGTGCTTTATTGTGAGGAAAATAATATCACAATTATTAGGTTATTATTAAGATAATATATAGAATTATTAAGATAATGGTCCTAAAATAGGCTTCATGTTCTTTATGCAAAAGATAGGCTATTATTATTATTATTATTATTATTATTATTATCATTTTTTAAATTATTATAATTTATTTTGGGATGAAATATGACCAAGACATTTCTTCGTGAGATCTCATTTATATATCATTTTTTCTTATATAACATTTTCGACGTTCCAAAATTCACAAGAATTATTTACTTATTATTTATTTACTTTTTTTTTTTTTTTTTTTAAATCATTTCAGTCATATTTTCTGTTTAGTTTTCAAAAGAATCTGCCCAGAGATCTTCGGAAAATCTTTTTTAAATACGGAATCCAAACAACAATCTTATATCATGTAATGACAAAATATTAGTCCCACCACAAGATGGCACTGAGATGTCGGTGTGTGGTGTTATTATTGGAGTCATCGCAGTAACATGCCAGCACAGAATGAGTGTCAAAATGGAGTAATTTCGGCTTGGCATATAAGAGAGTGAGAAATGCAGAGATAGAGGCTGTTTTAAACACAACTTTGTTACTTATGTTTATATGTAGCATGTGCCCATTAGATTGCTCATGCCAAGATTCCTGTAGGTTAGACCCGTGTTGGAACCCTTTTGTTGAATATTTCTGGACGATCAAACGTTAAGATACCCCAAGTAGGTGCAAATGAAAACTCAAATATTTCATGAATTTTGGTCAAAGTTATATTGAGCATTTGTGCCATACGAATGTGATAAAACACTATAGTTTTAAGAGGCAACACACAGAAAAACAAACAACAGTTTATTTTAAACCAGGACAACAGAACAACACATGTTTGTCTTCTATAAATAATACGAGTAATTATTACGTAAGTAATAAGATTGTATTAACATGATTATGATTCATATATACAAATGTACCGTTTTTAATTGATATTAATATTTTTTACTTATATAAACTTGTATAAATATATAAATATTTACTTAAACTTGTTTTATATAAAGATCATTTTAATAACAAATGAAAATTATTGTCTCTGGCTTGAGCTGTGTGTATGTGTAATAGACCTATTATTATTATTATTATTATTATTATTATTATTATTATTATTATTATTATCATTATTATCATACATTATTGTGTATATTTAGAGGTGTTAAGTTGGTAAATAGTGTGTATGAAGGTTATTCATTATTATTATCTATTCTTTTTTTTTATACCAAGTGTGATAACTGACCCTAAAATCAATGTGCCAACCAACCCGTTAGCCAGCTAGCATAGCTTATCACATGCTTACAAATCTTATATCGGAATACAGCTGATACCCATTTCTATTAACAGAAATTAATATATTACAAAAATCTTTGTTGGTAGAATTTCTATAACATTTTTGCAGACTTTAACATTCAAATGCCCTGACAAAATTTATCAGTGTATGTAAAAAAGAAAAAAAAAAAGTTTAGATGTTCCAATATTGTGAAAACAATTTAAAAATAAACATAAATTAACTTTGTGCCAACCAACCCTGGTCTCCCCTGAAATTTCTTGGCAATTTAATTTCTTGTTGGTGTGAATATCAGGCACAAGAAAAGGGTCTTCTTGGAAGAGAAAGGGGTGTGAACTAAATACATTTTTATATAAAGGATAAATTCAATATTTTATGTAATGTAATGACATATTTTAAAAATATTCCATTTTCAAAAGACCATAAGCATCTCTTGGGGTATCTGTGGTGTCATCGTTTCCAAATCAAAGTTCAGATAATGATTTGAATTACAACACCACCACATCACACTATCATTGTATCACTTATATGTTTAGTCTCACTTAATCTTTTCACCTGTTTAGTGAAAAAAGGGTCATGTGGTGAAATGGAAAAATGTAATATAGTGTGTTGCAGACTAAAATACTTTTGTGGGACATAAACATGTAGATAAATACAGCACAAAGAGTCTAAGATTGCATTGTGGTTACAGCTGCCCTGATAATTTCTGCTTAGTGTGTGGCATGGGGGAGCTCAAATGAACTTAAACATGTGTGATTCACACCCCAGTTTCAAATGGCAGGCAGTGATTCAGCATGCATTATGCTTTGTAAATGGTTCTGCTTTATTTCATCATGATAGGTGGTCTATTATGTATCTATATTAGTGACGTTTTGCATGACAGTGATACTAAAGAACCATCAGGGCTCTGCATGAATATAGAGCCCATATGGTCTGTGATGATGCTGGGTGCATCTGATCTCCACAGGTGTCCACGGTGAATTCCAGAATGAGTCGCAATACCTAAAAAGCAGTTAAAAACAAAAGAGTTCAGAAACCATTGGGATTATTTGGCTATAGCGATTTTGTTGTGCCACGAACATTCAGGCTCTGTTTATTATGTAATTGCATTTCAATAATTTGTGGGGCAACTTCAAGGGATAGTTCACCCAAAAATGAAAATTCTCTCATAATTTACTCACCTCATACCATCCCAGATCATGTGTATGACTTTTTTTTCTTCTGCTGAACACAAACAATAATTTTAAGAAAAACATCTCATCCCTGTAGGTCCATACAATGCAAGTGAATGGTGACCAGAAATCCAAAATGGAGATAAAGTCAGCATAAAAGTAATCCATAAGACTCCAGTGGTTCAATCAATGTCTTCTGAAGTGACCCAATATGTTTTGGGTGAGAAAAGACCAAAATGTAACTCCTTTATCACTTGACAACCTTGTCATTGCACTCTCTAGGCACGATCATGATTTCAAGCTCGATTACACTTCCTAGTGCTTGGCTCGTGTGCACAGCACTAGATGGCGCTATAGGGAATGTAACCAAATTTTAAATCATGATAGCTAAGGAGACTGCTGTCAAGATGTACAGTGAAAAAAAGAGTTATATTATGGTCTGTTCTCAACCAAAACCAACTGGATTGCTTCAGAAGACATTGATTAAACCACTGGAGTCATATGGGTTTCCTTAATTTCCTTTTTGGAGCTCTTGGAGTTCTTGTCCCCATTCACTTGCATTAGATATACCTACAGAGCTGAGATATTCTTCTAAAAATCTTTGGTTGTGTTCTGTAGAAGAAAGAAAGTCATACAGATCTGGGATGGCAAATGTTAAATGTTTTTTTATTTTATTTTTTATTTAAATGTCCATGTGTGCCATAGAGGCTTTTAACTTTGAAATCAGAAAAGGTGCTTTGGAGTCCAAAGACTTATTCAATGATCTTTGAAAAGCAGAACCTAAGGCTTATAATTATAATTTTTTTAGAATAAAAAAATGGGTGTATTTGTAATATTATAAATCAAATACTAACAAAGAATAATAAAATATTCTACTTAACTGTGCCAACATTTGTAGCTTGTAGCACAGTTTTCAACAACAAGCTTCACTAAAGCCAGCTTGTGTTTATAACCTCCCCTCACTTAACTGTCGTGCTCTTTCTTGTGGTCACTGGCACATGGAATGAAGGGCTCGGGCTGAGGAGGGGGTAGAGGGTATGATTCATTTCCAAGACTTTCTTTCAAGTTTCCACTGAGTGACGTTTAATAGACCCTCAGGGGTCTAGTTGAAGCTGCTTCCATTGTGGAGTGCACGAGGAGTCTGGCTTGCATTTTATCAGACTGAGGTGCTCCTACACCCCACGAAAGAGGCTGACAACAGCATAAAAGAGCCCTAAGTCCTGCCATTGTTTTGAACCTCCTTGTCGCCAATGATTAAAACCTTAGCTTTAGCACTCTTAATCAACACAGCACATATTTTCACAAATAAACACACAATTAACAGCTTCATGCTGATATAAACCCTGTTGCAAGGGTGAAGATGCATACATCTCTAGGTACATGTGTTATAAGCATAAAGACTGCTTGATTTATGCTTGTTAACATGCACAAATTGCCATGACATGCTGGCAAACAAAGTAAAGACATACAATGCACCAATACACACACAAAACCCTATGAATCGTATCCTTTTGTTGCTTTTTTCATTAGAGGCATCTGAACGCCATTCTTACCCTAAAGGTTCATGATCCTGGTGGGATGTGAGGCTTGCAGCACTGCAGTTTCTTCACAGGGCTCCTTATTATTGAAAAGTCCCATTGGACAGCGGAAGAAAAGGTAAGCTTCAGGTAGTTGTAACTTGTGGCTGCATATTCTTCCACAGTAAAATCTCTCTCCTCCTAAGCAGCGCCATTAGTGATACCCACCTGTTACAAGCCACTTTGCACTCTCTTTCTCTGATGAAGTTTTAAAATGCATTAAACATTTGGCACTGAAACAAAGAAATGTAGTCTCAAAACAGCAGACAGTAGTTTTTTTCATAAATAAAATGCATCACTTAGTGGTGAAAACTAGTTCAAAGCTTTCATGGCACATTGAGTAACTAAGTCTTTGAATCTTGTCTGAGGTATAATTACATAAGCTCACACTCTCTATGGGAAATATTTCACCTGAGGAGATCTAACCTTAGTGCACGTAGACTTATCAAGCAGACAGAATGTATATACACTGTCTCTCAAACATATACTTAATTTCACCATGTAAAATAGATATCGGTTCTGTTTTTATCAAAGCTTGAACAGAGCAAGCTATGTTACTGTAGCTTCACTGGAAGAGTGTGGCGCTTACGATGCGATGGTCATTGTTTCTATTTGAACACACTTGTTAATAGCGGGGATTTACATGTGTTGTACTGTACACTAAAAAATTATAATAAAAAAATAACTTTCACTATTGCCAGTTTTACTGAATCATCTCTTGTTAATTTTACATAACAAAAATCTTGTAAGATGTCAATTTAACTTAAACTAAGTTGTTTTAATGCTTTCATTAAAAACTGGGGCTGTGGATTTTAATTCCCAGTATGCTTTGCATGGCCCTCGATACGAAGAGTAAATGTTAAAATTAAGTTATTATATAATGCGTCTTTGTGCAAGATGAATGTAAGGGGGAGACTTGCTAGTGGGTGATGTTTGTTGTGTTTGGATTTAGAAGAGTTTCTCTTATGTTGGAGTTTTCGGAGTAACCATTATAGGCAGAGATTGAGTTTAGTTTAGGTTGAGAACAGGTAGAATTTAAGAATGCACTTTATTGGATACCCACTGACCAATGCTAATCAAAGCATAGTATTTCCCTCTGGCATGCTAACATTTACTTTAGAATTAACTGAGTTGTATTTAACATGTACAATTCAATTAGGTTACCTTTGTAATTGAAGTATTTGAGATTACACTGTAATTTTAATTTATGAAAAAATATTTTAAACACGTGGAACAACTGTCCAAGATCGAATCAAGTTTAGTCAAAGAGTTAAATTTAAAGTTACTTCTATCGGGAAGACACGCAGGCTTGAGTGAGGTTTAAGATGCCATTTATTTGATGAATGTAGAACAGAAAAGTAATGTCTCTCTTTGGCGTAGGCCCCGTTTGGCGGTCCGAGGGAGTTGTACTCGGAACCATCATATCCTGCCGGAGATAGGAGACAGGGGCGAGGAGCCTACCCCCGTGCGGGACGGGGCTCAACTTGTGGTGGTGGGGTGGTGGAGGTTGCCGTGATAGCGCACTGAAACAGCAATGTGATAGATTGTGAGCAGACTTATAAAGCAATGGCTTACCTGCAATTGGCTAGGAATTACCCAGCTAATAGTGTGATGATGTACAGCTGCTAGTCTTCCCACTAGAACTACGCTGCGCTCACATGTCCCATCAAAATGTATGAGTTAGCTTACTCGGTATTCCAAGTTAAGAGCAATTAACATAAATGTGTAGAACAAAATAAAAATATGGAAGTTAAACTAACTTAAACATTGAGTTTATTAACATAATTAAAAATATATTTAAATATTTGCTTTAGTATCATCTCAGCTCCTCTTCAAAAACATGGTCACGATGATATTGTTGAAAAAGAAGCAACTGGAAAGGATGGATTTAGATCATGAATATAGTGTGCTGGATGTTACATTAATCATTTATTGCACACAGTGGAGCCCTTGTCAGTGCTCTTTGAAGCTGTAATCTACAGTGAAAACTTGTATTTTCACCCCTGACAAGACCCCAGAGCTGTATTTTACAATTCATACTGTACATTTTGACTCATTTAACTTGAATGAAAAAAAGGATCAAAATTCATGTAAAAGCAAAAATAAGTGTTACCAGGCACCTCGTAAAATTCAGTTCACCAGTTTATGACAAAAAAGACACATTTGTATTGCATTTACTTTTAAACATTAAAGGCTTGGCTAACTTTACGAGCAGTGGTGAATATCGGAAGTGCCCTTGATACGAACAACTTGAATGTCTTATCTTCCAACATATGGCTTTGGGGAAAGCTGAGCCTCTGTGTTGGACCAATGGCATGATCTATGTCATTAGACAATCGCTCTCTTAAATGGATCAGTGTGGCTCGGTGTCAGTGATTATGTGATTCAGTCACAGCTTGATGCAATGATGAGAAATCCATGGATCTCCTCCCTATATGACCCCTTGCAGATGCTGACTTTGATTTTTGCAGGTGTGCTCTTTTTGTGTGCAAAGAGTGAAAGACAGGAATACCCATTATTATGGCCAAAACATCATGTAATGGTGTAAAATGTAAAAAAAAGAGAAATAACTAATTTAAAAAATAATCTACAGAATTTATGTTTGCTTACCTTGATACACCCCTGCAGTAAATGCCCTTTGAATATTCCGTGGAAGAGAATTTACAGTGTGTAGGCTGTTAAATGTACAGTTCTCAGTAACAAAAGAGTATCACAGCTATGCTCACAGTAAGGCCATTGCAGCAAAGTGTGAGTCTGAGGTAAAGGTGGATTGGCCTTTAGCCAGTAGATTTGGTTGGATTCATTGTTGTAGTGTTTTTTTATATAGAGAGGAAGCACCTCATGCTCACTTTTAGCTGACAGTGTAAACAGAAGTGAAGTCACTTTCCTTTTCTTTTTATGATCGTTCCATCAGTGCACACCTGGGGTGCCTGACAGAAAACTTCCTATGGAGGTTTACAAGTGACCCTGTTATTTGAGATGTGTCAGTCTCATTGTGGTTCTCTCTTTTAAAGTGAGGGGGAGATAGTTGATTGTTTTTTAAAGGAAGTCTGCCAGTGTTTAAGCTGGACAGTCTTCCTTTGTTTTCCTGAAGACATCATTGATTATACGTGTGTCCGTAGCATAAAATCACTACTTTAGCTGGCTAGTCTCATTGGCTTTCTTGTGGACGGTCCTTCTGGTGGCGTCAAAGGGTTAAGTTGGAGTTTAGGTTGAGGAGAAGTGACCTGGTTGGAATGAGTGTAAAATTCACACTGATGTTTAAACCGGCATCATCACCCTAACAAATAGGAATTGAATGGTTTTCAACACTTTGAAAGCATGGTGTTATCTCAGCTAGAGACATGCTCAAACAAAAAGAAAGGAGTTAGGTTTAAGATCTGGACAAATGAAGACTGTGTTAACACACTTTCAGGATGGTGCTACTATGTTTTATAAGGATTGGATACTTCATGATTTATGTATTTGACATACTGCCTACTGTTGTATGCTTTTTAATGTCTTTTTCACAATGGTTCATAGACTGCTGAAAAAAACGAATTGCTGAAAGAGAAAAAGATTTATTTGAGAATAAATGTAATATCTGCTTATCTCAGGAAAGTACAACACAACAGAAACATGTAAATAAAAAAAAAATATTTTAAAATTTAAAATTGGGCTTTTAAGCAGTAATAATTGTCTCTACCATTATCAAAAGGGGTACAAATCATCTTCAGCCCACTCTTATAAAACTGTCCTGTATAGCAATATTTTTTTTGGTTTTGATCCAAACATGTGGAGCAAAATTAAACAAAGCCCTTTGTTACAGTGACAGAGACAGAGAACGGTCATTTGGCAGGAGTTCTAAAACGGGAAATAGATATAGATTCAGCATTTCCCCCACCTACAGAACTGTGATATAGTGAAAAAGAAAATGCCAAAAGATAGAGAGAGAGAAATAAATCATGCTGCACTCATCCTTTTCAGTGGCCCTACTTATTGTTATTAATCAGTTGGTAGAAAAAAACAAGTCACAAGGGAAAGGAAGAATACTGTTTACTAATGAAGAAGTCAAGTGCTGCCTAGACACTAAAGTTGCAATAAATCATAACAAAGCTGTAACAAATGTGCTAAAATCAACTATATTCTTAGCTATTGTGAATGTGACTGATATAAAACATTATATTATTAAGTTGTGCACGAAATCAATGTTTCAGGCATACCATGATTTGATGTACTGTATACCTTGGACATAAGGAAATACACCTTCCTTGATGACACCCCGGACTGATGCTGTTCAAAAGAGATGGTCAACAGCCCTTTAATTTACAGATGCTTTCCGAGCAGACAATTTCCTTAACAATGGTCCAAACTCTAATGATACCGTTCATACACTTTAACCAGAGGCATCTGAGAAATTTGTCTTCAGCTGGTTTCAGGTCAGGCGGATAAATCAAGCATGCCACTTTCAGAATTGTGCCAAATCCAGAACACAGCCTTTGTCTCAACCTCCAAAGTTTTACCTATTGTAGTGTTTTTCCTGATGTCTCCTATTTGGATTTAGGTACGCATTTAACCCTCAGAGGCATAGAGACACTATGATGTATGTGTCAAAACAGAAGAGTTATTTTTTAAATTCATGACTTATTTTCCTTTTACATTCTTTTAGTTTTTTTCCTCTGACCTATTGTTGAAATCCAGTAGACAGATATTATTGATACCATAATCCTCTGTAGGCATACCCTACACTTTTCAGAAATATGACTGTTATAGTGTCCAAAAGCAATTATAAATTGGCAATTGTCAGGAGTTGTGTTCACCACTCAGGAATTCTTAGTATGTTAAAAGTTCTTGCATTTATTCATGTTTTATTCCTGGAGTCTCTGAGGCCCCAAACAGATTAGTCATGCGTTATCAACATGATACTTAAATGTGTTTAATGTATGTTTTTTGAAATATGAAAGTATAATACAATGGATATCCTCTTATTTAGATAATAGACAACACTACACTAGAATCAATGGATATTTGTAGATTGTAGATTTAGATTGTTCAATAGGGGTTCCACAAGGGTCAATTTTAGGCCCCTTACTGTTTAGTATATACATATTAATGATTTATCGGTTGTTCCAGGGGTTAAAATACAGAAGTACGCAGATGATAGTCATCTGTACGTACACAAAAGTCGTAACATCAAGCTGCATATTTACTTAAAGTAGCAACTGGAAAAATTGTTGACTGGATGAATTATTCTTGCCTGACACGGAATGTCTCTAAAACAGTTTGCATGTATTTTCTATTAAGAAGAATTATATTACTCCACCTGAGATCATAGGTCAGTGAGTGGAAATGGTACAACATTTAAAATATTTAGGTGTGATTCTTTATAGTAACTATGCTTTAAAAAAAACATACTATGAAAATCATAGGGATTGTAAAATATAATCTTAATCAGTTCAAATTGACCAGGAATCAAATAAGTACTGATGCAGCTAAATTATACATGCATTCAATGATACTGTCGCATTTGTCATTTTGTTTTACAACAAATGAAACCTCTGTATAGATTGGATAAACAGACACTTTAGGTATTGGACAAGAAAGGGAATTCTTACCACCATTGTAACATAATTAGAAAATGTAATTTCCTGATTTTTGACAATTTTTGTTTATGGCTAATGTACTGTTGCTATTTAAGATTTTACATGATCTTGCCTCACCACCTCTCAAACAATTTATATATTTGTGATACTATGTTGAATAGGTCCTCTTCAAGAGGTGATTGTTATATTACATTAAGATCAGTACAATTTGGTAGATCATTTTTTTCCTGCTGAGAAATATTAGAGTTTAGTACTTTAAAATGTTTTAAATTAGGTGTTAAAATTGGCTGAATGAAAAACAGTCATGTGATAATTAGATCAAGGTGGTATGATTTGTGTATATTGATATGATTGTGGATTGCATTATGTTGTACATGTTGTCTGTATATGTGGTATTTTTTAGAATGTTTAACTTTGTGTAGGATAATTAATCTTATTGTTATTATTAATATATAATAATTATAAATCAGTTGTGATTACATATGTTTTTCCAGGGCAGTACTGCAACTGCTGCTGTGGGACTGCGGTTACATTGTCCCTAAACAAATAAACAATAAAGGGTCACACAGAACATGAGGGTTAAATACAACAGGTGCATTTAATTAGGATGAATATAGATAAAGTATATATAGACATATATAACAGGCGGTGTGTGAAAAAAGCTCTAAGGATCATCAGGTCTGCTCTCACTGCTTCCATCAGGCAGGCGGTATCGCAGCATCAGGACCCGCACCAGACGACTACATGACAGCTTCTTCCCTCAAGCAATCAGACTTTTGAACTCTTGATCTCTCACGATCAATAATCAGTACTGCACTTTATTAATCTTATATCTCACACTGGACTGTCATAATTATATTCTTCACAATACATCTACTGTATATATATATATATTTATTTTATATACTCTTTATTTTTTTATTGTATGTGTATTCTATATTGTGTGTATTTTTTACTGTACATTGTATATTATTACTGTGTTGTGCAATTATGTGTACATTTGATATGTAAATTGTGTTGTGTAAATATGTTGTTTATTGTAATTGGTATATGTCTTGTCACTGTCATTACTGCTATGCTGCTCGGAACTGCACACAAGACTTTCACCCACTGTTGCACTTGTGTACATGGTAGTGTGACAATAAAGTGATTTGATTTGATAAAGTGGGATACTTTGATAATTTTCATTGCCATTGTGTTTAAAAATATGATCCATATGGCTAAATCAATGTTATCCCATACTAGTTTAGGAAGAATAATGCTGATTTTTAGTAAAATAAGATTATAAACACAAATCCTAATAATAGATTATTAAACTTGAAGGAATAGTTCACCCAAAAATGAAAATCCTCCTGTCAATTACTCATCCTCATGCCATCCCAGATGTGACTTTTTTTATTTTGCAGAACAAAAACAAACATTTTTAGAGCATTATCTCAGCCCTGCAAGCCCATACAATACAAGTGAATGGTGACCAGAACTTTGAAGTTCCAAAAAGCATATAAAGGCAGCATGAAAGTAATCCATAAAACTACAGTCACAATCCATGTCTTCTGAAGCAATATTATAGCTGTGGGTGAGAAACTATAAAACTCCACTTTCACTTACTTCTTTTGTTTTTCGCAATGCACATTATTTGTGCATATTGCCACCTACTGGACAGGGAGGAGAATTTATGGTAAAAAAGAACTTAAATATTGATCTGTTTCTCACCCACACCTATCATATTGCTTCAGAAGACATGGATTAAACAACTGGAGTTCTATGGATTATTTTATGCTGCTTTTGTGTGTTTTTCGAAGCTTCAAAGATTTGGGCACCATTCATTTGGGCACTTGCATTGAATGGAACAACAGAGCTAAAAAAAACACATCTGGGATGGCACGAGGGCAGGTAAATGATAAGAAAATGTTTATTTATGGGTGAACTATCCCTTGAAGTGGCCCACTTCACCTTTAAATTGCCAACACCTGCCCATTCACTCTATAACTGTATAATATTGAACACCCTAATAAATATAACAGGCTAAAATACCAGGCACGGACATTCCATAAAACAATGACTGTATGTGGCTGGCAAGATATCAGTACATCGTATCAAGTACTTCATTGCCACATTAACTGGTTTTTGAGGAAAAACAGATTCTCCAAACTTCCCCTTGCAAACCCATATTTATGAAACGCAATCACACCGTCGCACCTCTCGCGACTGAGCGCGAAAGAGGAATGGAGGGACGAATCACGTGATTGCCGGTGAACATACCACTCCAGCCCCTTAAAGAAAATTGTAATTGGAAGAAAAGAGAACAAAGAAATCAGAGAGTATAAAATCACCCGCGCTTGTAAGCTCTTCAGTCTAACAGCGCGCGCCCTCTCCCGCCTTCCCTCGCGCTCGTGTAGTTTAAAGTGCCCCGCGCGCAGGTGGTGCGTGCGGCTCAGGGTTCAGGCTCAGGGTTCAGAGTCAGACCTCAGGATGATGCGATGTGCTCAGCTCCTCGCAGCAGTTTTATACTGCTTAGTGTGCATTCATGCTTTACCGGTGCCAGAAGGAAAGAACAGCCACAGGTACAAAGCTGCTGCGGTGAGTGAATTAAAAAACAACTATATCCAAACATAATGGTATATAACCACTAAAATGCATGTAAATGATCTCTGTGACAGTATTGTGATTATAGTAATAGTGTTGCTGACTGCAGTTCTGCACATTTGCTTATGACATGGAAACCTGGAATGCTTTTGTTTCTCCTCCAGGTAGTGTGCTTAAAAATGCAAGACAGGTCATAGAAGCGTCAACCATGTTTTGTTTGTCCCTTTTCCTACTTTATGGGCTAAATTAATTTAGGGCTGTTTAATGTAGCATAGCTTGGCTTAAAATCCAAATGTAGCCTACTGCATGTTATTCTGTGTCATTCACCTCATTCATTTTTAATTGGTTACAGAAATTCCAAAATACCATGTGTGATGTAGTTTTGTGGTTAAAAACTTCCTGCTTATCCTCAGAGAACTACAATCTGGATATAAGAAATTTGTTCTGCACAAAGAAACAGTGCTTAGAGGAAGTTGACAAAGAGTAGCTATGGAGGGCTGTTTTAACCCACTTGGCAAAGATCCAAAAGGAGATTTTGCCAGGGAAAATATAAGTGTAGACTAAAACCATGTACCTATTTGAAACTGGGAGTAAAGGAGCATAAAGGAGTAGTCATGATGGGAGTGGATCACAGAAGCGCTGATCACAGACACTCATACAGCATTGCCACAAAATCCTTAAAAAAATGACAAGGAAATATTGCATGCCGTCAAAGCATCTGAATATAAAGAGCAGCTTTATTTTATTGTATGTTTGTCTTGACCAACTTTGCCAATCAAATAGGAATGGCATCTGCAATCAAACCAGCTCCAGACCTCTTTATAGAAGAATTGGGCTCACGTTTGAATGTTGAGAGGCAGCTCTGATGGAGAGCATGTGCAGTCAATTTGTTCTTGAATGTTGACAAAGCCTGAGCAGGAGATTATGCAGGCAGGGGCAAGTAATCTGGCACCCTGAGCAGGATAACAAACTCTGTGTTTGCTGACAGAGGGAAAATGTAAGGATCCAGATAGCTACCACTGCAACCCCCCCACCTCCCCCCTCCCGCCCCTGAGAAAAGAAAGGCTGATGTCCTTCTTAAGAGCATTGTGCATGCATTACCAGCTCCTTGAAGTTTGCCAAAATATTATGCAACTCCCAACAAATCCAGGATGTGTGTCCCACGAAGTCCAACTTGAGAACTTTGGAGTAAGGTTTCAATAGACAGTCAGATTTGTTGATGAGGAAACGTGCAACATCCTCTTGAAAAAGTCCAAGCACAAACATATGCTGTTTATGTTGAAGTTGATGTTCTTCTGCATTTTTTCTAGTAGCTGAGCGTTCAGAGTAGCTGCCGTAATGGCTCAATAGCCGTTGTTTTAATTTAGGAGTTGAAAAGGACAACAAAGGATGCATCCAGACAGAACATAACTAAAAAAGATAGATTCAACACAAGGAATATAACAGAATCCAGATGTCTTTAGACACAAATGTAAAAGTTGATTGTCTTTTTAAAATGACATTGCATCTATAAAATAGAAGCTTAAAAACAAAGGGACACAGCGCAACTGTCAAAGATGTATGTCTAGTGCATGATAACAGAAAAACTATTGAAAAACTGTACAGGCAAAACTGCCCCTAACTCTTCTTAAAGGGATAGTTCACATTAAAATGAAAATGATTTAATAATTTATTCACCCACATGCCATCCCAGATGTGTATGACTTTCTTTCTTCTGCAGAACACAAGGGTAGATTTTTAGAAGAATATTTCAGCTCTGTAGGTCAATACAACAAGTGAATGGTATCCACATAAGTAATCCATAAAACTCCACTCCAGTTCTTCTGAAGTGATAGAATCACTTTGGGTGTGAATCAGATACATATTTCAATGCTTTTTCAAAAAGCAAAATAAATATCCACTTTCACTTTCAGAATGTAAAAGTGGAGATTTATATGAAAAATGTACTTAAATATTGATCTTTTTTCTCATATCATATCACTTCTGAAGACATGGATTTAACCACTAGAGTTGTGTGGATTACTTTTATACTGCCTTTATGTGATTTTTGCTGCTTCAAATGTCTGGTCACCATTCACTTGCATCGTATGGACCTACAGAGCTGAATTATTCTTCTAGAAATCTTTGTGTTTTGCAGAAGAAAGAAATCCATACACATCTGGAATGGCATGAAGGTGAGTCAATAATGAGAGAATTTTCAGTTTTGGGTGAACTATCCCTTTAACCTTCTAGGATCTTCTAACCTATTCTAAAGCACCTTGCCCATCAACACCAATAATTCAATATGGGTTGTCCTATTGACCCAGTCTCGAGACAAACGTTTCCAAGCTGAACCTCTACCTTGGTTCCACAGGCATATAGACGCAAGGTAGAAGCATAAGGTCAGGGTCAGCTGTAATGCACCTCCTGTGGAGCAGTTAGGTTTAGATTTCTTGCTCGCAGGCACAAATAAGAGCATGACTGACACCAGCAACCTGGTGTACCCGAATCTTATTCAAATCACCAACTTTCCACTCAACTGACCTTTACACATTGATATAAACCACTCCACAGCTGTTTCATATCTCTACAAACATGGCAAGACAAAATTATTTTAAGACCATTATTTCAAGTTTATGGCTGTTCCTGGCAACGAATCAAGAATTGGTGAATGTTGCAGTGTAACTTTCATAATGACATTGTGATCCAAGTTTAGCTGCGATATGCAAAAAAAAAGAATATTACTGTATATGTTCATAATGTATAACGTGTGACAAAAAAATTAAGGAAAACATACATTAGCAATAAACGCTTTGAGCCAAGTAGGTATAGATGCAGGCCGGAGATCTCCAAATGGGGGTATAATCTCCGAAAGAGGACGGGATTTCTCCAGAAGATGGCAGGGTAACTCCAAAAGTGGGAAGTGCCAACTCGAAAAGGGGACATCACTTCCACACACGGTCAGGGTTAGGGAAAGGGTTAGGTTAGGGGCTCCCTATATCTTTGCTGGCGATTTGGAGCTCCTGCCTCTTTTTGGAGCTCTGCCTAGCAACTATATCCTTCTCCTTTGAGGGGGAGGCCTGGCTTGAATTAGGTAAGATTAGTGACCAATCATGTGCTACATTGAAAGAAAAGTAAGGGGGCCAAGCACAAACAACATGTTCTTGCATCCATCTACGCTATTTTTCATAGTTTTTCTCTGTAAAAATGGATTAAACTGACATCTTTGATCGTTGTGATGCTGCGTCACATTGTTTCACCATCCATCATGAGGGAAAACTTTTCAGCTTTTAAAATGACATGTTGAGAGATGTGTATTTATGTGACCTTTTTGGAGATTCATAAACATACAGTTTTTAGGTCGCTGTGTCAAGTTACACGGTTTGAAACATAGAAAACACTTCTTTAGATGTTTGCATTCAGATTTGCTCTCTATCGTGTGTTTGAACGCAAGAACGTGTTCTCATCTAATTCTGTCTGCTGTCGGTAAGTGTGGTTTGTTCTCTGTATAAGCCACGTGTTGCCTATATAGCTGCGGTTTCACTAACTGCCGCTAACTGCCGTCAATGTTGTAGTAACCTAGTGTTCATTTCACCATTCAAAATATGCAATGAGCCACGTAATTTTTTTTTGCAAAAGTTAGGTATAATAATGTAATTATATGAGACCAGGTTGTTTTTTAACGCAAGAACACGTCCTGTGTAAATGACTGTTAAGAGTGTTTATAATCCTTGGCATTTGGATGCACCCACTATACTCAGTCCTCTATTTATGTTTATATAGCAATAAACTGTTTGCTATTTCTGCATGAATTCATTTACAAAAAGTGTGTGTAGATTTACAGATTGAATGATTATATCTATCATCTTCCATCAATATAGTCCCTATCCCATTCCTACAAAACATTCTTCTCCTGTGGTAATCACTTTACATGTGTATACAATCTCAAGGCATACAGATCTCTGGAGGTTTTTGTGGGTAAATATTTACGCTAGCCTGGTTTCCTCTTGCATGTTCATTCTTTATCTCAGGCGTGTCCTACTTTGTGCCAGAAGATGCTCCTGGAAGCTCTTGTTTGTCATTTTTCACTGCTCGCTCACTTGGCAATGGCATAGAGAGGAAAAGAGTGAGACAATGAGATGTTAGGATGTTTGAATAAGAGCTAGAAAATAAAAAGCCAAGCCAGAAAGGTAGGATGATAGGAAGTGCTGTTGAGTGTATTTTTAGGGCTTACTAAATCAGTAGTAAAATAGTGAATTACACTTACGTAATCAAAAACCACTTACAATACATTTAAATACACAGTTTATTAGTACATGTTTCCCCTGGGAATCAAACCAATGGCCTTGGTGTTGCCAGCACTATGCTCTACCAGTTTGAATGTGTTTTGCAAATGTAAACAGCTTCTCTGCCAATCCTGATGCCGTCTCTGCTGAATAATTTGTGGGATGTATCAGGAGACGATGACATCAGCTGGATGCCCCCAAGAGAATGATTTTGCTACCAACAAAGAGGTTATCCTCAGGAACCCTTTGGAGCTGGCACAATGCCAGGATCTCTAACACACACGCGCACACACACACACACACACACACACACACACACACACACACACACACACTTTATACATCTTTATGTTGTAGTTCAGAAATCTCTCCATACTGTCTTCTTGCTCTGACATGTTAACTCTTTAAATCAGGATTTCCCCAAAGGGTCCTCACTGAAACATCGGCTCAGGGTCTCTGTGTTTGCACAGCGTTACAGTGTACATATCATGTTAGAATTCTGACCCACATGACCTATTGACCTACAGATGCGTGTGTTCTGAAAATAGTTTCAAGTTTATTCCTGTTTGTATTGGTACACATACGCAGTATAATACATTTAGTGGTAAATGGTTTTTTGAATGGCTGATTAGCACATTTTGGATATCTGGTGGTATTATACTTGGATATCTTATATTTAGTGTATACAATAGTTTAAATCAAATTTATAGGCCTTCTGTATTGTCTGGAACCACATGGCAGATCTTCCTGCAGGCACAAATGCATGTTCTTTGGATGTGACCATTTGTGAATCCTACTTAAGGTAAAATAATTCCATGTTGTGTTTGTTTCTCAGCTGATGAGAGGCATATATCTGTCAGGGAGCAATCATAAAAACATTAACAGAGGTGAAAAAAAAAACACTTCCACACGATTAAGTAACAAATTCTAGTGGGTCTCTGGACAGACATCCCCATCTTTACATTTTTGACTGCATGCAGGTGGATGCTGTAAAATATGCCCAGACATGAGGAATGTCTGGTTGACAAGAGGGTCTTTGATTTTTGGCATTCGTTAAAATGAGACCGTGTGCGTTAGGTTGTATATAGTCTTGTGGAACTAGACTTTTTACTATCAGCATACAGTCTGGTAGAGATTGTTGCTTATTCTGTCTAAGAACTGCCTATTTCGACAGAAGGAGACTGTTAACCAAAATGTGAAGCGACCAAGATGTTTTGTTTTTCCGTGTCGTTTAGAGTTAATTAAAAAAAAGTTAAAATAATGGAAAATACTGAGAATAATTTTTTATTTTTTTTATTCCTCCCACATTTACTAAGCAAATATAGTGGTTACAGTAAGACAATTGCAATGAAATTAAATGGGTCTAGTCCAAAAATTTTAACATACACAGCGTAAACATCATACATGTAAAAAATTATTTGAATGTGATCAAATCAGGGATTTACCAACGTTAAAGCGATTATAGATTACAGCTATACGTCATCATGATAACAAATATATAGCTTTATACAGATAAAGTTAGTGAGCGATTTTATCACACTAAAATCATGTTAACATCTTGTTGCTATGTATACAGTAAAATGCTGTCACCTGAGCTTAATTTATGTAGATCTGGAACATTCCAGAGAGCAACAGCTCTCTAGAATCATCACAGTTATATGGAGCAGTTTCATGATGGTTAATGATAGATTGATTGTTGGGTTGTTTGTTGAGAAAATAATGATGCTCTGCTTGCATGCTGATTCTCTCTTCTGAGTCCCGGCTTTGGCTCCATGCTTAGCAATTTTAGGTGCTAATATGCACCTACCTGCCATTACATCAGCAAACCTGATCCATCTTGTTTGCACTCACCACCGCCACCTTTTCTAAAATACCGGTAGCCTATTAGGAAATGTGGTTTAAAAATGGGTTGAATGGGTTCTTAGAAAGTTTTTATGATTTTTTAAATATTTATGTACTTGGAGTTGTACATAGGTAATACAGAATGTATATATTTTAGGCAGATACATTCATATTATTTGAGAGCATAAACAAAAAATCAGCAAATGTATCTTTGTCTTCTGCATCTGAGTTTTGGATTGAAACGAGAGTCTGTGTGTTTACATTGGCCCAAGGGGTCTGTTTTGTTGATATAGACTTTAACCTTTAACCCTTGACTCCTATTGAACCTGAGACGCCCGGGTGTTTCTTTTTCACCTCCGCTCGCTAAATAGACTTGAGGCCAGTTTGTCATTGCTGAGAGGTTACTACTCTACAATAAACAATCTTGACTTTTATACAAAAACTGCTTTCCTCAGGTTATTTGGGACAATGCTTAAATTACATGCTATCAACATGTATGACCATGTAATGATGGCTCAGCCTATGGAAAGTCCATGCTCTCTCAGCAGATTTGAGAGAAACAAAGTAGTGGATAAAGTGCTGTGAATTCTTCAGTCCTATATGTGGAATTTGTACGGTTCCTCATTGTCGGGGGTGTGGGGGTTGGGGGGGGTCATGGTTTAGCAATGCTATCAAGTTCACCTGCCAGTAAATTTTTACCAAGGTACTATCTGTCTCGACCTGCCCACAAATATTTGGTTGTTTGTACTTTTATTTGTTAGAATTTGTAAAGGAATTAGTTTGAAGGTCATGTGTTGCTGTTTTTCTGTCAGACTTGAACCTTGAAGGGATAGTCCACCAAAAATGTTTAATTCTATCATCATTTACTCGCATTTACTTTGTTGATCTAAGCCCGTTTGACTTTCTCTCTTCTGTGGACTACAAAAGGAGATATTAGGCACCTTACATTTTCATTATATCAAAAAAGATATCAACATTATATCAACAAGAGTGAATGGCGACTGAGACCAACATACTGAAGACAGTATGTAAAAACCATTATGCACTTTTTAGAGTTGTTGAAATATACGTTTCCAGGCTGTTGCTGTAAATAAGAATTCTGTTCTTAAGTGACTTGCCTAGTTAAATAAAAGTTAAATAAAAAATATTTAAAAAAATGTGTTAATGTATATGTTTATTTGAACATGTTTAACGATTAATGCGTTTACCAATTTTCACATTAGATTCTGACCTTCAGCTCTGTGTAAGTTCTAAACACTGTCTGGGGTCATTACACTGACACACACACCTCAAACACACAACAGCAATTCTGTGTCAATGATCAAGCTATGGGGAAAGGACCTCTTAAACATAATTTGTTATACAAAACAAACAAAGATGGGACTTGTGATAAGCCGCATTCACACAATTTCCTGGAATGAAGCATCAGTATTTTCCTAGAGTCGCACTCCGGACAATTTGGATGAAGGATCATTACGTGTACAGTGCCAGCGCTAAAAGCAAAACAAGACTTTTTACAGTATGTAGAGTTCAAAGCGGCAAATCATGTAAATGCAGCTTCACAATTTCTGTAGCAAGGTGGATAGCCACTAAACAAATTGTGGAGGATGAGGGTTTAAGAGATTCAATGCCAATTCCAATGAAAACGCAAACTATGGGGACTAGATATTTAAATTATCCCTCCCACTTAGACTTTGGTAAACATTTAATGTTACTAGAAATAGGTGCTATTTTTGTGCATTTCTATCTTTATACTGTGGAAGGCTTTGTTTTGAAAATGTTAAAAAACATTATTGTTACAGATTGTTTTCTTTTCCTTTTTAAGAAGGAAACATTTTTTTTTCAAATGAAAAGATGTATATATAAAATTTCAGCACTTTCAAAATTAGCGATTGATCACGAGTCACTTTGAAAAACCATGCGATTAATCACGATTAAACATTTTAATCGACTAACAAAACTAGTATTTTTTTTTGTGTGTGTGATTTTAAATCATCTAAGGGGACAGAAACTTCACCTAACTGAAGAATCACCTGCCCCTGCATTGCATTAACCTTCTTCTTCATGTGGTAGTTGGTCCTTCTTGCTCTCTATGTTAAAGAAACTCTTGAACAAGTGGGTGTGTTTTTTTTCAGACTTCCTGCTTTATATTTCTAAATGATTTATGGTTGTCCAAATATAGCTTGTCCTTAAATTACAGCTTTTAAAAGACTCCCTATAGCTATGAGAGGCGGAAGGATTTTTAAAAGCATTTAAAAGAAAATCGTTCTCCCCATACCACCCTTGGCCTCATAACTAAACCCAAATTAGAGAGAAAGAAGGATAGAGAGAGAGAAAGAAAGAGAGAAATGGAGAGAAGACAGAGGAAGAAGTCTCTAAACCAGCAGAGAATTTCAACAAGGAAACACAGGGGGTAAAATGGGGGTTGGGAATGGAGAGAAATTGGGGCAATCTGACTTTTCCCTTCAGGCAGTTCACCTCCCAGTCATTTAACAGAACCATTTGCTTAAAATTTGGTAGAGGAAATTGACTGTGAAAATGCTTTCTGAAATTATTATTGACGTTAAACCAACTGTTACATAAATATTCAGTTGGGCTGCAAATTGACCACTCCTGATTTAGACTGTAGGGGGCTGTTCCATCTGCATAGTTTTTTAATGGTGTTGTAAACATGCACTAGATGGACGTCTTTGTTACGCTGAAAAGTCGAAAAGTAATAGCTCACCTCCCTTTAACAAGCTTCACAATTTGTGGTATCCTTTGTGCTTGTAGCACAAGTAGCATAAATGATGTGGGTTAAGTTACGCTCCGAAGTTAGCTCTTAGGATTAGGGGTTTGTTCATAACCGCAAGTATGAGAAGTAGTAATAATGATTCTTGCCTTTGGACTTTGATCGTTTTTATAGACTTACACTGAATAAGGGCCCAACCTGGGGTTGGGCTCTTTTGGGCCAGTATGCAATCACCCTAGTAACCACACAGCAAAACCCTAGCAACCACACACCCATATTCATGTTTTATCAGGTGTAACCTCAAATGTGCATTTGATTGACAGCTTATGTGTGTATTAACAGGACTGGTCTCAAAAGACCCATCACCATGACCTGAAGAAAAGGGGAAAACTTCATCAAGTTCAGGATACTCTGAGTGAAGTCTTTGGCAGTAAGAGAGCGCAGCCACTCTTGGCTCATGTGAAGAATGACACTGAATTCTGGAACAGACCTCGCTGTGGAGTACCAGACTACCCATCACAGAAGGGGGAGAGCAGCTTTCATTACTCAACCCTCAAAGGAGGCTTGCTCGGGGGCCGTCATCGCCAAAAACGTTTTGTTTTGTTTGGAGGACGCTGGGACAAGACAGATCTCACCTACAAGTAAGAGTTAGTGTATTTGTAGTGTTAAAAAGAAAATGACATTTCAAGCAATTTCACCTGTATCCACCGGTGTGACATGAATTATACCATATTCCATCTAAAGCTATTTCAAAAAGTTTTGAAAATATGTTTTATACATTTAGTTTCAACACAACTTCTTATGACTACAACTTCTAAAAAATTATTTTTCATTCAGTCACAGTGCAGAAATTTTTCAATAAAATAGTGAAGGCCAAAAAGATGAAAATAGTGCTCAGTTACAGTACTTTTTGTAGATAGTGATAGAAAATACTGCCCTCATTTACACAGAATTTAAATTTTTGGGTGAACTATACCTATAAAGTATATACGTTCCCTAATATACAATCTATATATATATATAAATATACGTTTATCTCATACCCTAGCAACCACTGCCAACACACATTTGACTCACTCTATACATTAAGGTTTTTCTTATAAAAGGCACAGTTTTTTCAACATTTGCAGTTCTTCCCCTTCTGTTAAGGCATAAATCATTTCCCACCCTCTCAGGAAAGACCTGTTTTAAACAGTTAATGTTTCTCTCTTTTTTCTAATTGGAAAATAATTTTAAAAATAAAGTAATTAGTAATGTGATTACTATATCAGTGAAGTAATAAGTAAACTAATCTGATTATCATTTTTTAAAGAAATAGTCATTTGTAGTGGATTACTTTTAAACGTGAATGAAAAACGTATTAAGGATCTGTGTATCTTCCATTCATTTCACATACATTTTAAAATAAAAAACGCATATGAAAAAAAATGATTTTTTTACATTTAAGAAAATAAACTTAATTTGATATATATTCTCTGAAAACAAGATTAAATGTTTTATGCACATTTGCTTCTGAAGTAACCTAAATGTATTTTATTTTAAGGATGTTTCGATAGCTGGTACTGGAAAACAAGGCAAAAATACTGATTATGATGTATTCAAGTTTACATGAATTTCAGTGGTTTTTAAGAACCCATTTTTGATTGATATGATGACATCGCTGGTGTGGTTATCTGGTCACCGCTTCATGTTTTGAAGGATTTCGCTCCTACATCTTTGTCAAAGAAGGCCTCCACCGGACATAGTGCGTGAATCTACTCTGTAATCTCAAGTCGGTGGGGTCGTGACATGACTAGAAGCAGAAGTAACATTTCAGAGCACTCATGTGATTTATAGCAGTTGAGCCAAAATGGTTTTCCGTTCACCACTCGACAGGGGGTGAGATGAGGGCCCAGACAAAGATTTAAGTCTTTAGAAAAGCAGCCTGCCCTCTGCAACGGCTGCACTGATTAAAACTGCCCCCGATTTATGGCCCTTCGCATAAAATAAAACAGGACATAAATCTCCAATTGTTCACCATCCACATAAAGTCACATTGCTGTAGGGTAGACTGTCTTTTTGTCTGCATACTGTAAGACAGAAGTGAAATATATAAATAGTAGAACATGGTTGTAAATTACGGGGGATTTTTTTTTGGCGGGGGGGGGGGGGTCTGACCCCTCTAATTATGGCTTGAACCCCCTCCAAATTATGTTAAAACAAAGGGATGGGAGGGTGGGGGTCTTAAAAGCATATGTTCTTTATTACATATAAGAATACACATTTCAGCAGGGTTCAGCAGGGTAAATGTGGTAACCATAGCAACATTAAAGGCTGCTCAATTCCTTCCATTAAGTTCAGTTTCAGACATAACATTGACAAAATATGACAAGTGTGCTGATATTTAGTGTAACAGCGGTAGGACACTTCACTATTTGCAACACTCTGCTTGTATTTATCACTTTATTATACTTTTGTATACAAAGTATTAGTTGACGTTTTGCAAAATTACCTATAAAAATTCCATTTAAAAAAGTAAATCCCATTGACAGTTATTATATAATTCGCACACTGGGTGCTGCATCATCAGAATCTGATGTTGCGAAAGCAACGCATGCACATATTTTATCCTCAAGTCAGCACCATTCTATTGTTCTGCCTCTATAAGATGTCATGACTCATGTCTCTGAAGGTTGTTTATGGGTTATAGCACCTTGCTGTCCTCTGTAATTTCTCCCCTGGCTCAATGACGGACTGTACTTGAGGACAATGAACTCAAAGACAGCAAACCCACCCTCCCACTCTTCAGCTGTCAATTCAGGTCTCTTTCTTTAATGAGTCTAACAAGCCTTTAGTAGGTCTACCCAGGGTATGTCTGTGTCACTTATGTGACTAATTTCGAGAAGTGGTTCTCAAATGGTTTTGCTTCAGAACCCAGATTTTAAATTTGAACATTTAACATAACATTTCATTTCCAATTTTACAACTTTGTTGCCATGAGTTAGCATGCTTAGTGGCAACACAAACAGAAATGTTTAATTTGACCATATGTTGCTTTGATTATATTATGTGATATGACAGATATACTTTAGCTTATGTATTTTCATGATTGAGACAACATAAATCTTCAAGCGATATTGTAGGATTTATTATAAGGTTACAAATAGAATGCCCAAAACTACTTATTGCAGCCAATTAATTCAACTCAGGGTCCCTGCAACCCTACCAGAACAAAGCCACCAGTGAAGAATCACTGTTTTACAGGTTTAGAATTTTCAAGGTTCAAATGTTTTCTTTGATGGCAGTAGACAGTTGGAGTCAAGATTTATGAACTTAACCTTGGTTAAAGATGAGCAGATAGGGAGGAATTCTCTAATTGGATCCACAAAATAGCAGAAAAAAATACTTAAAGCCACAGACTAACACACTGGGCTCTATCCCGCTGTCACAGCTCCTGTCTGGGCTTGCAGACTGGTGAGGGCCCCCGATCTGAAACAGTTTGTGGTTCCAACCTGTAGCCCTAGAGTGATCCCTATCCCACAGAGATAATAATGACCATGGAGGTGTTCAAGCATGAAACAGCACAGAGATACCAGTCATTATAGCTGGAGGATGGGATCTCCACAATACTTCAGATGTGGTGGTTTAAGATATTTAATTATTTAAAGAAATGTACCAGAGGGAAGCTTTGTGGAACATGATACAGACTTGCGGTCCGCTAGTTTAAATGTGCTCAGTGGGGATTCCACTTGTGAAAATAAGCATACATGCCTTCATCACTCAGCAAGTTTTATAATACATCTCTTTGAGTAGTAAACCCTAAAAACGGTAATATTCTGATAAACAACATTGCTAAAACCTTGCATTATATAAAGAAATAATCAGTAGCTTTCCAAAAGTAGCATCATCAAAAAAATTATTTTTTTTATTTTTATCTATGTCCTCGTAGGATAGACAAATCGTTAATATATCCATTGTCTCTCTTATGATATTAAGGCCCTATATACTTCTGGAAAATTTCGTCTACATTCTTCGTTCAGGGCAGGGCTGGACTGGTAAGAGAAATCGCCCCACTAGATCACTTAACACTAGATCAGTTAACAATGCTTTTTTAACCACTCGATGATGATTTAAAGTAATATATATGCAGTTGAAAATGTGCAATTTGTCTTGTTTACATTCTGAATTCATGACACCAATACACTAACACACTATATGTGGCCAATATGCGCCGACTACACAATTTATGGTGACACTGATACTACTGCAAAGATTGTTGATTAAGAATACAGACAAAAGAATGGTGATAGGCAAATGTTTGAATGGTTTTTACTGCAGAAGGCACATACGTGAAGTAGCATATGACACAAAAGAATGCATGGGAACTTAAGAGCATTTGAGTAGATTTGATTCCTTTTGTAGGTTAATTAAACAAAAACAAAAAAAATTGCATTACAGGAAAATGTCTCTATGCAAATGATCGTATAGATGTAGGTAAATTTGCACCAACTTGCTAATAACTCTGCATGCCATTGTGTTCATTTTGACTGATTTTGACTTGACTGAACAACATAAACAGAATTAGCTGTCAGCCTCAAGGTATGTGGAGCTTCAGATCACACCTACCAATGACATGGACCAATAGCAGTAAGGTGTTTAACAGCTGATTAGAAGTTTTCCTAAAAGATCGCCAATGCGAGCTGTTACGAACCACTGAAACAAATGCAAATACACCTTCTTTTGGCCAGATTTTGTTCTAACTGTTGTCACACCCATACGTTATTCGATTTCATATGATGTATATCTGGGATTTTACTTGGAGAGCTATTAGAGTCTCCTGCTTCTCAGATATTTCTCCTTTAAAAAAAAGTAATACCAAATACCAAATTCTGCCATATAAGTCAGAGAGTTCAATATGAACTCACACATTTCCCATCAAATTCTTTCAAGATCACATTTTCTGGGCTATGTAATAACATACATTGTACAGCTCTTATACTCTTACTATATGGCATGTTTCTATTTGTATACCTCCTAGTGTTTTAGAAGCAACATCTTATACAAATATGATTAAGTCTCCTGAGCTTTAAGAGCAAATCTGAGCAATACAATACTCTTTGGGTCTGTTTTTTGCTCTCAAGGAGGAAACAAAGGTGGAGTGACGGTACAGTAGACATGTGGTAGACTGGTAACAAAAACTACATTGATCTTATTCCAGATTAAGGCCACCTAAGAAGTGGTGAGTTGTTGATGTCTCTAAAATTTTACTTTATTGTGTATTGTAAATTCTTCTGGATCAAAAGTGCCTTTTGACAAAGTAACAAAGAGTCTTGGAATTTTATACTAGTTCTGTAAAGCTTATGTACTTAAATTAACCCACATAGGGGTGCCATCACCGTCACAATATCATGTATCAGATTTATTTTGTGATTGTGGTCAGAGAGTGTAGTAGTAATGAGCACTGTGTCTAATCCTCAACTGGGCAAACATTCAGACTCTGTTTGTTTTTTCAAAACAGCCAGATTCAGTTCCAGATCCAGTCCCAAAGACACAAGTTCCTCAGTTCAAAAGGGAACCACCATGGAGAGTAGTAAACACTTTCAAATAAAGGGGATTATTAGGGTTTTGCACCAGAGAGCAAATGAAAGTCGCAAGGGTGGTCCTTAATGACCGTTTATGAGTGCTTGTGCTTGTATTACAGGATCATGCGCACCCCTTGGCAGATGAGTTTAGAGAAAGTCAGACATGTGCTGCAAGAGGCGCTGCGGGTCTGGAGTGACGTCACCTCTCTCACCTTTACAGAGATCACCATTGGGCGGGCGGATATCATAATCGATTTCAACAGGTAAAAAGACACTCTCTTTGTCTGCTGAACACTCAGCAGGAGTCAGGAATCCATTATGACTTAACCATTTATAATCCTGTTCATGTTTTTAAAAGGCACCTTGTAATAGTTTTTTATGATTTTATAAAAAAAGTTTCATGACAATTGGCCATTTGCAATTTAAGTTATTAGATGCTGACATCTGATTGACTGCTGTTAGCCATTTTTGTTGATTTGTCAATATTTTTAGGATATGTTAGCACTTGAACCAAAGAAGATGCATGCCAAGTTCCAATTTCCTTGATACAACAGTTGCAGCGTTAAAATGGTGTTTTAGTTACAGGTGTGCATCCTCAGTTTGTCTTCATGTTCACCAAAGTTTTTTAAGTTTTGAATTTGAGTTTAGTAGATATACAGTACAGTTGATAAATTAATTTGGGCCATGCCCAAACTTTTTACTGGTGTATAACTAATGAAAGTTCTTTGACAAATCAAAATAATTTTATCCAATTTTGTGCAAATTGGACAATTTTTTTTCAGAAAGTTCAAAATACAAATATTTAAAACATTTTATAGATGGAAATTAAATCTGAGGTCCACTTTAGTTTTACATGACCATTTTCCTCCATCTTTCTGACTTTTTGAAATTAACAAGCCACTTTGTTTTAATTGGCTAACCTCTTTGCATGTTTGGTCCGGCCTGCTGTTGGATCCAGTATAGTTTTCTCTGCTTCATTCCTCAACAACAGCCTCTTTGCAAAACCCGCATTATTACACAGGATCAGAAAGCAATCCTTGCTAAAATGTTTCAATTGTACAAATGTAGAACCTGAATGATCAGGGACTTTATTAAAAACAAACTTCAGCCTCTTTTTGCAGCTTACTTTCAATAAATTGTCTTTTTGTATTGGGGTGGGATTTTTGTGCTGAAAGTTAAAAAAAATCAAGAAAAAAAAAACAATAATTATGGCATTACCGCTCTAAAGTTTGCAAGTTATATCCCAAGACAACATTGCAGATATTATATTAGCTACTTTTACCATTTAGTTTTTAATTTAATTCTGGTCTTTAATCTTTAATATGTTATTGATGAAATATTGTTTCTGTGGCCTCTCATCTCACATAACTTGTGACACTACATTAACTGCATTCCCATCCAACTATTTTTATGCACATTTTGAAAATGCCCATAATAAATCCTCAATGGAAATGCTTGATATGCGAATAAACTCTCAAAATTCACATAAAATTTAATGCGCTAGGAGGAAGTGAATTATGTAGAGTTTCGAATTTGTTAAAATGTGCATTAAAGCGATGGAAATGGCTTATTCGCATGAACGATGATGTGTCGACCATTTGTAAAGCGTGATGACAATGCGCTCGTCGGATGGTATAGGTGTGCTAGAGCTTTATTGATAATAAAGCAATTTTACTAATTGCTTTATTACAAATAATACAAGTCTCCCCAAAGCAAAGAGGTCATTCAGCTGCTCGATGACAAAAAAGGTGGGTTCCCTCAAGATAATACGCATTTATAGTTCATGGAAACATCCAATGTTTTGAATTTTCTTGTTGTCAAATTTTCAGAAATGTACATTAAAAATGCGAAACATTTTGATGGAAACTCAACTATTGTTAGTTGAGGGACATGTTCATTGAAGCAAAGAGGAAAAGTTTCCACTTCACTAGACAAAAACAGATGCTTTCATCTCTTCTACAAGCCGGATATCAGAGTGGGTGTCGGTTTAGGATTATAGACCGAAAATATACACTGTACACATCCATATATGCATGCATGTTGCTTTATACATTGCCACGGTAAGAGGACAGAGAGAATGAGAGAAATAAGTGCCATTACTCAGCACACCTGTGGTTTGAATATTTTTTCTTAACAAAATAAACAAAAAAAATAACGTGAAACTTAAGGATTTGTGCTCCAAAATGAACTTTTTGCAACTCCTGGCAATTGAATTGAATTTGCCAGCCATAAATATTTCCTACTAGCCATTAAAATGTATTTTGCATTATTTTATTAAAATATATATTATATTAAATATATTAACAACCATCTACTTAAAGAGATAGTTCACCCAAAGAATGAATAATTTACTCACCATCACGTAAACCCACACAACTTTCTTTTTTTCTACTGAACACAAAATGAGACTTTTAGCCTTAGTCACCACTCAGTTTCATTGCATCTTTTGTCCATATTGTCTGAATGGTGACTGAGGCTGTCATCCTGCCTAATATCTTTTTTGTGTTCCATTAAAGAGAGAAAGTTATAAGGGTTTGGAACAACACGAGGGTGAGTAAATGATGAAATAAATTTCATTTTTGGGTCAACTACTCCTTTAAGTAGATGTTTTTTAAGCCTTTGATTCGCTCGGGGTCAGACTATCGTTCTTAAAATTAGATATAAACCTCGTAATGTTGCAGATCTTAATTAAGTTAGCAGCCAACTGGTGAGTAACTTACTCTTTAATTTACTCTTCAAAGCCAACTTCTGCTTGCTTTTGGCGCTTGCCGAGGGTTAATTTTGGACCCTAAAAGCATGACTTTTGTTATAGCAGATTATTACCACAAAGTGCCTTAGAGGTATGTTTTTATTTCCTCTGTAGAACATATGCACCCATTTGGCATGCAGACAAGAATCTTAAAAGCCTTTATGATAAAAGTGTTTGTTAAACAGTATGCAGCACATACACACCAAACCTATATAAATGTTCAAAATCTCTTTTGAGAGGATATTCTGTTTCCTTCTGTAGAGACTTTGCTCAAGCCAGTGACTCTTTCCCTACAGAGTTGTAGCATTTTTTTTTTTTTGAAAATGAGTGCCTAGATTCCTTATATCGAAATTGGCCACTTATTAAAACACTAAAGTATTTGTACAAAGTTATTGTGTTTCTCATATACACACGCTTGAAGCACCAATAAGGGTTAGCGATATTCTTCAAAGCATAAGGAAATATCTATGTCCATCAAGCATAAAGTGAAATGTGGAGGTCAGACCATGCCATGAAGCCTGCCTGTTCCGTGAATCTCAGATTGAATCAGTGGGATAGCAGTGGACCAAGCATCCATCAAAGCTTTTCCTTTCTTGTAAATGTTGTAAACTCTGTTTGTAGGTCAGTTTTTGTCAGTATAGTGACTTTTCTTACTTACAGATCTACTTAAGACTTACTGTACAGATCTATCACCCAGCAAGGCTCTGTGGGAAATTTTCCCTCTCTGTTTTTTTTTTTTTACCATGGAAAATATGTTTTTTGGTTTATTCAATTCTATTTAGCCAGAGTGGAATATACATTACCTTCCAAAAGCAAAAAATCTTAAATTGGATTCCTGGAGGCAAGAAAGATGCTGAGATGTGACTGTTACACTATAATAATAAAGAACGGCATGTCTGCATATTAGTCATGGCACTGACTCTAGCCAGGTCATATTCTCACCCTCATTTATAGTAATCATGTCATGTAATGAAGTGTGCACTTTATTTAAATTAGAATAAGGGAAACAGAATGTCCTTTACCTAAGATACTGAATTTGACTGTTCAGGTACTGGCATGGAGACAATCTTCCTTTTGATGGACCAGGAGGAATTCTTGCCCATGCATTCTTTCCTCGAACGTATAGGGAGGGAGATATTCACTTTGACTATGATGAGTCTTGGACAGTGGGCAACAGTATGGGTGAGTGAAGGAGTTCAAGGGAACTGCAATAGCTGGGCACCATCTTTTATTTAAAGGGATAGTTCACCCAAACGTGACATCTGTCATCATTGTGATGTTCTAAACCCATATGAATTTCTTTCCTCCATGGAACACTGGGAATATTTTAGGCAGACCAACAGCCTCAGTCGCCATTCACTTTTATTGTATGGAAAGAAAGAACATTCTGCCTAACTTATTCTTTTGTTTACCACAGAATAAATTATGTCATAGGGGTTTGCAACACCAATTAGGATGAGCAAATGATGAAAGAATATTCATTTTTGGATGAACTATCCCTTTACATATTCTGGACATACTGATAAATGGTACAGTGTATGTAACTCAGAATAAAAAATAAATTAATTTAAAAAAAAGATTACCCGTATTTTTTACATTTCCTCTAGGTACGGACCTCCTCCAGGTGGCTGCTCATGAGTTTGGTCATGTTTTAGGATTGCAACACTCCATGGAACCAGGCGCAGTGATGTCTCCTTTTTACTCATTTTCTTACCCGCTCCAACTGAGTGAGGATGACAAGCTGGGCATACAGTCCCTATATGGGTCAAAACACTCAGATGAGAAAACAGAGAAGAAGGAAAGGCCACCTAAAGTCACAGAAACCAATGAGATTGAAAGCATAGTGGTGTGTGTGATATTTCTGAAGCTTTCCGTTTAGTGCTCATAAAAAGTACTGTAAAAATTATTTCTGTACAGTACAACTACAAAAAAAGTAATCAATGTAAAAAATAAAATAAAATCTTGGGAATTTATATTTTGTTCCTCTCTCTCAATTTCATGTTTCTAGCCTGATGCTTGCCAAACAGACTTTGATGCTGTATCTATGATCCGAGGAGAGCTGTTTTTCTTCAAGTCAGGCTATGTATGGCGGATCCGTAATGGTAAACTGCAGGCTGGATATCCTGCACTGGCATCCAGGCATTGGAGAGGAATACCAGACAACATTGATGCTGCTTTTGAGGACAAGTCTGGAAATATCTGGTTCTTTCAAGGTAAATTATCTCAAAATACACTGATAGTCAAAGTTTAATTGGTAACACTTGTATTTGTTTGGTTGTATTTGTTAACATTATGTAACTACATTAGTTAACAGAAGCTAACAATGAACAATACGTTTTCAGCACTCAGTAATCTTGGTTAATGTTAATTTAAACACTTTCTTGTTGATGTTAACAGTAGTTAATGCATTATGAACTAACATGAACTACAATGAACAATTGTATCTTTTATCTTGTATCTTTATAAATGAACATAAGTTAGTTACGCATTTACTAATGTTCACTAATAGAACCTGTGTTACCAGCTTATTTGTTTCTTATTATCTTAAAAACCTTTAAGTCTGGATGGGCCTGGGCCCTCAAGAAAATATTACTAACTATAATCTTGACCAACACAAAATAGGTATCGTTGCCACATTAAAAAAAATTAAACTTTTTCTTTACAATGATACCAAACACTTTACCCTCTTTGTTTTAATTTTGGGTATGCCACTGAAACAGTAAATCTTTAAAAACACTTTCAGATCTTAAAGGATTAAGGGCTTATGCTTAAATGCTTGAAAGTAGTTTTTTTTAGACAAATTTAAATTCACCTAAGGCATGCACCCCTGAGACTTGAGCGGGTAGAATTCAATGAAGCTGTCATCTGAGGACATGTGAGTTGTCTATTTCTCAAACTAGAGACTCTGATGTACTTATATTAGTTGTACATCTGGCTTTCCACATCTCTTTCTGTCCTTGTTAGAGCCAGTTGTCCTTTGTCTAGAATATGAGTCGGGCATATTTGTATATATGTTTGGATGTTGAATCATGAGATATATGTTACGTTTACAGGCAAGGTGGAATATATAGTATAATATATTAATACAATATATTAATATAGAAGCATTTCACTTTCCCATAACCAACAGCCAAGTATTTGATCAAATTATTGTGCCGTTGACAAATGGACATTGTTCCATATTCTATAACGAACATATTTCCTCCACCCATGATGATCAGACATTGTGCCCAAACATGAGTATAATGAATTTGTGTAAATCGTTCATTAAACCATTTTTACGTAAATTTTTGCATTCAATTCAACTCAACAATTTACATAAGAGTGGATTTATGATCAATATACACAAAGTTCTTTATTCTGGTCATCTTTCATGAATGAGGCCCATTTACTTTTGCGCTTTACACGAGTGGTATGTTTACCAAACTGACAAGCTCAGTCCAATGTTATGTCTTTCAAATTTATGATCTATTTCAAAACCAAGCGCATCTGGTCTGTATGCATGTTCTTAGTGTCTCTCACCCACTAATTCCTCTGTAGGCCAGATTTACTGGGTGTTTGACGCAGAGCGGCAGATCACTGGCCCAGATTCAGTACAGCGGCTAGGTCTAACTGTGACTGACATCCAGGCGGCCCTCACGTGGGGAGAAGACAAAGCCCAGAAGACCTACTTCTTCAAGTCGGGAAGCTACTGGCGTTTCAACCTGATGGAAAACAGCTTAGACACAACACACGCTCGCAGCATGAGGGACTGGAGAGGCATACCGAATGACATTGACGCTGCTTTCCAGGACCGTTACGGTATGAGTGTCACTTAAAGCTAAATGCTGAAACTGTCACTGAAAAAGAACCAGTTTTTAAACAGATTCCAGAAAATTCCTCCTGTCTTCCATTGGTTGTTCAAACAGATACACTGAAAAAAAAAAATGTGGGGTTTATTTTTACTCCATACAGAAATTGCTAGTACATTTAACACCACATTTTCAAGTAAAGGCTACATACAATTCTTTGTAGCTTTAATTAGACATTCTCAAGTAAAATTTACTTACACTACTTTGTTTTAAGTTAATTTTTCAAACACGTTGTACATTTTACTCAAGCAATGTAGCACTGAATCCATGATTTTAAAAGTGTACTAGCATGTCAGTGCTTTTTTAAACATATTTAGTCATAGAGAGTACTAATTTAATGTCTTTAATTGGCATAACATGGTGTGATTGTTAAGATCATAAGGCCAAACTCTATGCTTAAACTCAGCAAAATAAGAAACGTCCTCTCACTTTCAACTGCTTTTATTTTCAGCAAACTTAACATGTGTAAATATTTGCATGAACATAAAAAGATTCAACAACGAAGACATAAACTGAACAAGTTTCACAGACATGTGACGAACAGAAATGGAATAATGTGTCCCGAAACATGGTTCACATGGTCTGCCACTGCGAGGACGATCAGCTGTACTTCCTGTCTCCCAGTAGCACTGTCTTAGGGGTCTCACAGTACAGACATTGCAATTTATTGCCCTGGCCACATCTGCAGTCCTCATGCCTCCATGCAGCATGCCTAAGGCACGTTCACGCAGATGAGCAAGGACCCTGGGCATCTTTCATTTGGTGTTTTTCAGAGTCAGCAGAAAGGTCTCTTTAGTGTCCTAAGTTTTTATAACTGTGACCTTAATTACCAACCATCTGTAAGCTGTTACTGTCTTAATGACGTTCCACAGGTGCATGCACATTAATTGTTTGTTTCATTGAACAAGCCATGGAAAACATTTTTACAAAATTATCTTTGAAATACAGTGTCCTGAAAAAGGGAAATTTCTTTTTTTGCTGAGTTTATATTCCCTGTATTAAAAAAATATTGAAATAAATAAACAGATAAACATTGTATGTAATTATAAGATTGAAGTGGGCCCTGACAACCTTATTATTGGTACACAACCTCCATTAACAAGAAATAAAATAAAGCCATATACTTACAGAGTAATTAGAATAACAGTCTTAAAACAAATTACAAATACAAATCAGTCTCCCTACGAATGCAAGGATGGAGTGGAGAGAAATAATATCAAGGAGGAAAACAAGGATGGAGTGGAAGGAAATATATGGAGGGATCAATAACATATTAGCTTAAGATCCCAAAATTTGACCTATATTGAACTGCTTAAAGAAGTAATAATCTAATATTAAATGATGATGATTCTTTCTGTTTGACTTTTCAGGTTAATATGATTTTGTGTTTTGCATCTGTAGGGCAAATATACTGCCCTATAAAAGGCAAAAAGCAAAACTGAGTTATGACTGAAACAGGATTCTTATGATCTGTCTGGTGATCGATGAGTTTCTCTCATATGCTGAAATTCAATGAAACCATTGAGAGAAAATGCAGCAACTGCAAAATCCACATAAAACATTTTTAGCCATTTTTTCTCAGTTTCAGTGTTAGTTACTGAGTTTAACCTTTGTGGGGTAGTTAAGGGTATTGGTATTTTTTACCAGTAAAACTAAACGTGTTAAGTCATTTAGGGAAATATACAAGAATTTGGCTGGATGAATGCAGTTCAAGCTTATACTAACTTATTCAATGTAGAAATTACTACATTTTTCTGCTATTTTTACTTTTCAGCCTACCCCTGCCCCAAACTCACATCATTGGTCAAGTCAATCAATGTTACTGTGTCGAGCTGGATGTGTCACTCAAACCAACAGAAGAATGTTTTGATAGACCCAAAGAGACATATTGTTACACTTCTAAGCTAAATCAACTTAAAAATGGCTTACTTATAGCTGACTCTACATAGTAAGCTATACGTCAACATAAGCAAAATTACATCAACTCACCTTGTCTCTTACATTCTTCTGGCTGTTTTTAAAGGATGCCATCTTGAATATAATTTAACATCACATCAACACAGCAAAGTTGTCAAATATTTAAAAAAGTAGTTAATTGTCTCTTTATTCCAAATATCTCAACAGGATTTGCACACTTCTTGAAAGGAAATCAGTACTGGAAGTTTGACCCAGTGGAAGTGCGTGTGCTAGAGGGATATCCGCGCTACATCGGCATGGATTTCTTCAGTTGCTCTCCATCCCTGTATCGATAAATGTTGTGCCCAGCTAGACATAATTAATCCCAAATTCATCAACGGGGTCTTTTTTTTCTCTCCGAACTAGTACCCTCCACACAGTTACACCTCTGATCAAGATCGTACTAATCATTGAACCGCAGGATTTTTTTAGGCAGAGTGTCAGATATTGCAGTATATTTGACCACTAGACAAAGCCGTTTTCTTTTATTTCGAGCAGGTACTGTGTAACTGCTCCATCTATAACTCAAGGTGCTATAGCATGTTTAATGTGCCACTTCTATTTGAACGAAACCTGAAATTGTTGCTAAATATTCTCATCTGCAACATAATGAAATCACAACAATTCTCCTCTCAGGAAAAGCAGGAAACTTTGGCCTTAAAATGCTTTTCTTACTTCTTGTGTACTTGATTATTTATTATGTTTGTACTTTGTTGCCAGTGTTGGTAGAATTTAGGAAAATATAACTGACAGTCTTCTTCAGTAATACTGTAAATTGTGCCATCATATAAATTATAGTAGTTGTAAATCAATGCCCATATTTTAAATTTTAGTCAACATTTCTTACATAAGAACATTTCTTGCATCAGCATTTTAATATGGAGGCACTTTTGGTACAATTATAGGTGCTACAACATTTATAGAAGATAAATACCTCAAACAATACAGTTTCGGTGCCAAATATTTCATAATTTGAGTCTTTCTAATGACTCAATGTGATCGCTTGGCTTTCCATTCTGGCCTGTTTTCCAGTAGCGTTTGCCCCCACACAGTAATGGATATTTTTATGACATATGTATATGTGCTAACATTTAATAAGTCTGTCTGTCATTAGTTCTCAGTCCAAAGTAAACATAACCATTCGTTTAATGGACTTCTCAAGGTATTTTTGACCTACAATACTTGGCAAGTACAGTGACTTGGGACCTACCACAATAAAAATGCTCTCAGTGTGAATGCCCCTTTAGGCCTGCCTTAATGGGGGTAGTTCACCAAAAATGAAAATTCTCTCATCGTTTACTCGCACTCATGGCATCCCGAATTATGATTTTTTGAAGAATATTTCAGCTCTGTAGGTCCATACAATTAAAGTGAATGGTGGCCAGAACTTTGAAGATCCATAAAGCATATAAAGGTAGTGTAAAAGTAATCCACATGACTCCAGTGGTTAAATCTATATATTCACAAGCAATTTGATAGGTGTGCGTGAGAAACAGATACATATTTAAGTCCTTTTTTAACAATAAATCTTTAATAAAAATTTAAACTTCTTTTGTTTGTTTTTTTCCAAATGCACATTCTTTGTGCATATCGCCAACTACAGGGCAGGGAGGGGAATTTATAGAAAAAGGAGTTAAATATTTATCTGTTTCTCACCCACACCTATCATGTTTCTTCTGAAGATATCGATTTTTAACCACTGGAGTCATATGGATTACTTTACGCTACCATTATGTGACCTTTAAGTCTGGAAGTAGACTTAAACCTGTTCTTAAATGGTGATAATGTGTAGTATGTTCCAGTGCAGGCCATTGATGCTGTCATTTCAGTCTCTTTTCAGATCAAGTGTTGAATAATTACAAAAAACTTTCTGCATTCTGCAAACTTTCAAAGCACTGGATGTGATTGCTTTTAGCGAAGGACATTGTACACCTTCCATCCTGTTATTATAATGCTCTGTATGTCATGTAATCAATTCTTTCTCTTGTTATTGTTTTTAATGATCCATTTACCGTGTAAATACTTTGTAAAAAGAATTGTATTATACATATTTTCAGCTTTAATAAAAGCATTTCTTTGTTTATTGTGTTCTGTCTAATTATCTGTTGTCAGGGCTCCAGCAACAATTCATGCTTATAGGTTTTGTTCAATTTTCATAGGCTTTGTATAAAGCTTTTGTTTTAAAAAATGTTTCCCTTCACAGCTGGATTGTAATATTATCAGTTTACGCTCTCATATGAGAGAAGCAAGCACTTTCCCCATGTGTCTGGTTATATTATGTTCTTTAAGGGGTCTCAGAGTGGAAATAGAACATGGCCCCCTCTGCCGAGTCGATTCCGGAAACATACATACTCCCCACTCTACCACACAGAGCAAATTTGTAACACAATGACATTGTAACATAATGACATCATCGTTTCAGTTCAGTTTAATCTGTAGCATCTGTTGGCGCCATCCTTCACCAAGTTACTGCATTTTGAAGTGTTTCACTTTAGTAACTACAGATGTTGAGTTGCTTTGGTAGAAACACAAACCCTGATCCTTGTTTTAACAAGAGGATTCGAAACAGAACACTTTCATTATCATGCTTACTGAATGGGCTCACCAAAGCCCCTTTGCTGACCAAATCTTATTAACCCCTTCATAGATACTCTAAATCAAAACAATGATTTCTGAAATCATTTCAAATGAGTTCAAATGGCATTTTTGTGTTCTGTGCAGTTCATTCAAGGGCTTTTGGTTCTATTTATGTTTAGATGACATGCATCCTGAATAAATCAAATGATTTGTAATGTTTTCAAATTTTAGAGAAACAGGATTAGGACATTAAATGCAGGCCTTACTTTTATTGTCCAAAGTGTATGTTAAAGAAATAGTTCACCCAACAATGAAAATTCTCATTATTTACTCACTCTCATGCCATCCCAGATGTGTACGACTTTCTTTCTTCTGCTGAACACAAACAAAGAGTTTCAGAAAAATATCTCAGCTCTGTAGGTCCATACAAAGCAAATGAAAATGGTGGTCAGAACTTTGAAGGTCCAAAAAGCATATAAAAGGCAGCATAAAACTAATACATTTGACTCCAAATGGTGAAATTTGTGATTTCAGAAGTGATATGAGAAAAAGTTCAATATTTCAGTACTTTTTTACTCTAAAATCTCCTCTCTGACCAGTAGGTGCTGATATGCACATAGAATGTGAATCGTCGAAAACAAAAGAATGTGGAAGTGGAGATTTATAGTAAATTCCACTTAGAACATTTTAGCAATGCCCTGGCAACAACCCAGAGCACATTTTGTAATGTTCAAAGTGCTCGATAAACCATGGCATAGTTTCCTTGAGATGATTAGTAGTAACTAAAGCTAGACACTGAACCAGACTACTTAAAAAAATGACTTAATTGTTCAGTCCTTTGTAAACAGCTCTTTGATTAATGGTATTGTCCCGCCATGTTTTAAACAAGCAGTGGTTCATCCATTAATAAAAAAAAAAAAAAAAACAGGTCTCAACCCCACAGTCCTGGAAAACTTTCGTACAATCTCAAAATAACCATTTTTATCAAAAGTGCTAGAGAAGTTTTTTTTATATATCTCAAATCACCTTTATTTTAATCAGAAAATGACATCCTAGACATATTCCAGTCTGGATTTAGAGCCAGTCACAGCACAGAGACTGCCCTGTTAAAAGTAACAAATGATTTATTAGTAGCCGTTGACTCTGGGATGGCTGTAGTGTTAATTATGTTAGACCACAGCGCAGCATTCAACACTGTCGATCATTCGATTCTCTTGGACCGCATGGAGTGTGATATTGGCATCCGAGGGACTGCACTGAAGTGGTTTGATTCATATCTCCATGATAGGTAATTTTCTGTGAACATTGGAAATTATTCATCCTCCTCGGTTACCCTGAAATATGGCCTCCCTCAAGGCTCCATCTTGGGCCCAATTCTGTTTTCATTATACATATGACCTCTAGGATCTATCTGCCGGGTACATGCCATTCCTTATCATATTTATGCACTGAGACAGCTGTTTCTACCTCTGAAAATTGGGAATGATCAGTCCCTGATGGTCTGTCTGGAAGTGGTTAAAATCTGGTTGTCTAATCATTTTCTCCAGCTAAATGAAAACAAGTCAGAGATTATTATATGTGGGCCTCCTAAATATACTGAGAGGATAGCCAGTATTGTTGCTCCCGTGGCGAAATCTCAGTGTCAATACTGAATCGGCACTTAGGTTTGAGAATCATATAAATTCAGTTGTTAAAAACAGCTTTTGCCAGCTTGGAATGATTTCTAGTATAAAACCCTTTCTCAGTTTAAAAAATTTAGAGACAGTTGTTCATGCTTTTATTACCTCGAACCTAGACTATTGTAACTCTCTACACACAAACAAGGGAGCATATTGCTCCTGTGCTATCCTATCTTCACTGGCTTCTGTTGTGCTACAGAATTGATTTTAAGGTTTTATTATTGGTTTTTAAAACACAACACACTCTGTCTCAGTACATTATTGATCTCTTAAGCCACCACAAATCTTCTAGGCTACTGAGATCTTCAAACCAAATGCTGTTGGCTGTCCATCGGCCCAAGCAAAAGCTAAGCGGGATCAAGCTGTTTCGGTAGTTGCCACTAAACTATGGAATAATCTTCCCCTTCATATTTATTTGGTCCCATCTGTTGCGGTCTTCAAGTCTCAATTGAAAACTTCTCTTTTCTCTTGCTTTTCAATCTAGGGAATCTTAAATTGGAGTTATATGCACATACACTGTGCTTTTTAATATATAATTTTTCCTCTTGAATTTATATTGCATTTATATGCTTGTTATGAGTGGCGATGTTTACATCATTCTTAATGGCTTAACTGTTTCTAGATTCTTGATTGTGAAGCACCTTGGTCAACACAGTTGTTTTTAAATGAGCTATATAAAAATAAATTGATTGATTGAAAAAAAATGTCAAAGAGTCAAGTTTCCAGTTTTATTTATTACCACTGAAAACAACATCCGCTATGGTACACAATTTTCATAAGAGTGGAACATTCAATTTGTTTTTCTAAGCAAGGACATTAGATACAAATGATGAAAGATCAGACACAATGTAATTAAGGTCCTCTACAAAACTATTAGCATGTAAACCACATCTGTCAAAAGTCATTTAAGTCCAGAGCCAAGAAAAAAAAAAAAAAGCTCTACAATGAGTTCTTTTCTACTAACAACACTGTGGTTGAAATGTTAACTGTGTTTGTTTTTACGACCCGAATCCTTAGATACAATCGGCAACACTTTTGATTCCATAATGGATCACAGGTGTGTTCAGAATTAGATTGCTTCCTTCTTTTGTAAATTTGTCTCTTCTACACATAAAAAAAGAGGACTGCACTTTGACTAAGATGATCCCAACAAGGTGCAATGAACATACAAGAGAAATAGAAAAAAAAATTGCTCTCAACATTTACTCACTACGGCAGAGTGGAAGATTTTCAGTGAATAACGATTTCGGTCTGTTCCTCACAGAAAGTTATCATATGCTTTCAGAGGACTTAAAACTTTGTGCACAAGTTGCATCGACATTTTATGGAAAAGAGCAGCATGAACATCCTGCCTGACAACTTTTGTGGTCTACGGGGAAAAAATACAGAGGGTGAGTAACAAATAATGGAATTTTAATTTTGGTGACAACTATCACTTTAAAAGATAACTTAAAGGGTTAGTTCACCCAAAAATGAACATCCTCTCATGATTGTCTCACATTTAAGCCATCCCAGATGTGTTTGATTTTCTTCAGCAGAACTGAAGATTTTTAGAAGCATGTTTCAGCTCTTTTTGGCCATACAATGCAATTGAATGGGTGCCATTAGACTAATGGCTATTTGATGGTCTAACAGGCAAATTAAGGCAGCATAAATGTAATCCATCCAGTCGATCAATTAATGTCTTCTGAAGCAAATTGAGAGGTTTGTGTAAAAATGGGCCCTTTCCAGTTGCGGGTAGAGGTTGACCGATAGTGGATTTTACCGATAACGATAACTATGTTTGTTACCTGTGATAACCGATTAATCAACCGATAGTTTTTAAAATTGTGTTATTTTTTTCATTCAACTTTATTACAAAAATAAATAGTATTGACTGAACCATGAAAATGTATTGTACTTTTGTTTATGAAATAAATATATAAATATGAATATATATGAACTAATATTCAAATTTTTAAGTTGTTATAAGAAGTAAGAAGAAGTAATAAGAAGTTTCCTTATTCCACAAGAGGGCGCTATAAATACATTAACCATTCAGCGCCATTATATTATTGCAAAGAACATTCCTATCTTAGCTGTTAAAAAAATAGCATTTCATTTTCAACTAGTGCATAAATTAACTAAAAAGTTTTATTCTGTCCATATTCTCAAATGTTAAGTCAAAAGTAAAACGAATAGGCAAAACGGTTCAACAGAGAGTTTACATGGTGTTACACTTGCACAGATTCCTATTACTCCAGATTCATAATAACAGCGAAACACCACATAGTTTTTTTTATTCAGTAAAGTTGTATGTAGAGTAGCAATATTCACAGATAGCAGTGGTATTCGGCTGAACTCGGTGGTGTAGCAGCTCAGACAATGAGCCCAGGCCAGGGGCTGTTCAAACAGATGGAACACAACAGACTGGAACAGAACGCGAGGATAACGAGACACACATTAGCAAGTTGAACTCCTTTCCTAATAAAGAGTTTAAAAAAAACTCACTGCTTAATCTGAGAAACGCTTAGAAAAGAGCAAGATGCAATGGCCAAGTACCTCCATCAACCGTAAAACGCTGTTCACACAAAACGCTTTTGCAACTATCCATTTGTTTTTCTATATAAATGCGTACTAGACAAATATCTTTGATTCCCTTTGTTTTTGTTTATTCAGCATTTCGTGCAGGAGCAGTGTTTTTTAGAAAAACGTGTCTAATTAAAAATTACTTTAAAATAGGGCTGTAATTACATGGTGTCCCAATTAATTAATCGCGATTAATCGCTTATACAAATATTTGCTGAGAAAGTCCCTCATATAAAAAATTATTCAATATATAATGATGAAATTATACAGTTATCTTTAAATATTTAAAAAAAAAAAAAAAAAAATTATATATATATATATATATATATATATATATATATATATATATATATATATATATATATATATATATATAAAATTCACATAATTAAAATGCATTACATTCTTGTGGTAGAGGAGTTAATCATTGATAAGAGAATAAAAAAAGCGGTTTTAGAATACAATGCATTGTTTACTACCATATTATTGATCATAAGTCAATCATTGGCATACAGTTCACAGCAATCCATTTCACAAGAGAATTTGACAATCAGTTCGTAAAAATGTATGTCACTGCGTCAAATTAAATATAGTTTAATACTTAGAACACATATTGAGATCCCTTAGTTCGGATTTGCGCTCCATCATGTGTTTTGAACGCAAGAACGTAAGGCATGTTTGTGTTGTTCTGCTGCTCAAGTGTATTTTTCTTCACTGTATAAACTGCGCATTGCCACACAGCTGAAATTTCACTTACTGCCCTCTGGAGTACAGGTGGTACTACAAGCTTGCATTTCTCAGGAATCTTCCATATTACGTTCTGGGGGCATTGCGATTAATGGCGTTCATTTTTTTTAACGTGTTATTTTTAGTCAAATTAATCGTACTGAATTAACGCGTTAAATCGACAGCCCTACTTTAAAACAATATTGAGACGCCTGCTTTCTATTAATCTGTATACAAGTATGTGATCGATCTGAAGTCATCGTATTTACAGTGAGGATAAATTTTTTTTTATTGAAATCAGATGCGTTTCTGATTTGTTTATATTTGTTTCTCTCAGTTGCATGAATATATTAATTTGCACTATTAATTAATGTCACTAGCTTTAAATATGCAACTAAGCTTGCTAACGAATGCATAAACATGACCAGCTGGATATAAACTATTGCAAATAGATGGCAAAAGATGGTAACAATCATGACATTTAAACATTTTGGTAGGACTTGCCTGTATTTTTGTCACAGTGTTCTAACCGCTTAAGGTTAGCTTTAATGTTAGTGTCCTCTCAGCCTTGTCAGCAAACATAATGCTGTTCTCTACAAATGCAACATCTATTCAACAAATTAATTACTTTATAATGATATGACAGTGTGTACTTTAGTGTACTGTATACATACCTTTTCGTTTAAATCCGCATCTAAAATGTTCCAGTCCATGCAGTGTTTAGTCAAAACAAACACTCAATGCATCAGTGAAGTGCTAGTTTTTATTTCGCCTCGAGGCCGCTCTCATACTGTATAACGACAACGGATCCTTCCCAACCTCTACAGCACCGGATGCAATGGGGAAAACTACTGGTGTGGATTTTTGCCAATAGCTCCAGAAATCGGTTATCGGTGCAGATTAATAGACAAAACCGATATATCGGTTGGCCTCTGGTTTCGGGTATTCTGATCACGGGGGTCTAAAATGGTTTGTGATCAGATCACAGAAACCACATACGGATGTGGTCAAAAACACATGTGTCCACATCGCATTTGAGGTATAAACGCTAATCAGTCCTGTATGTGTGCTGGCAGCGGAGAAGCACCACCCCTCACCAATCAACTGTTGCGCTAAAACAAGATTTTAAGAACGACTTCTAAAAGGAAATAACCGTCATATCGAGAAAAAAAACAAAACAAAAAAAAAACGGATACATACACAATCACGAGAGATTCACGGATCTTCTTCGGTGTGTCTGATATCAACACAGATGACAAGCATGAACACCTGAAGCACCTTCAATACAGGTAATTGACAAAATAATGGATAATTCTGCTTGACATATTGCGTTTGTGGTTAGATTAAATATCAACCACATCTGGGAGAAACAGCATGCTGTTTTATTTGCACTTTCTTTGTCTTTTCTGATTTTGATCATGCAGTAGTAACACACTGGCACAGTGATTGATGTATCTTGTAATGAAACAGAGACCCTCCTCTCCAAATCCGAACACAAATGTTTAGAGGAGACACATTTAAGTGACCAGGTGTAAACAGTGATGTATCTCACTGGACCACATGTGATCAGATCAAATGAGACACATCTTAATACCAGGTGGAAACGGGGCCAATAAATCGATAATCAAAATGTTTTTAACTTCCTACCAGCAGTCAACGCATCAATGACGTAACCGCAATGGCACGTTCATGTGAGAAGAAGGAAGTGTGCTTTGTTTACAATAGAGGTCATTTCAAACAGCAATACAGCATTGGGTAGAAACAACAATCTAAGGTTAAAAACATTTTAATTATCGATTTGTTTCTTACACCAACCTATCGGTTTTCTTCAGAAGACGTTAACTGATCAACTGGAGTTGTGTGAATTACTTTTATGCTGCCTCAATATGCCTTTTGGACTGTCAAATAGCCAGCAGTCTAATGACACCCATTCTCCTGCATTGTATGGACAAAAAGAGCTTAAATGTGCTCAAAAAATCTTAATTTTGGGTCTGCTGAAGAAGGGAATACATACACATATGGGATGGCTTAAAGGGGAATCAATCATGAGAGAAATTTCGTTTTTGGGTGAACTATTCCTTTAAAGGTCTGTGGCAGTGTGACATTGAGTTGGTGTTAATCCTTTTCATTCTGGCTTCAAATACTGGTGACTTGCGTATTATAATGGTGATTTTCTTGTTATCCTGCAGACAGGGCTAAAACCAGTTTTTTTTTTTCACAGGGTTTTCAGTGGTTAAAGGGTTAGTACACCCAAAAATGAAAACTCTCATCATTTACTCACCCTCATGCCATCTAAGATGTTTATGACTTTCTTTATTCTGCAGAACACAAACTAAGATTTTTAGAAGAATAGCTCAGCTCTGTTGGTCCTTACAATGCAAGTGAATGGTGAAAAGGCATTTGAAGCTCCAAAAAGCAGCTAAAGTCATCATAAACATAATCCATCAGATTAAGGTATTTTAATCAATGTCTTCTGAAGTGATCCAGTTGGTTGTGGGTGAGAATAGATCAAAGTGTATACCTCTTTTCACTTTCTGGAACTTTTCACTGAAAAAAAAAAAAGGTATTCTAAAATAAGAGAAAACAATACGGTTTTCTAAATTGTGGTAACTGAACTAATTGTAAGAATGTAGTTACACATTATCAGGTAAAATTGCAATCCTGGTCTCATTGACATCATAATGGCCATTTCTATGCATCTGCTCTGTAGATTATAAATATTACACATCCTATTCAGAGTTCAGTGAACACGAATAACATACTAAATGTCTAAATACACATTGCATGTTAGTGCTTGCTTTAAGAGCTTTATAAATGTTTGGCATCCAGTTAAACATCCTTCCACAATGCCCCCTTTATATATGCACATCCCCAAGTATAATTTTAGCAAACAACAGAAATTGTGCGATTTACGTAAGAACAAGGAATCTTGATGGGCCTGGAACTACTCTGGAAATACAAATATTCTCTATAGTAAAACCAATTACATGTGCTGTGATAGACTGCCAAAGGATTATGTGAGTATATATATATATAATCTATCACAGGCATCTGTTAATGAGGGCTTTCAGGGTTTTGATTGAACTGCTTCCAGTCTCAATAAACATTAAAGATACTTTGACTCACATTTCAAAAGAATGCTTTGGAAACTGAAATGCATGGTTCTTTTTGCATGATGTATGTAGTTAGGAGGACAGAATGTAGGTGATGCATAGAGAAAAATGATAAAAACTTGAAACAGTGCTCATCTTCAATTTTTTTAAATGTAATAAAATGACGTATGAAACTGGTATCGAGGAACTTGAATGCCTTTTTAAGTATGGAATATATAGTTTTCCAAAAGTCTGAGACCAAATTGAAAACCTGGAATTCGAAGTTCTATTTTAAACCTGTAAATAAAGTGTTATGATTTTGAACAAATTATACTAACATTCAAGTGTTTTTTTTTATTCAACTTATTATTGTGCTTATTGTTATGATGATAATATAATTTGTAATGGAATTTATTAAATGACAAAAATGTAAAATAGAAGCCTTTTCACTAGTGCTTTTGTAAATCAAAGATTACAATAAAATAAAATATAAAATAGAAACATAGGCAAACAATTCTCCATTTCCTTTATTTTAAAAAAGCAAGTCAAGTTTATAGTTTGTATTAGCACCTTTAACGGAAAACACAATACTTCTCAATCATTCTCAAAAATGTCCTTTTACAACCAGAGTAAGTTATCAGTCTTTACAGATGTCCCTGTATATGCAGACCAGGGAAACTGCAATGACAGGCATTCTAATTAGATCTGACTCATGATCAGTGAAGTCTGAGCTGCCCCTTTGGGCACTGCAAAGTCTGGCTGACACCAGATCAGAGTTGAAAGAACTGGTGTCTCTAGAGTGTATGTAAAGCTGTTGTGGATTGAAGAGGTCAGAAGGCTGGAGGAATGTTACCTGGAGCGCTGTGTATCTGTGCAAAGAACTCCAGCAACCCCAGGGCTTTTTTAGAGATTGTAAGCTTATTGAGTGGCAGCACCAATACTGTCCTTTCTCTACCAGGCGGGTACGGTGTTGGCAAGTCGTCGCATACGTCTGTGAAAATGAGAAAGCCATATTAACAATGTCTAAACCAGACATGCGCAACTTGCATTCAAACTGCAAAACGACACTATATACAATAAAAAAGCATGTGAACCCTTTGGAATTACCAGCATTTATGTATAAATTTGTCTTAAAATATGGTTTGATCTTCATCTAAATTACTGATTTATTTAATAACACACAAATTATTGTACTGTTCTTGCACATATTGAATACATCATTCAAACATTCACAGTGTATGCTGGAAAAAGTATGTGAACCCCAAGGCTCCTGACGTCAACAAAAGCTAATGAGAGTCAGGAGTTGGCAAACCTGGCATCCAATTAATGAAATGAGATTGGAGGTGTGGGTTAGAGCTACTTTAACTAATAAATAGCACTCAAACAATGAGTTTTCAATTCCCAAGCAGCATTTTGCTGATGTGGACCATGCCTCTCAAAAAGAGATCTCAGAAGACCTACGATCAAGAATTTTTGCTTTGCATAATGCTGGAAAGGGTAACAAATTTACAATGCATCCGGAAAGTATTCACAGCACTTCACTTTCCCCACATTTTGTTATGTTACAGCCTTATTCCAAAATTAATTATATTCATTATTTTCCTCAATTCTATAAACAATACCCCCATAATGACAACTTGAAAGAAGTTTGTTTGAATCTTTGCAAATTTATTTAAAAAAATAAAAATAAATCAATCCAAAAAAATAAATAAATCACATGTACATAAGTAATCACAGCCTTTGCCATGACACTCAAAATTGAGCTCAGGTGCATCCTGTTTCCACTGATCATCCTTGGAGTCCACCTGTGGTAAATTCAGTTGATTGGACATGATTTGGAAAGGCACACCCCTGTCTATATAAGGTCCCACAGTTAACAGTACATATCAGAGCACAAACCAAGCCATGAAGTCCAAGGAATTGTCTGTAGACCTCTGAAACAGGATTGTATCGAGGCACAGATCTGGGGGAGGGTACAGAAACATTTCTGCAGCATTGAAGGTCCCAATGAGCACAGTGGCCTCCATCATCCGTAAATGGATGAAGTTTGGAACCACAAGGACTCTTCCTAGAGCTGGCCCCCCAGCCAAACAGAGGTCGGGGGAGAAAGGCATTAGTCAGGGAGGTGACCAAGAAACCAATGCTCACTCTGACAGAGCTCCAGCATTTCTCTGTGGAGAGAGGAGAACCTTCCAAAAGAACAACCATCTCTGCAGCACTCCACCAATCTGTCCTGTATGGTAGAGTGGCCAGACAGAAGCCCCTCCTCAGTAAAAGGCACATGACAGCCCGCCTGAAGTTTGCCAAAAGGCACCTGAAGGACTCTCAGACCATGAGAAACAAAATTCTCTGGTCTGATGAAACAAACATTTAACAATTTGGCCTGAATGACAAGCGTCATGTCTGGAGGAAACCAGGCACCGCTCATCACCTGGCCAATACCATCCCTACAGTGAAGCATGGTGGTGGCAGCATCATGCTGTGGGGATGTTTTTCAGTGGCAGGAACTGGGAGACTAGTCAGGGTCGATGGAAAGATGAATGCAGCAATGTACATCCTTGATGGAAAACCTGCTCCAGAGTGCTCTGGACCTCAGACTGGGGCGAAGGTTCATCTTCCCACAGGACAACGACCCTAAGCACATAGCCAAGATAACAAAGGAGTGGCTACGGGACAACTCAGTGAATGTCATTGAGTGGCCCAGGCTTGATCCTGATTGAACATCTCTGGAGAGACCGACGCTCCCCATCCAACCTGATGGAGCTTGAGAGGTCCTGCAAAGAAGAATGGGAGAAACTGCCCAAAAATAGGTGTGCCAAGCTTGTAGTATCATACTCAAAAATAATTGAGGCTGTAATTGGTGTCAAAGGTGCATCAACAAAGTATTGAGCAAAAGTTGTGAATACTTATGTACATGTAATTTTTTTTTGTTTTTAATAAATTTGTTTATTTTTATTTATTTATTTATTTCTAAGATTTCAAACAAACTAATTTCATGTTGTCATTATGGGGTATTGTTTGTAGAATGTTGAGGAAAATAATGAATTTAATCAATTTTGGATTAAGGCTGTAACATAACAAAATGTGGAAAAAGTGAAGCACTGTGAATACTTCCGGATGCACTGTATCTCGAAGAGCTTAGATATTCATCTGTCCATAGTTAGACAAACGGTCTATACATGGAGATGATTTAGTACTCTAAGTGGCCATCCAGCTCAAAGCGCACACTGCAGAATGGTCAATGAGGTAAAAAAGAACCCTAGAGTGACAGCTAAAGACTTGAAGGAATTATTGGAACTGGTTAACATCTCGGTTCATGAGTCTACTATACAGAAAACATTAAACAGGCATGGTGTCCATAATGGGACATCAAGAAGGAAGCCGCTGCTTTCCAACAAAAACATTGCTGCGCATCTGAAATTTGCCAAAGACCACTTTGACACTCCACAACTCTACTGGGAAACATTTTTTTTTTGGACTTATGAAACTAAGCTTGAATTGTTTGGGAAGAGCATGGGGCACTGCATATGGCATAAAAACAGTGCTGCATACCAACATGAAAACATCATCCCAACAGTTAAGTATGGTGGAGGGAGCATCATGATTTGGGACTGCTTGGCTGCTTCAGGGCCTGAACCGCTTGCTATCATTGAGGGAAAATGAATTCTCAAGTTTATCAAGATAACCTACAGGATAATTTCAGAGTGGCTGTATACCTGCTGAAGCTCAGTAGAAGTTGGGTGATGCAGCAGGACAATGAACCTATACATCAAAGTAAATACACTAAAGAATGGCTTCAAAAACAGAAAAACGACCTTTTGGAGTGGCCAGAGTCCAGACCTTAACCCAAAAGAGATGCTGTGGAAGGACCTCAAGAGAGCCTTTTACCTAAGACAGCCTAAGAATATGGCTGAGCTGAAGCAGCTCTGTAAGGAAAATTATCCAAAATTCCTTCTGAACATTGCCCAGATCTAATCCGCAGCTACCGGAAATGCTTGGTTAAGGTTAATGCTGCCAAAGTAGGATCGACCAGTTATTAAATCCAAGGGTTCACTTACTTTTTCCACAGCTCTGTGAATGTTTAATGGGATGTGTTCAATAAAGACATGAAATATTATAATTGTTTGTGTTGTTAGCTTAAGCACATTTTGTTTGTCTATACTTGTGACTTCAATGAAGATGAGATCACATTTTATGACCAATTACGCAGAAAACCAGTTGATTCCATACTTTTTCTTGACACTGGATATGGTGCTCTGGTTTGACTGATGATGAGCTCTTGCTGTAACCCGTTAACTTTCACATTGTTAGTTAGGATGCTTTTGCTTAACATAAAGAATGGGGGGAAAAAAAAAAAAAAAAAATTATCGCACAGCCTAACAGATCTTTGGGATAATTATATAGTATATACAGGGTTCAAACACTCATTGACCAATACACTTCCATTACTTTTGCATGACATTTCTAGTCATATTATGTGATAAAGATTTTTCGTTTTTAATCATTTAAATTCAGACTGATTCACTAATGAATCATTCAGACCAAATAGTGACCAATTTGACAGTCATTCAAATCTCATAAACTCTCATATACAGACATTACTTTGGTTTAAATGAAGTTTTACTCTATAAAAGAGCAATATTTAGCCAATTTAACATTTTAGATCACAGCATAACTAGAAAAAAATTATATTATATTTACATTTATTCAAATGAGAAATATAGCATTAGTGATTCATCCTTAAGAGGAAATAATGAGAAATGGTGCAATGTAAAGTTTCAAAATTCCACAGAAGTACTAGTTAAGAGTAGAGAAAACATCATATAACTGTATATAATTATTAAATAAATGTATTTTATTTATACATTATATAACCCCCCATTACTTTATAATTACAGAAATATTTACAGGAATTCCAGGACCAGATGAACCCTGTATAATCATTAACTAGGCATGTCGCGGGCCACAAAATAAAAGGCTGACAGGCAGGTCTGTTGAGAGCAAGAAGAACGTTTTGAATCTGAAAAATTGGCCACAGTCCAAATGTTTGCTGTTTAGTAGGTGAAGTGGGACTGTTCCTTATGTTTCATAATTTCACCATGTATCTTACCTTGTGTTTCTGTCTTGATCTCTGATCTTCTTCTCCATCTCTGCATCTGTCAGGGTCTCCAGTAGAGGGCACCACTGGTCCGCATCACCGGTGTTCCGAATGGCAATCTCCACGGTAGGTAAAGGGTTCTCACTGAAGGAAATGAGATCAGGACCAAATGATCAGAAACGGATAGCAAAATCACTTCAACGTCATGGACGACCAATGATGCTTCACTGGTGACTTCTCAAGGCACAAATGTGATGAATAACATCTAGAAATATCTAGAGGGACTTTTAAACTTTTGTTAATAAAATCAATTTATATTATCATCATGCAAAATAACCTCCGATTAATTAAAATCAGAAATCAATAAAGCCATGCTATGATAGCACATACAAAGAGAGTAATCATAACAAAAGAAAGAAGTCAACTCAATAAAACTACAATTTTGTCAGTTGAAATGATTTTGGTGTTACTAGATTATTTTGATGTATATTTGTACAGTTTTTACAATCATGATAAGCTTTATATGCTTGTCATATTAGGAGGAAAACAGCATTAGACATTATCAAAGAAAAATAATGCCCAAATACAGGGACGATCCCTGCAAAAGTAACAGATTTTAAAAATAAGAGATGAAAGTACTCAGCTTCCCAGGGTATGAAACGTGGGGTAAGAGGGAGAGAAGATCAAGAAATTTTGAAGTATATTGACCTGAAATCAGACCTATTGGAACAGACAGTGGGAGAAGCAAACAATTAGGTTACAGCAAAGCAAAAAAGCAATGAAGTAATTTCACAAAGTAAACTATCAGGGCCCAGTTGCAAGAAACCCCTTAAATTAAGAAAAACCTCAGATATTATTGTATATGGTACGGTCACTAGGCGGGGTCTTTTGCAGCCAGCAGCAGATGTTTATCCTCAGTGTAATAAAATGGACCATAAAGCAAAATAATATGTAATTTTCACCTTTGATCTACAGGCAGTAAGAATGTAATGCTAACTGGTTAAGCCCCCTAAAGGCTGAAAAGTAAGGCCGCAAGCCATGCAAGATCAGAGCGACAGAACAATGAAATAATATAGAAGAATATCAACCGCATTAAGGGTGGTCTAAATTCAAAGGCATAAACGAGAGGGTTTGTGTTAATGTGACCACGTAATAAACAGGAATGAATATTCCATTTGATATGACCTTAAATTGAAGTAAATCATTCTTTTACAATAAAATGGAATTCGGTCCTGACGTATCAAGAGACACAGGATATGGGTATGTGGTACAGGCAAACAATTCAAGTATAGGACAAACAAACTCAAAAAAACATAAATATCACAAGCAAGAACACAAACACATGACTATGTAAGGCAGTGCCAAGTTGTCTGGGACCAGTAAGCATCTTGTTTAGTGTGTTTTTTTAACGATTTGAATTATGGGGACACAAGAAATGTCCTCATAAACCACATTTATAACATAATACCCTTGTAATTACCAGTTTGTTACCTAAAATGTATTTTCTCGTAAACCAGAGAAACCCGCACACGCACACGTTCCAGATTGTTCTAGTCTCATGCTGATTTGCAAACCTGAAAAATAAGGGCTATGGAAATGTGCTCAAAGTGATGCAATAAAACAATGCAAAAACTGAAATTGCATTGTTGAAATAAATATTGTGTTAAAGGAATAGTTCCCCCAAAAATGAAAATTCTCTCAACATTTCCTCACCCTCTTGTCATCCCAGATGTGTATGTGTACTTACTTTCTTCTGCAGAACACAAATGTAGATTTTTAGAAGAATATCTCAGATCTGTAGGTCCATACAATGCAAGTGAATGGGTCTCAAAAGTTTGACGCTCCAAAAAGCACATAAAGGCAGCATAAAAGTAACAAGAATCCAGTGGCTATATCTATATTTAGAAGTGATAGGTGTGGGTGAGAAACAGATCAATATTTAAGTCCTTTTTGCTAGAAATGATTTTCCCTGCCCAATAGGGGCTGTATGCATGAAGAATGTGAATAACATTCTTGAATGTAAAAGTGGAAGTTAAAGTGGAGGTCGACTGAGCAGGGAGGAGAATTGATAGTAGAAAAAGACTAAAATATTGATCTGTTTCTCACCCACATCTATCAAATCACTTCTGAAGACTTGGATTTAACCACTGGAGTCATATGGATTACTTTTATGCTGAATTTTAGCACCCTTTCACTTGCATTGTATGGACCTACAGAGCTGAGAAATTCTTCTAAAAATCTTCTTTTGTGTTCTGTTGAAGAAAAAGTCAAACACGGCATGGCAAGGGGTGAGTAAATGAGAGAACTTTCCTTTTTGGGTCAACTATTCCTTCAAACCGCCTCCGACAAATGATAGACAGGAAGTCATTCATTTCCAATGGAGAGTTGCACGTGGGCTTGCATCCATCTCAGGATGAGACATTTTCAGATCCTATATGAACTTCGGCTGTGTTGAAATATTTAAACTTGAGCGAAGAAATATCAATCGATTTTGACCTAAACTTAAATTATAAGTTTAATTGAATAAATTGTAATGATTAACATATTATATTGATGTAATGTCTATTATGACTGCAGTGTGTGCCCAATATTAATAGTATTCCACAAACATTACAATCCCAAAATGCATGAACTAACATAGATATCTCAAAATCTAACACAAGAAAAAGTGCAACAAAAACACTGAATGCGAGCCATTGATGTTAGCCGTTATATGATTGGCCAGGGAAGACTCACGTGATCCAAGTTGACCATTACGCTCTCTCCAATGTTAAAAACGTGGAGGTTGTTATCTCTCTGTAGAAGATCTCGGGCCCGGTCCTTTGAGTAGTACTGATAATTGGTTTGGGTAGCAGATATTGCGGATTTGTTCTGCTTTTAATATGTTTGCCATTTTTTATACGATTGCTTCATTGAAAACGGCAGCGCATAAACGGAGAAAGAGGGAGAGTTGGCCAACACTGTAGTTGCACCCCTGCGACCTATAACAAAACTTAGGGTGGTTTCACATATAGTACGTTTTAAATTAACCAAACCCAGTTCGGTTAAAGTGAACCAGAAAGGGAACCGTCCGCAAATGACCTCAGTGCTTTTGGTGTTTACAATGTAAGTGGACTTAAAAAGAGGACCCAGTTTCTTTTTTTGGTCCTCTTCATATTAATGTGGTCTCAGATCCCTTGTTGTTCACACCACAGCTCTTTAAGCACTCAGACCCCACTGCAGCTAGGGCTGTCACGATTATGATATTTGGTTAACAATCATTTTTTTTGATTATTACGATAAGCAATTGTCATACAAATTGTCATGCTTCTTAAGGTTTACGTATGGTAAGCATTTATCATTAAAAATTACTGCACAGGGATAGAATTACATAAAAATGTATACTTTGTTATATAATTTATGAAACCCAGACAACACCGGAAATTACATTACATTAAGCAATAGTAATAATGCACACTACATTTCTGTCCTAAATTCTTCAGCCCTTAAGGCTCTCCGATAAAACCTGCAAGCCCATATTTAGTATGAAGGAAAATATTTGAAATTCTATGTGCGTTTGAAAACATGTTTCTTTATTGATCATCTCGAGAGTAATGGAGCAAGCAAGCATCTCCTCCTGCATGTCATTTACATTTTGTTTATGAGCCAAGAACATTTGCCAATTCACGAATAAAATTAAAGTGAAACTATAAAAATCCTCACTAGTATTTTCGTGGGAGTTTGGCGCAAACCTCAATAGATGGTATGCCCATCAGATCACTTTAAAGCGGTTCATCTTAATGCGCTGCTCTGCTCTGAAAGTGGTGGTTCTATTCATTTTAGATGAATATGAGATGCAAAAACATCATGTTAATCATGGCATACCTATATTTGCTTAAAATTCCCATAAGCGGACAGTAAATTGTGACTGGAATATGAAGTATATAATGCAGCTATGTATGGCAAACCACAAGGTACTTATGTCATAAAATTAGGTGGTCTGAGAACGGTTCGCTTTTGGGTCCTTTTAGGGGGTCTGTGACCACTTGGGTTGTTCATATATACACGCTATACCACTCTGAGAGCGCTTAAACTAGGTGTGAAAACAGCCTTAAGTCGCACCGGCGGGAAAAATGGACGCAAAATGCAGTCTGGAGCCCTACTGTAGTGCTGCACGCAACACTCTGCTCGCTGTCATTTGCTACAAACAAAGCGTGCAATGCTCATGATGGTGTTTTAGAGCTCCTTGGTTTGAGCAGCCAGCTTCACCTTCACATTCATACATTCTTAAAACAAGATTTATTTACTTTGAAGCATGCAGCACATGCAAACAAAATATTTACCTCATTAAATCAGAAAATTTTTATGCGCATAAGTACATGAGTGCAGAATCAGTATCGGGACTTTCCTACTAAAAATATATCCAATTTGACAGCAATTGATATGACACTTGCTCTGCTTGTTTGCCGTCTCTATAGATTTTTTTTTATCATTTCTTGTGCTTCGAGACCAACGATATCAACAGCTCAATGTTCATTTGAATTCTTGCTCAAGACACTTAACATAAAAGGTTCGCTCTGTCATATGTCAGTGTTGGTCAATTGAATTTTGTCTGTTCCTTCTAGTGATGTATTGTGTCATTTTTTCTGCTGGCTGTTTTGATTTTCTCTTTGACAGAATTGTGAAAAGGCTTTTTAGGAGATATAATTAAATTCTAACTTATGACACAGTGAGGTTTCTGGTGGTATGCAGATCTGTAAGTTTTAAAGAACAAATCATTTCTCAGAAATAGGCCACAGAAAGAATGAACACCACAGAGGAACTTCCCTTACATCCATCTTATGGTTTATATATGCAATTTTGGAGATCATGTCAGCACATATAAATCATGGGTGCAGCCGATTTGAAAACAATAATTTAAAAATTGTCCTTAAATGACTGCGGTGATCCCGTGGATTATCTGTCAATACAACAGTCTGCAAGTTATGAACCTGAATAAACAGCTTACACTGATGAATTTTGCAGATGTACTCAGTCCGTAAATAACTGTTGGGGTTTACGTATGTGTCGCCCACCTGAAGGCATACGTCCTCTGGTGCCAGCTGAGCTGTCCTCGGATGCTGTAGGCGATGGTGGTGACAAACTCTCCTCCGAGGCCCAGCTCAGAGCAGAGCTTCAAAGCAAAAGTTTCTGGTGAGTTCTCCTTCTCTGACATGTCCCACTCGAACTGGTCAACCAGAGAGATGTTCCCTACGTGAATGTTTAGCTGAAAGCACAAAAATGGAATGGAAAGCAAAATCCAACACAGGTCAGTAACAGTATCACCCATATTAGTTATGGTTAGCCACTTTTCAAAATAATGAAACAGTTAGCAAACAAGCATTAATCAAGTTTTGGTCAATTAAGGACATGGCGTGTCAGTAAAGTAGACAAAGTGCAGGACTTGACTGTTTATCTGGCCTTACAAACCAGGTGAAAATGCTTGACAAGTGTTGGTGTATTTTCTACTAAAACAGAAAGTTGAGGCTGGACATATCGAAGAGCTCATATTTTTTTTATTTTTAATGCCAATAGCCTTTGGTTATGTCACAGCCACAAACAATAATGTGCTACTCGCTAGTCAGTGGCAGGTGGTATTATGGGGAGGGACATTCTAGAGAGCATTTCAATTAACAAAAATGTGTAAACACCTCTCAGTGAGTCATCAATATTTTTATTCTGTTCATTTCTTTTGTTTTTTAATAGAAGAGAAAGACATTTTAAACAAGTATATCTGCCAAAAGTTCATTTTCAAAACTTTTAGGAGTACACTAGCATATAGATGGCCTAAAAACTAATAAACATATGTGAATAAATATTTTATTTAGCAAAAATGATACTTGTGTTGCAAGCCTTAAGTACAAGATTAAGGGGTCATGACATGAGCAATCAGAGTTTAGGATTTCCTTGATCTTGTGACATATAAGAGGTCATCTTGCTATAAAAACGTACTCTTAAGTTTCAAAACTCAAAACTTCCTCCTCACTGCAAAAAGAGCATTTGTTGAAACCAATCTGCCAAAACGACACGTTCTCGACTTCCTCCACATTGTGATGAAAATATATTGTAGATATTTTCATTTGATTGCCTCTACAACAACACATCAATGCATCCGTAGCCCACCCAGGTATGGTGAACAGTGATATGGCAAGAGATCAGGTCAGTCAAGAGCAGAGAGCCAAACATAACAATGGCCTGTCAAGTCTTAAAGAAGAAGCACCAAAACAGAGCATTTCTGACAGAGGGTCAGAATGAGAGTGGAAAATGATAATGTTTTTGTGCAAAAAACTTTACTAATATTATAAGTGAACATTAAGGACCATTTTAAAATAATAAGGCATTTCATGACCCCTTTAAGGACTATGTGTTTTTTTTTTATATATATATATTTTAAAGCCAATTTAACAAAATCTGAAGAAAATCCCTTATCACTTTTGGATTTCACTGTAATGCACACCTTGATGATGACCCTCTGATCTGTCTGCTCATCCAGAATACTGTCGGTGGGGTAGGACTCTATCTGCTGTCTAATGGCAGAGGCGATGGCAGGGACGAAGGTGAGAGGATTGAGATCTAGGTCATCACAAAGGATCTCGGCAAACATCTCTGGAGTCATAAGCTTCTCTGGAGATGCAGAAAAAAAAAGAGTAACATGTTCTAATGTGCTTAGCATGGATTCTCTCAACATACAGCTTACAACATACATTTTTTAATTTGTGCAACTTTTACTGATAGTGACAGTAGAGAGAGACAGGACAGGAAATGAAAAGGAGAATCTCACAAAAACATGTACAGGTCACAACCAAAGTATAATAATAATAAGAGTTGGGAATTTAACTCCTTAATTTCTGTGATTAATAGATAACTGTTTAAAGTGTAAAAAAAAAAAAAAATTAACCCTTATGTTGTGTTCATTTTGACCCGGACAACTTTTTTTCAAATTTTTTTTTTTAACTTAATTTCAATTGGAATAAAATTCCTTGACTATGTATGGTATTTGAATTATTATTTTTTTTGGACAATTTTCATATTTCACTTTGTGAAAAAATTACCCATATTTTGTTCAGATCAAGCAAGTGGTTATTTGTTTATTACATAATTATTATTATTTATTGTTTTTCTGCAGGGAAAAAATTTAATTTTTATGATTATATTTGAATGTTTGTTTTAATGTACCACGATTAATCACCATTAATAAAATAAAATATTTGATTAATTGGTTTAAAGATTTTATTAGATTTACAGCATTAATAATAATAATATAGTGCATAAACAATGAAGCCCGTTTTTTCAAAACCATTAATTTAAGAAAGAATTTTTTCCATTACATTATTTACATTTATTTACATAAATGATTGTATTAAATAATTCTTTCCATTATAGTAATGTGGTGATTTAGGGGAATTCATTTTTTGGTCATAAAAATACATGACAAAAAAAGCTAAAATGTCCCTAAATGACTGCATTACAGTAACGGAAACAAGATAATTGTTTTTTTTTTTTTTTTGCATTAATGTTAATTAGAATGGTAGGAAAACATGTTTAATTGTCATAAAAAAATAATACACAATGCAAAAAAATCTTAATAGAAGCCTAAAAATAGGCTTAAAATTTATAATATAATTTTTGAGTGAAACATTGCCCAGACATATTCTTGACAGGTTTTATGAGATTGGCTTGCTAACCTCTAAGCAATGACCCTGACACTACTAGCCCTTTTTCTGAAACTGTCTAGAGTATTTTAGAAACAAGAAGTAAAAAAAGGCAATTTTTAGATTCTGCTCCCTTACCATTCATGTTCCAGGTGAAGGCGTCTCGGAGTTTCTGCCCATCAATCTCCATATCTAAGCGGATGGGCACCAGGACCTCAGCTTGGGAAGCATTTTCATGGATGACTGCAGGGTCGTGGTCATCAAAACTATGCATTGAAGAAAAGAAGAATAACACATCAACCCACAATTTCATCATTTTCACATGTGCTGTTAAAATCAGAACTTTAATTCTAAACAACAGCCCGCATGATTCACACTTCATACCCTGCAAGAACTTGTGTGCCCTTTTCTGACTCAACAAATGCCTGCATGTTTAACAACATACATATGTGATTATGTGAGCGATTAAAAACAATTGTCTTGTAAGATATGACAGAAGAATGAATCATAAGATGTTGTTTTGGACACATTGGAGCAGTGCTTGAAACCAACAGCTTGTTGGCAGCATTCTAGTCTGAACTCAGCCTCAATAAAAGCCAATCTTTTAAATTTACCACAGCCTTGTGAAGGGCTGTTGACAATATTGTAAGGACCGGTACTTTAGGATAAATATCCCAGAAGGACAGCCTCTTAGCATGAGGACAACTGAGAACCAAAAACCACAATTCTGTCTGGTGGTAAAGTTGTGTTAAACATTTGGAAATTGGAACTTCAGCACATACAAAGAAAAATGTGTCTATCTGTAACATCAGAAAAGATTCTGTCAATGATAAACAACATGACCTGAATGAACCTCAGAGCAAAAATAAGCCAGTGATCTGGACTATTGATTCATCTGCTGACCTAAAACAACTCAGTCATAGGAACTATGTAGCAGAGATGGGGTATGGTTCCTTTATTAACATCCTGTGGCTTGATGTTGCCCTGATAACAACATCAGTTATATTAAACCATTGCTCAAATGTTTACACTAAGTTTTACATTTCTTAATTGCATATACATCGAGTTCCATTCTAAAGTTCTAAATGACCTAAGAAATGTTTAAAGGTGGAGTGAACACTTTCTGTGCCACGAACATCACTGAACAAAATTGCAAATATCAATGTTTTCAAATCATTTGCCATAACTTGCTGGTTTTATGGAATGAATGTTTAAAGTAGATCGCAGGTGCAGAAAATTGTGAACTTGGTCAAATAATACAGGTGCATTACAGCCTAGGTTTTTTGCTCTATGTGAGAAACCGGTTCTCAAAAAGGCTTTAAGTATCTTGAATGATTCCACCCTTATTTTTAACTGATAATTTAAAGTTCTTTATTCAGGTTAGCGATATAGAGCTTTAGAATTGTATGAGCTTCCAGATTTTTTTAGCAAATGTTGTGTCGGTGGTCAATGTATATCTGAGGCATGAGATGAGAATTAATAGCTTGTAAATACTGTAATACTGTGTATTTTGCATTTTAAAAGCTGTGTTGGTATTATCTGTATTATATAAATTTTTCTTGTTTATTCTGTATAATGCATGTACGTATGTGTATGTGGATAAGTGTTTGTCATCAGATGCTGAAACCAAAACTGCCCTTCAAAGGGACAAAAAGATTTACTACTACTACTCTCACCATAATGGAAAAGTTCTCTTCTTATCACGACCCATTCGATTTCGGTTGATCGTGGTGGAGCAAGGCACTGCATCCAGATGATGGGAGCTGTTGGGCAGCGTGGGCACCCATTGACTGTTCTTCTTCGCCTTCTGCTCCCTAATTTTGAGATTTAAAAGGCATACATCAACATAAACTTATTAAATTATCATTTAAGCTACACGATCAGCTAAACATTCTTTAAAACAAATGTATTATAAATGTATGTACTTCCACAATATTTAAAAAGGCAATATTTATATGTACACAATATTTACTCAAATTACATTTTTTTTTTTAACTGACACAAGGAGAGTAACACTTAAACCTTAATCAGCCAAGTAGACACATATTTCAGGCAATGATGATCTCAAAATAGCCAAATGACCGATTTCAGTCTTGTACTAAACAGAGGTAGAGCGATCTATCAGTTTTACCAATTAATCAGTGCCAATAGTTACTTTTGGGGAACAATTACCTGAAAAAAATCTTTTCATCTTTTTTTTTAAAGATTATTCTTCCTACGCGTTTCTCTGTGGCCGGTGCTAGAAGACTCTACAGTAGAGCACTCTACTTCTAAAGTATAAAAGCAGCCTTTAGATGGGGGATTTACTGAATCTAAATCTTTCATCATTGACATATTCACCCATATTTTTATCCTCATTTCAATGCACATTTTCAACGCATTTAAGCAAGTGTATGCAAAGAAAAATATGAGTATACAGATATGTGCCCCGTCAGCACATATATTTTATCTCCAACTTTATTTCTTGTGAATAATAATTAACCATTTTCCTTATTTAACCTCATCTGATGAAATATATGTTTACAAAACCCTTAATTTAGTGAATATATAGAATCTAAATGCCTAATTTGGTAAATACAGAGCTAAAGCCCTATTCACACCGAGGGCAGCATGTCGCTAAACTAAGATATCATTCTAATTTGAAAAGGAACCAGTTCTTTTACCTTAAAATATTTAAAAAATGCACAATCTGCAGGGAGAGCGTTTTATATAACCTGCAGCAGTGCTTAATGCATTACATCATTAAACAAGGTGAAGGTTATATCAATATATGAATCAAACTCACTCAGAATGCCGACACGGTTTTCCACGCATCATTTTATTAGGCCAAAACTATGTATGTGGTTACAGACAAATTATATAGAACAGTGAAATCGCTTCCAAAAACGTTGAAATCCCCGGTAGTCACGAATGTCACTCATCATTTGCATAAAGTATACATTATCTCAACATGTCTTGTCGCTCAGCAAGGCGATTTCTGTCGCCAACGGTCACGTACCGATACCACTAAAATTTCACGATTCTCGATACCAGATAAAATATGTAATATGCTATTGAAAACATTCCTTTAGCTATTCAAATTTTAAATTTCAATGTAAATAATAAATTGAAACAATAGCATGTTTCCTTCAAGTTTTTCTCAATTAAGAAAACATTGTAAAGTTTTTCTGAATTCCATGTTTTAAAGTTTAATTTAAAATGTTAAAAAGTTTAATCATCAAAATTGTGTCTGATCAAATAAACCCAGACTTTAATCAAATGAAAACTGAAAAATTACTTTTAACATACCATTGCATTTTTTTTTCTCTCAAATGAAGTGCTTTAGTAAAGATCCACACAAAGTAATTTAACACACAACTTTGGTCTTCTTTTTGTTTTTCTGGTTCTGTTTTTTTGACGGTTTTTCACATTTTCAGATAAGACGTTGGTTATATGACCCAATGTGATTATTGAAGCGTGAAATTCTGTGATTTCATTATATAAATACAGGCTCTCCACACTTCACAGTGAATAGGCACTCTGTCATGTACTACAATAAACACAGATTGATGCTCGTAAAATGTGCTGTTTTGAGCGTACAGTATGAGCAGCTTCACACATTTAATGATTTATGATGTGAATGATGTGTGCTGTACATAATTAAATCACATCAATTGCAGTTAAAAAAAATTAATTAATTATTAATGGTCCATTTCAGTGTAAACAAGTCAAAACACATGATCAAAAGAGCATTTGTACGCAGCTGTCCATCAGTCAGACAGCACATGGGGACCAAATTGAGCACTATCAGTACCGTAGAAACACAGTATCATTATATATTTTTTATTTTAGAATTGACTTCGTAACGAAGTACCGATACTTTTGACATCACTATCATAGATTATCACCAATTAATAGTTAGCGGCTTTTACCACCACCTTAGTTACCAGTACTGGCATAATCTACTATCAGTCGACCTCTATTAATTGCAGCAATGCTAGAAGTGTCTCTATGTCAATCAAATAAAACTGGTAAATAGGGAAAAATTGACAAACACATGTTGAAAAACTTGTGTTTGTATTACTTTAATCAGCCCAAAGATTGTCTTTTTTTATTATTTTAGGCAATCTTTGAAGTGTCCACACGTCAAATGTGACATGACATAATGTTCATAAGGACCATTAGGTGGCTGCTTACCTGAGATATGCCGGAGGCTCTGTGCTGATGGACACCGCCTTGTACTTCTCATCATTCCCCTCGAAGATCTCCTCACACTCCGACGCCTTGAGCAGGGTCACACTGGTGGCTAAAGTTGTGTAACCATGATCTAACACAAAAAGAACACTGCACAAACTTCTGTCCAGAAGCTGGACTATAACACTATGTCTAATCTAGAAGTAAAACGCATTCATCCATTCTGGAGTGGTTGCTGCCTTACACTTAAAGCTGCTTTCTTAACCAAGGACTTTGGAGAGATAATTTAAAGGGAAAGAAATCACTTACCGTGAGATGATGCTACGATCTTCTTCCTCTCCTCCACGGATGCGAGGCGTCTCCATAGTGACGGGTACCGCTTATACAGAGAGCCTCTGAACATACGCAGGTAGTTGCCAACCTAAACAACAATCGTAAAGACTTATAGAAAATGTATGACTGCATTATGTAACCAAGAATCGTAGAAATGACTAGAGACTTGAATTCGTTTTTGGAGCTAAAGCTGCGGGCAAACTGATATAACAATAGCGTAAATTTCCCAACTTTACTGGCCTGAATATGCAAACGCACTTCAAATCTTACTTTTATAAATGGGATAGACTGGTGCTTGCAGCTTTACAATACAATAGCTCTTATTTTGTGAATAAACTGTATTAATCAATTAATAATTAATAATTCATTCATTCGGTGTTTATGCAGATATCAGCATATTTAACAGGCAAGGATCAACAAAGAGAATTCGAAGATGATGTTTAGGGTTCACATGGCTGCTTCATTAAAGCTAATTAGCTGTAAACATACGCGTTGTTCTTCGTGAGTGGAAATACATACCTCGGAGCCTATCATGTAAAAGTCCCCATCTTGCTCGAGTTGAAATTTTATTGGTTTTTGTCCAAATGTTTTACTCAACGCCATCTTTGCTAAATACAATGAGCGGCACAGCGCATGCGCACTAAAGTAAGCGGAATGGTGGGAAGAGCTCATGCACAGGGGCGCCAGACTGCAGGCCTGCAGAACAGTCCACGGCTGGAGGATGAATCGGTGATAGAATTGTGTCAAGATACAGTTGCCTTAATGCCTTGTATTTTGTTTTAACTAATCAGTTCTTATTCAAGAGTTATTTAGTAGGCAGTATATTTTATATTCATTTTTAATGCTATATATAGTTCTACTCATTGTTTGACAGAGCAATGTATAACATATTATTAATAGGGCCAACATGTGAGTACAAGCATACTGTTGTTGTTAAGGTTTCCCTTAGGATTTCAAACTAGAAATAAAAAGTTTGCCTACTGTGTACTTAAAAGCCACCACATAGCCGGTTTCAACACAAGTTTCAATACACATTTTTTCCCGGATTGAAAACAATTTAAGGTCAATGGACAGCATTTGTGGCATAATGTGTATTTAGACTCATCCATCCTTTTCATTATAAAATTATAAGCTTCACATTCCTGCCTTTAAACCCTCCAGAAATTGACCACATTCACTTCCATTGTAAGTGCCTCACTGTAACACAGATTTTTCCTTTTTTTATTAAAGAAAAGGAGAGACAATTATTATTATTATTATTATTTGTAATCAATATTATGCCACATATGCTTTCCACCACACTAAAATGCATGGTGAAGTCACATCGTAAAAAATCGATAGTAGAACTCACAGCTATGTTTAATAGAGAAAGTAAGGATATTCCACATGCACAATTCGACAAGAATTTACAGGATTGGGTCTAAACATCTGTGTGGCCACAAATAAGCCACTTGTTAGTGAGGCTAATTGGATAAAATGACTTCAGTTTGCTGGGGAGTATAAAGATTGGATTGTGGAGCAATGGAAAAAGGTAATGTGGTCTGATGAGTCCAGATTTACACTATTCCAAAGTGATGGGCACGTCAGGATAAGGTTGTCGAAACAATGCCATGATGAATACATGCCGTAATCAAAGTTAAAGGCGGTCCAACGAAATATTAGAGAATACGCCTTTTTTGTGCAATTATCTGACTATTCAGATTAGATTGGAAAGTTCTGTAGATAATGTGCTTTTGATTAAAGGGGACGAATATAAAGGTTTTAAACATACCTTTTTAAATAAGTAATCAGCTGCGACGTGCCCCTAGAAAGAAGCGATCAGCTAATTCTACATTTTTATGGTGCTATTTCCTAAATGGGTGACAGTCAATATCAAAACTTGTACATCTGCAGCACTTTACATGCACCTCATAAACAGAGTCTGACATACTCTGAGAAACCATTAGCACAGGTCACAGCCTGAACTCATTTCATTAACACAAACACACATTTTCATTAAACATGCTACATTAAACTACACATCATCCGTTTGCTAAGAACATTAATGATCGTCATTACAAATAAGATTCACAATGAAAACTCTTCCCAAGGCAGCTTAACAGCATCACTGGGTGTCCTTCAGGGGGAAAAGCAAATGTGCCACTGAGCTAATAGATATTGTCAAATATGCTAAACGAGTTTAATGAGAATTTACCTAAAATATGTCCCTATATTATATATAATTATATATAAGTATAATTAGATATAGATAATTAACTTTGAGTGCAATTAAGCAAATTGAAAAGTGTGCGCAACTTCGTGTTGTCTTAGTCTAACCAAGTACAAGAATGTAAGAGTTTGAGTTCATACACTCAAGACTTCAAGTCTCAAGACTTGTTTCAAGACTCAGAATAACCTTGACAATGATCTTGAAACACATGGGACACCACGCTGCTATAATTGAGAGTTTCTGCAATATGCAATGAATTAGGTCCCTAGTGTTTTGTGACCCCATTTCACAGTCAAACTGTAAAGTTAATTAATAAATGAAATAATTTTACAAGAGTGCTCCTCCTCGATAGTTTGTCATTAGAGATTTAAACATGGGGAAAGATAATAGAAAAGACCAATTTGAACCTCAAAGAAATAAGAAGCTTTTATCTCATATGCGTTTCTTTACTCAGAATTGCAGGCAATTTGCACTTGCACTGGTCTGTAATCCTAATGATATGGGGGATAATCCCATAGATCTCAAGCATTTTTACAATTTCATTACTTCCTGTTTGATAAGCACGTTCATTCGCAGTGGCATAGTCCCAGTTTATAAATAACACATGTTTTCTTTTCTATATTTTGATGGGTGAAACAACAACCAGCAAGGTGCAAATGTGATCCACAAACTTGACTAATACATTTCATTAGCATGTCTTATCTGTTTGTAGAGTACACCATGCTGTCTGCTGTTTCTGATATCAACACAAGATGGCGATCTTGTATAGATTTTCTTCAACCCTCAACTCAAGATAAATATATAAAAAGTTTCTTTATCTGGACTCTGTTTTGTCCATAGTTTATGTCAGCTCTCAGCCACTATTCAGATCAGTATGCAGTATGCTTAGATAGATTTATATTTAGTGATCAGTTTGAATTATTTGCTTTGTGTGCACGATTCAGCCTGGAAATAAACAACAGGACCATAGCAAGGGATTCTTTGCCGTTTAGAATTTGTTGTGGGGACCCCCTGGACCTGTGGGCCCCTAGAATCGTTACTACCTTTCACCCCACTAGCCAAAGTCTTCAGGACCTGTGGAGATAAGCATAAGAGTTCATAAGCAATGAAATAAAATGCAGCCACAAATTTTTATCACATAAAGGCAACCTATTGTCACTATTGTATGTCATTGTGTTCTTTATGCCATATTTTTATGTATACATATGTCCTATATCTCCTAGTCTGAAAAATATTATATGCTGTTATATTTTGTGAGGATGTGAGTGTGCATAAGTGCATTTTCATCTGAAGGAAAAAGAACATTGGAAATAAATGATTTTCAATAGATCTGGCCATAATCCAGCACTCACACCAGCTATAAATTTTACAGCGCAAGCAGGACTTCCAATCCATTCAATATTGCGGGAATAAAAACCGGTCTTCTGGGAAATAATTTTTATGATGGATTCCTGACATAATCATTTTGTGCACATATGGACATACTTGGACTGGGCTTTATGAACACTGACGTGTTTGTTTCTGATCATACAGAAAGCTTTATGCTTTATTAAAGAGATGTATTAGAGTGCAGGGATGCACGTTCATGTGAGAAATGATAGGGAGGACCAGGAACCTTCCTTTTCTAATCCAACAGGTAAGAACAGGGCTTTGTCAGGGCTATACAGTATCAGTATTAATAAGGTTTCCATTCAAAAGCCCCATGACACAAATGCTTGTTTTCTTGCAAAGTTTAAAATGTTCTACACATCTAGTTCAAAACTCTCTTATAATATAATGCATTTTGTGAATTCCATCCTTCAAACTAAAATTTTATATCATCATATCATTAATAGCTGTTAAACAAGTGAACATAATACAACCACACTAGTGTACACTAAAGCTAGGTTCAACTATATATAATGTATAACGAAGGCAGATTTTTTTTTGTGGTTTTTGACATTTTAATTGGGGCAGACTGTCACATGTGTTTCATTTATTAAAAATTATATATTAAAAAAATATTTCATGAATTGTTTTGTTTCATAATTTACAAACAGACTAGTTTGATCATTCTCATGTTCTGCCTTTAAAGTGTTTAATGTCAAAAATGAAAATCTTTCATCATTTACTCACTTTCATGCCATCACAGATGTGTATGACTTTCTTTCTTCTGCTGAACACAACAAAGATTTTTGGAAGAATATCTCAGCTCTGTAGGTTCATACAATGCAAGTGAATGGTGACCAGAAATTTAAAAGCTCCAAAATGGAGATAATGGCAGAGTAAAAGTAATACATATGACTCCAGTGGTTTAATCAATGTCTTCTGAAGTGATCCAGTTGGTTTTGGTGAGAACAGACCAAAATAAGACATTTTCCACTGTACATCTTTAGAGCTCTTTTCTTGGCAATCATGATTTCAATCTCGATTACACTTCCTATATTGCCATCTAGGGCTCTGCACATATGTCAAGCACAAGACTGCAATGGCAAGTTGTAGAGTGAAAAACAAGTTATATTTTGGTCTGTTCTCACCTAAAACCAACTGGATCGCTTCAAAAGTCATTAATTAAAACACATGGATTACTTTTATGCTGACTTTATCTCCTTTTTGGAGCTTCAAAGGCCTGATCAAAATTCACTTGCATTGTATGGACCTACAAAGCTGAAATATTTTCTACAAATATTTATTTGTGTTTAGCAGAAGAAAGAAAGTCATACACATCTGGGATGGCATGAGGGTGATTACATGAACTATCCCTTTAAGGTACATGTGGCAGGGAGGAGGGTGGAGCCGGGCTGCACACCCGGCCCCTAATCAGACTAATCAAGCCCTTGAAAAGGATAAAGGCGACCGGAGGCGGCAGTTCGAGAGAGAGATCTTTACATTTATTTTTGTTTAAGTTTATTATTAAACATTATTTATATTGTTAAGCCGTCTCTCACCTCCTTTCCATTGAACTCTGTTACAGTACATTTGTAAAATTTTGTGTTTCTTTATAATACAGCATTCTGGTTATGAATGTCTCAGTCATCTTTCTTTACATGCACTAATTACTGGTCAGTTCCATTCATCAATCCAGTTGTCGCTCACATGTTTGTTGTTACTAATTAAACACCCAAGATACTATGTTCATGTAAAGTTCAATTATAGCAATGACAATGTTGTTGTTTTATGTGTGTATTTGGATTATTAGAGCTAAAGATCTGCATGCAAGGCATTTGTTGCCACCATCCCCCTGCCCCTTTTAAATCGGATTACAAGTTAAATGTATTTTTAGTCTAAGAAATTAAATAAACTTCCATGAAGACAGAAATCAATAAGACCTCTGCCCCCTTCCCATGAGATCATCTGTGAATATTGTCCAAACCCTGATCTTGCCCTCAGTTTTGTCACTTTTCTGGCCTCCTATTTTGTTCACTGCGCTATTCAGCTCTTTAAAATTTAAGACAGCTGCGCATTTCTTCCATTTCACGGCTGATTCACAGAAATCGAATTTCTGCACTACAGCCAACATGCTTTATTCCAGAATAATATGTCCAAGAGCATTTAAAGCCTGCCACAAAAAGTGTTAAATACTTTTTCCTATAACAAATTAGAGGTCTCATATGTACTGGTAAATTAGTAAGAGTAGTATTATAGTAGTTAGTAAAATTAGTAGTATTATATTAGAAGGGAGCAAACTGTTATTGTAATGCACCTTCTGGAGACTGAGGATCCATTTGCAGCTTTATTGTTTCGTAGTCGTACAGGCAGGGTAAATCACCAGTGAACACAACAGTAAGGGTATGGCAGTTTGTAGTCAAGTATGTCAGCTGATGCTGGTGAACGGCGAGTTGGTTCGCTTGAGTGGAAATCTCCATAGCTATTTGGACCAGGGCTGCTGGATCGCAAATTGGCGAAGTTTTCTGTATTAACCCAGGATCGCTCCTCCGGTCCGTACCCCTCCCAGTCCACCAAATATTGGAGAAGCCTGCCCCGGCGTCTGGAATCGAGCAGGACTCGAACCTGATATGCCTCTTCGCCGTCCACCAAGATGGGTGAGGGGGCCTGATCATCGGTCTGCTGCTCCTCCTCCGCTCCCGGACCACCAGAGGGTTTGAGAAGGGAAACATGAAGTGGGAGAGATGCGATAATATGTGGGTCCCTTCCAAATTGTTAGACAAATCACTCCAGTTTCCTTTCGTTTGGCTTTGCCCACTAATTATCGCATCTCTCCCACTTTTCGTGTTTCCCTTCTCAAACCCGCTGGTGGTCCGGGAGCGGAGGAGGAGCAGGAGGAGCAGCAGACCGATGATCAGGCCCCCCCTCACCCATCTTGGTGGACGGCGAGGAGGCATATCAGGTTCGAGTCCTGCTCGATTCCAGATGCCGGGGCAGGCTTATCCAATATTTGGTGGACTGGGAGGGGTATGGACCGGAGGAGCGATCCTGGGTTAATACAGAAAACTTCGCCAATTTGCGATCCAGCAGCCTTGGTCCAAATAGCTACGGAGATTTCCACGCAAGCGAACCAACTCGCCGTTCACCAGCATCAGCTGACATACTTGACTACAAACTGCCATACCCTTACTGTTGTGTTCACTGGTGATTTACCCTGCCTGTACGACTACGAAACAATAAAGCTGCAAATGGATCCTCAGTCTCCAGAAGGTGCATTACAGAAAACTTCGCCGTGAATGAGAGTTGGGGAGCGCTTAAATAGTCCACTTATCAAGAACAGGTGCAAGCTAATCAGAGCCAGGTATGTGGGGAATATAGGTTCAAAATGGATTAGTATTCGGGAGAGGAGTCTCGTTTGTAACAGTTATAGAGGTAGAGAGCGACAAAAGAGGGGGGACAGGGCAAAGACTTGACCCTGGCCAGATTCAAACCCATGTTCCCACAACATCTCTATGTTGGAGCAATGTTGTGCCATGGCCACTATAAAACAGGTATTTTTATTGTAACTTAACACTGGAATATTTGAGCCTGATTTGAATAAGGGAATCTGGATCCCGTTCCATAAAATTGTGATTATGTTTTTAATTACTGCTGATGCATACTGATTGATGCATTGTTGTCATGAGTGCAGCTGAATATGCATAGCAGGAGAATTTAAAGAGAGATGGAAAGAGAAAGAGAGAGAGAGAGAGAGAGAGAGAGAGAGAGAGAGAGAGAGAGAGAGAGAGAGAGAGAGAGAGAGAGAGAGACAAAGAGTGTGTGTGAGAGAGAGAGATAATGAGAAAAAAGATATAGGGAAGGGAAACTCTTTAATTAGTCATTTTGCATGGCTCACCTTTCAGTGTAAGTGACTAACCCTTAAGTAGTAATAAGTATGCTATTCCCTGCACTAATGATGCCATTGTGGACCCTCACATAAATCATAATGTAAATACAGTGAAGATTTGTCAAACTCCTCTCAATGCTATCGAGCAACACCGTAATCATGGGATTCCCAGAAAACACACATACTGAAAAAAACGATATAAAAAAACTAATATATATATATATATATATATATATATATATATATATATATATATATATATATATATATTGTGGTGAATTAAATATAGCTGTAATGAATGCTCAGAGAGGTTGGGATCCATATGCGGTTTTTATTTAAAGGTAATTTAACTTGAGTAAGACTGGCAACGACTTAGCTGGCAATAGAGTTCGTGGGCAGTGAAGCTCCAGGTCTGGACTGGTGATCGGGTTCGTTGTCGGGCAGGCGTTTGATCAGGACTGGCGACTATATTCAAGGTCAGACAGGCGTTTGGTCGGGGCAGGCGGCGGTCAGAAGAATGGTCAAGTTCGGGCAAGGTTGGCTTCAACAAGAGACAGGAATTCAGGTAAGAAACGCTCAGTAATGCAGCCGGGGCAAACAAGACTTCGCAGTGAGGGCACGGGGAAGCGAGGCTTTAGTAGTGGGAAGATGATGGGCAACAGCTGTTAGGTAATCAGTGTGAGTTAGAATTCAGGTGAAGCGGATCGGTGAATGGTAATGGGTGCGTCCTCACTGGTGTTCGTAACAGAGCCCCCCTCCTGCGAGCGGCTCCCGAAGCGAGGGTGCGGTCGGCGACGGGGTCTACCTCGGGGTCGTGGAGCTGGTCTGTCCGGATTAGCTCGGTGGAATTCGGTTATCAGATTGGGATCGAGGATGTCATCGGCTCCGACCCAGGATCTTTCTTCCGGACCATAGCCTTCCCAATCAACCAGGTATTGTAAGCGGCCACGAAGTCGTCTGGAGTCCAGTAGGCACCGTACTGAGAAAGCCTCCTCGCCGTCAATGAGCATGGGGGGGGGGGGTGGAGTTTGCTTCCTCCTCGGGTTGTGGAGCACCGGCTGGTCGTAGAAGAGATACATGAAAAGTAGGAGAAATGCGGTAGTGAGGGGGCAGTTGGAGACGAAAGGTCACCGGATTAATTTGTTTTGTTATTTTGAAGGGACCCACGTACCTGGGGCTGAGCTTCTTGCAGGGCAGGCGGAGACGGAGGTCCCGCGTCGAGAGCCATACCCACTGTCCGGGAGAGTAGTCGGGACAGAGACGACGATGGCGATCCGCCTGCTCCACCATTCGTCTTGTGGCTCGTCGGAGGTGCACGTGAGCCTTGTTCCACACGACCTCGCTGCGTCGCAGCCAGCTGTCAACCGCGGGCACTTCCGAGGGTTCGCCAGACCAGGGGAAGAGAGGAGGTTGGTAGCCTAGTATGCACTGGAAAGGGGTGAGGTTAGTGGAAGGTTTGAGGATGGAGTTTTGTGCGTATTCGGCCCAGGGGAGATAGCGACTCCAGTCAGATTGATTTTCGTGACAATAAGTGCGTAGGAATTTGATGATTTCCTGATTAAGGCGCTCAGACTGTCCGTTTGATTGGGGATGGTAACCTGAAGTGAGACTAACGTTGATGTTGAGTTGGCGGAAGAAGGCTGTCCAGAGCCTGGAGGTGAACTGGGGTCCCCGGTCTGAAACGATGTCTTCGAGGAGGCCGTAAAAGCGGAAGACATACTGGAAGAGGAGTTCTGCGGTCTCGAGAGCGGTCGGGAGCTTGGGTAGGGGAATCAGGCGGCACCCCTTAGAGAACCGGTCAACAACAGTGAGAATGGTGGTGTGCCCCTGGGAGGCCGGAAGATCGGTCAGGAAGTCGATGGCAATGTGTGACCAGGGTTGTTGAGGTAAGGGTAGTGGCAGAAGGAGACCCGACGGAGCCTGTCTAGGGGATTTGGCCATATTGCAGATCCTGCAGTCGCGGATGTAGGAGGCCGTGTCGGCTTGTAAAGTTTCCCACCAGAAACGGTTCCTCAACAGTCGAATTGTGGAGGCGATGCCCGGATGACCAGAGCTGACCGAAGAGTGGACCCAGCGCAGTACTCGCTCCCAAAGAGCCGGTGGCACGAAGGTCCGGTCGGGTGGACAGTTGAGAGGTGGCGGGTTTGTTGAGTGGGCCTGGGAGATCTCAGACATAATGTCCCACTGGACGGGAGCGAGGAGGAGCGTGGGAGAAATGATGGGCTCGGGGGTGGAGCTCTGGGGAATCGGGTCGTATTGCCGGGAAAGGGAGTCAAGCCTTGGTGTTCTTCGTCCCGGGTCGGTAGGAGATGGTGAAATTAAAGCGGGTAAAGAAAAGAGCCCACCTGGCTTGCCGGGGGTTGAGTCTCTTGGCGGAACGGAGGTATTCTAGGTTTCTGTGGTCAATGAGGACTAGAAACGGGTGTCTCGCTCCCTCCAGCCAGTGCCGCCACTCCTCGAAGGAAGCCTTCATGGCCAACAGTTCGCGGTTGCCCACGTCGTAGTTGCGCTCGGCTGGGGTTAGTTTCCACGAATAGAAAGCGCACGGGAATAATTTCGGGGGATTTCCTTGACGTTGGGAGAGTACGGCGCCGATGCCGGTGTTGGAAGCATCAACCTCGACCACGAAAGGGGTGCTAGGGTCTGGGTGATGAAGGATCGGGGCTGTGGTAAAACGCTCTTTCAAGTGGTCGAATGCCTGGAGCGCATCGGAGGACCAGTGGAGTCTGGGTCGAGTGGTTTTGACCATGGCGGTGAGGGGTGCGGCGACCGAGCTGTAGTTCCTGATAAATCTTTGGTAGAAGTTGGCGAAACCCAGAAAGCGCTGGAGTTCTTTGACAGTGTTGGGTCGTGGCCAGTCAAGGACGGCGCGCACCTTGCCCTCGTCCATCGCGACTCCTTCAGGGCTGATGACATAACCTAGGAAGGAAACGGATGTCAGGTGGAACTCACACTTCTCAGCCTTGGCGTACAACTGGTGTTTGATGAGCCGTTTCAGCACCTCCCGGACGTGGGAGACGTGTTCCTCCCGAGTGTTGGAGTAAACGAGTATATCGTCGATGTAGACAATAATGCACCGGTTGAGCATGTCCCTGAAGAGGTCGTTAACGAAGGACTGGAAGACAGAGGGGCTGTTGGACAGGCCGAAGGGCATAACACAGTATTCATAGTGGCCGCTGGTGGTAGAGAAGGCTGTCTTCCACTCGTCCCCCTCCCTGATGCGGATTAAGTTATAGGCGTTGCGCAGGTCGAGCTTGGTGTAAATCTTAGCGGTTCTTAGTTGTTCTAGTGATGCAGGGACTAGCGGGAGAGGGTACCTGTACTTGACCGTAACATCATTCAAGTCGCGGTAGTCGATGCAAGGACGTAGAGAGCCGTCCTTCTTGCCCACGAAGAAGAAGCCGGCTGAGGCTGGTGACGTGGACGGGCGGATGAAACCCTTCGCTAGTTCCTCCTTTATGTAGCGTTCCATGGCGTCTGATTCGGGCTGAGATAGGGGAAAAATCCTGCCTTTGGGAGGTGAAGCGCTGGGTAAGAGTTCAATGGCGCAGTCGTTAGGGCGGTGGGGGGGCAGCTGCTGAGCCTTGGATCTGCTGAAAGCTTCTCTGAGGTCGGAGTATTCAGGTGATATTTCGTTGGAGTTGTCCGACCCTTTTTGTAAGCATGTTGTACCCAGGGTGGTCAGATTTAGCAGACCCAGGCATTTGGAAGAGCAGTCCGGACCCCATTGTGTGATTTGGTCATCCCGCCATGAAATCTGTGGGTTGTGAGTACGTAACCAGGGAAGACCGAGGATGACTGGGTTGTGAGGGGAGTGAATGACGTAGAAACGGGTGCGCTCGGTGTGAAGCGCCCCTACCTGCAGGGTGACGTCCACGGTGGAGTGGCGGACTTGGCCGGTGCCCAGCGGACGTCCATCTAGTGCGGCCACTGTTAAGGGAGGATCACAGAGAGTTAAGGGAATAGAATGTTGGAGGGTAAAAGCTTTGTCGATGAAATTTCCTGCTGCTCCAGAATCCAACAGCGCCCGTGAATCGACGCTGAGGGTTTGGCAAGAGAGCCTAGCAGGCACCTCAAGGAGTTTGGTGGAAGGGGTAGTAGAAATAAACAAACTCACCTCTGGCTGTCGTGACTGGGCTGGACGGACGGGGCAGTTGGCTCGCAGGTGACCCGCCTGACCGCAGTAGAGGCAGAGGTGGTTGGCGAGGCGGCACTGGCGCTCCTCCTGGGTCAGGTGCGCCCGGCCCAACTGCATGGGTTCGCTGGTATCGCTGGGTGGCGGTGCTGGAAGGGAGGGTCCGGACCAACGGGTTGGTCGTCTGGAACGGAGGAGGTTGTCAATGCGTATGGCCAGGGTAATGAACTGGTTGAGGGAAGCGCCTTCGTCGCGGCAGGCTAGTTCGGACTGTAACTCCTCCCTCAGCCCCTTGCGGAAGGACAGCTTGAGCGAGCTCTCTACCCAGTCGGTCTGTGCAGCTAGGGTGCGGAAGGTCAGGGCATAATCTGCCGCCGTGCGGTTCCCTTGGTGGAGTGCCAGTAGTTGTTCCCCCGCGCTTCTACCGCCCTCAGGGTGGTCGAAAACCTCCTTGAAACGTTGCAGGAAGGTGCTGAAGGAGGTTTGGCTTAGACCCTGATTGGTCCAGAGGGCGGTGGCCCACTCGCACGCCCTCCCGGTGAGCAAAGAGCAGACAAAGTGGATCTTGCCGTCATCAGTGGGGTAGAGGGCTGGTTGCTGGGACAGAAACATTGAGCACTGCATGACGAACCCCTGGCACTGAGTGGGATCGCCGTCAAACTTCTCCGGCAGCGCTAATCGAGGGAAGGAGGCGGCGCCGAGAATGGGCGGAGCGGCGATCGTCTGGTTGGCTGAGGGCGGTGTGGGAGCGAGCTGTGGAGCGGGTTGGCGCAGCTCCTGTACGGTCCTCATAAGCTCCTCCATTAAGGTGGTGAGACGGCTAAGCTGATGTTGGTGTGAGGCCAGAAGGTTTGCCTGGGCGGAGAGTTCCTCAGACATTCGGGAAGTTACCGCTGGATCGGTGATCGGCGAAGTCTTCTGTAATGAATGCTCAGAGAGGTTGGGATCCATATGCGGTTTTTATTTAAAGGTAATTTAACTTGAGTAAGACTGGCAACGACTTAGCTGGCAATAGAGTTCGTGGGCAGTGAAGCTCCAGGTCTGGACTGGTGATCGGGTTCGTTGTCGGGCAGGCGTTTGATCAGGACTGGCGGCTATATTCAAGGTCAGACAGGCGTTTGGTCGGGGCAGGCGGCGGTCAGAAGAATGGTCAAGTTCGGGCAAGGTTGGCTTCAACAAGAGACAGGAATTCAGGTAAGAAACGCTCAGTAATGCAGCCGGGGCAAACAAGACTTCGCAGTGAGGGCACGGGGAAGCGAGGCTTTAGTAGAGGGAAGATGATGGGCAACAGCTGTTAGGTAATCAGTGTGAGTTAGAATTCAGGTGAAGCGGATCGGTGAATGGTAATGGGTGCGTCCTCACAGGTGTTCGTAACAATAGCAAAAAGATTAAGTACTTTCTACATTGAATAAGTTAGTTTTATATTATTTATAATTGTTTGTTATCTTTACAATGTGTCATCATGTATCAGTCCTAAAGTAGAAAATCTTGTGATAAGTTTCACTGGTACATTTTTTTTAAATGTTGAAACAGCTTTTATAAGGTTACTGATATGACTACAGTCCTTATCTATTCATGATTTTATACATCCGTTACAATTCATTTCTTTAGGAGTAAAAACATTTTGATGAGGAAAAAAATTTAGAGTGCAAAGATATTACTTAATTTTATACTATTACAGTTTACTTAAAAAAAAAAACTGTGTGCAAAAACTTTAAATAAAATTTAAGTAAATCTCACTAGTAATTTTTTGTGTGTACTTTGATATAATACATATGCAATAATGTAAATGTAAAACAGGGAAGTACAATACCTGATACAGTTTGACAGGACAAATGCCCTTTTAAATTCATCACCTTAAATGCCTTTACAAGTAGAACAAATAATAAGTATGAAAGCATGTGTGCATTCAATAAGTGTCTTCCATTCTGTGCCTAAAACTATTTACCAATATGAAAGGCACCACAGAATCAATAAGCCAATACAAGTAGGCTATATGCCATCAGCAATAGAAATTCAGTTAACACACTTCCATAAACACACTCGACAATGCTAATGGACCCTTTTGACTCGTCCACGTGCACGACATCGGAAGTCAACCAAGTTGGTTGAATGGGGGACCACATAAAATATTTTTATTTTTTACCCATTTTCTCCAACTGCAAAAGAAAAAAAAATCAACGATTATGCTTTCACAGCTTTGCAAAAGAAGATAAAATATAGAGCACTGGATAAATGCAGTCAGAAGAGAGAAACGGGCCCTCAGCAGCTGTGTTAGAAGCCTTATCGCAGCTGTGGTAAACTGATTTTTAAGACTTTTTCAGGGTATTATAATACAAAGTTCAATGTTATACATGTACAATAAATGTTTAAAAAATTGGAAATATAAAAAAAAGTTTGCAATATTTACATTGCTGAAGACTGTGGAAACATGTCATATCAGGTCTGTGAAAAGGGTCAATTATTATATTACAAACATTTCTGGAAATATATTTTTCATTGTTGTTTGCACGTAAAATGATTTTTGCTTGTTTTTATTATTATTTTCATATTTACAATATTGTTATAAAGATTGTTTTTTAAATGTCTTAGACATTTGCCCTGAGGTCACATGCAAGACTATAATTAACATAAAACAGAATTAACAAAATATATATGCACAATTGGTGGTCAGCCTCCAGCCTTCAAGTTAAACTCAATGGACAGAATTTGAAGCATAACGTTGATTTAAACAAAACATTAGTATGACTTGTCCCTTAACATAAACAATAAATATTTGCATGAACATAAAAAGATTTAACAACTAAGACAACAACTGAACAAGTTTCACAGACATGTGACGAACAGAAATGGAACAATGTGTCCCTGAAAAAAAAGGGGGGGGGGGGGTGTCTTCCCTGTAACGGACAGCGTTGATATTGCCTGCGATGACAACAAGCTCAGTCCGATGATGCCGTGACACACCGCCTCACACCATGACGGACCCTCCACCTCCAAATTGATCTCTCTCTAGAGTAAAGGCCTCGGTGTAACTCATTCCTTCGACGATAAATGCAGGTTTGACCATCACCCCTGGTGAGACAAAACCTCAACTTGTCAGTGAAGAGCACTTTTTGCCAGTACTGTCTGATCCAAAGAAGGTGGGTTTATGCCTATATGCTACGTTGTTGCCGGTGATGTCTGGTAAGGACCTGCCTTACAACAAGCCTACAAGCCCTCAGTCCAGCCTCTCTCAGCCAATTGCAGACAGTCTGAGCACTAATGGAGGGATTGTGTGTTCCTGGTGTAACTCGGGTAGTTATTGTAGCCACCATGTACCTGTCCCGCAGGCATGATATTTGGAAGTACCGATCCTGTGTAGGTGTTGTTATACATGGTCTGCCATTGCAAGGACGATCAGCTGTCCTTCCTGTCTCCCTGGAGCACTGTCTTAGGCATCTAAGAGTATGGAGATTGCAATGTATTGCCCTGGCCATATCTGCAGTCCTTATGGATCCTGAGCATAATTTTTTTGGTGTTTTTCAGAGTCAGCAGAAATGTCTCTTTAGTGTCCAAAGTTTTTATAACTGTGACCTTAATTGCCAACCATCTGTAAGCTGTTACTGTCTTAACGACTGTTCCACAGGTGCAAGTTCATTAATTGTTTATGGTTCATTGAACAAGCCTGGAAAACATTGTTTAAAAAATTTACAATAAAGATCTGTAAAGTTATTTGGATTTTTACAAAATTATCTTAAAATAGTGTCCTGAAAAAGAGACGTTTCTTTTTTGTTTATATGAGTTTATATGCAGTAAGGTACTTACAATGGAAGTGAATTTGCCCAGTCCATAAACGTTAAAATACACATTCAGGGATTTACTGGCATTATGACATTAACCCGATTACAGGGTTTGCATCATTGTGACAACAAAGTTGTAATATTAGACATAACTTTACACAGGTAAGGTTAGTAAGCAAATTTATCACATTAAAATCATGTTAACACATACACTATAATGTTTACATTTGGCTTTCATTTTTAAAACATTGTGTCTTCAAACAAGGTTTCCCAAAAGTTTCTGCACACCAAAAAGATACCACCCCAAACAAATTGTTTATTCATAGAGCCAATGTTGCTATGTTGGCCTATGATGTAACTAAGAAACAAAGTACACACATCACCTTTAAAGGAATAGTTCAAATGAAAATTCTCTCATCATTTCCTCACCCTTATACCATCCCAGATGTGTACTTTCTTTCTTCTGCTGAACACAAATAAATTATTTTAGAAGAATGTTTCAGCTCTGTAGGTCCATACTATGCAAATGAAATGGTACCAAAATTGTAATGCTCCAAAAAGCACATTTATGCAGCATAAAAGTAATCCATAAGACTCCGGTGGTTAAATCTATATCTTCAAAAGTGATATGCTAGGTTTGGGTAAGAAACAGGTCAATATTTAAGTACATTTTTGCTAGAAATTCTTCTCTCTGCCCAGTATGGAGCATATGCATGATTAATGTGAATCACCAATAATAATAAAAAAAAAAAGAAGTGAAGATTGACTGAGCAGGGATGAGAATTTATAGTGAAAATGGACTAAAATATTGATCTGTTTCTCACACACACAACTACAAAATCGCTTCTAAAGACATTGATTTAACCACTGGAGTCATATGGATTACTTATTGCTGACCTATGTGATTTTTTTGGCACCCATTCACTTGCATTGTACAGACCAAAAAAGAGCTGAGATATTCTTCTCTTCATATTTATCCTGCTGAAGAAAGAAAGTCACACCCATCCGGGATGGCCTACGTAAGTGATGAGAATTTTTTTATTTTTGGGTGAACTATTCCTTTAGGATAATGAGTCATACTTTAGTTATGTATCATAAACAAAAGATAAATCTTTATACTTTTAGTTGATTTTCATAAGCACATTCACCCAGTAAGCTAGTGTATGTTTCAGCTGCCAAATCCACTTGCGCTGTTGTCATGTCCCTGACAATCCGCTCTTCCAACTGCATTACTGAGCGCAATCCAGAGGATGAGGAAGGGATTTTCAACAAATGTTTCCACTAACTTGAAAAGACAAGAGTGCGCTCTATGTCAAATCACACTTTAAAACACTTCAGTTCAGTAGTGGATCCTGGCATAGGCGATATAGGGAGACGCCTATGGTGGCACTACAGGGTACCTGATCGATCAATCAGGGTGCCCCAAATTGTGCCAAACTGCCCCTGGCTTGCAATGGGTGAAAGGTGCCCCAAATCATGCCACCCGCCCCCACCCCCACCCTGAGCTCACAAGCTTGTGATGGGATAGAGGTGCCCGAGAGGAGGATCATGCCACTCAGCAAAGAGCTTGCAAGATCGCATTGGGGAAAAGGTGCCCCGAGTTGCTCCTGCCAGGCAACTGAGCCTAAAAGGCTCTAAATGGCTAGGATTATAGATGTCTATAATGCATTCTTACATTCTGAACAAACATAAGATAACCATAATCAACAGTATAGGTATAACGTGAATCAAGTAGACACAGTGGTCTTGAGAAAATAAATATCAACCATGTGATTGTTGGGCAGATTTTGCATCAATGAAAACTAGGAGGGGAGGGTTAAATTGGAAATTAGGAATTATGTGTAATATCACAAGCAGCAATCTGTAAGTATTCTGCCATCTTTATTTACTTGTTTATTGTTATTTGTGCAATTTAAGATCTGTATATATAATGTACATGTAAGGAATAATTGACGTAATTGTTGAAAAATTATGCACATCCGAGAAGGTAATGCGGTCTTGACCTGCAGAGGCCTGTGACCGCATTACCGGAGTGACTGATACACCTCAGGTGTGCATTAATTTACATGTACACAGGGCCACCATTAGGCCAAATTAATGCTCTATGCAGAGTTCCACGTGATATGACTGTGATGCGATCGTCTCTGTTCTGCAACTGGTTTCGGGTCCTTGAATAACGTATAAGTAAGGGCAGATGGTGGACTTTCTGGTGCCCTCCTAAGGTAAGTTAAGGGGGGGTGCCACGTGGGATCTCATCTAGGACACCAAGTAGGCCAAACCCACCACTGCCTCATTTCAATTTCAGATAGATGTCCCAGTGAGCAAAAAAAGGGACATCACATCCCGAGTCTAAAACATTACTCATCCTCAAGGAGTGCAGCTAAGATTAAACACACTCAACAAAACAATTAGCTTTGTGCATTTGACATCCTAAAAGCCATTGGGAAAAATGGCTGCCCCATCATGTTTGTTCTCGTACTAAATGAAAAACTAGAGTGAAGATTACACACAGTTTTACTTAAGCCTAAACCAACACACTCTCACAGCAAAATAGTCAGGATTCGTAAGACTTTTCAAAATTTTGATAATTTGTATGATGTCGTACGACTGCACTTGTTTGAACCCCTATGACTTTCACTACAGCCAATGACATCGCTGGACATTGTTTCCATCTAATACGTGACAATTACTTGCTTCTGTCACACGCAAAAGCTTCCTATCATGTTAACACACTCTACTGTATGGTTAAGTTTAGATAAGGGGTTTTGGTAATAAGGATGTCCTCAACACCTTGTGCACGGACCTCGCGCTTACTTCCGCATAGACATCTGGAAATTTGCACGTGATGAAGTCGTATGAGTTTATGTGAACAAAATTGTGTAACATCATACGAAATAGCCAACTCGTTAATTATGTACAAATTTTCATGAGATCAGGTTGGCCTAAACCTGAGAAGGCAGGTTAAAATTTGCTTATGTTTCTAACCTTACTGCAAGTAAATATGTAGAATGCTGCACATGTGATGATACTACATTAAGACCCCATGAAATGAGTGAAGTTTACTTTCCTGTGTGACATATTTCCTTTTGAAATAGATAGTTGGGTCAGGACATATCAAAGGGCTCATCAACTTTTTTTAAAAAGTCACTAGCTTTAGTTTACTTCAGTGGTTTTCAGCGTTTTTGACTCTTATGTCCCCAATATATTTTCTCTTGTTCTTTTGCTGTAAAGCTGTTTGTTTTCTTACTTTATATACAGAAACTAGGAATGTAAATCGTTTAGAATAATTAATCACGATTCATTTTTTGATTTGATAAGTTTAATTAAAGGGGTCATGATATGCCTTTTTATTATTTTAATAAGTTCCTTGATGTTCACTTATAATATTACAAAAGTTTTTTTGCACAAAAAATAGTAATATATTGTAAACAATTAGCATTTCCAACTCTCATTCTGACCATCTGTCAGAAATTTTCATTTTTGGTGCTGCTTCTCCTTTAAGACTTGAGAGTAAACGCACACTGTTCTGATTGGCTCTCTGTTTTTGACTGATTAGCTCTCTCCTTGCCATCTCACTTCTCACCACTACGGGGCTGGCTAAGGAAGTGATATGGTAAAGTAGGCATTGATGTGTTGTTGTTTAGTTGGTCAGATGCAAATGTCTACCACAGTGTGACATTACAATGTGGAGGAAATAGAGAATGACCACTTTAAGGGAGTTCATGGGGTCTGTGACTGCCCATCATCTTTTCATTTCATTGGAATCAATTCTGTTCTCCTCTTGGGTTCTGAGATACTAAATTTTTACTGTTAATTAATACCCTAGTAGCCTTTCTGTGATTTACACCCTGGCGAGATAGAACTTCCGGAGGTCAAAATAACGACTTGCTCCGTTTAACCAACTTGACTGGCACTGTGGAAATGAAATGTTAATTAAGGCTGTTCTCGTCAGCTTGTTGTGTCTAAAAGAATGAAGTTATGCCAGAGTTCACACCAACTCCACTGTGGACTTGGAAACCATTAGTGTGATTACAATGGAAAAATCCTTCATTTCCCCATTGCCTCACTGCCAAGTAGCATAAAACTCAAATTATACAGCACACTCAGCAATGAACAAAGGATATTAGAGGGCGCATGTGTGTTGTGGCGTAGGTGCATGGCTATTCATAAGTCAACTGTGCTACAACATTTTACCCCTTATTCAGGTTTCATGGCAGAAGTGTTTTCTTGAATAATAAAAAAAAAACATTTACTTGATACTTTTCCAAATCTGCTTGTATTTCCAAGGCATCTATGGGGGCACCATGTACTTATTTTTTATTTTTCTGTCTGTGTTCTGGGTGCTCCAGGCAAGACAAGACCCCAGGGGGGAAAAAATAAAAAACTTTTTTTTATTAACTTAATGGTCTTCACATTAGATTTGCTGGTCTAGTGGCGTTTGGCATGCAAGAGTCCCAGGTTCAAATCACACATTTATGCATTGCATTTATGCTTTGGTAGATGATTTTATCGAAAATACAGTGCATTCATATTAAATATACACACTGAGAACTTTATTAAGAACACTATGGTCCTAATAAAATGCCCGAAATAGTCTTCTGCTGTCGTAGCCCATCCACCTGAAGGTTCAACATCTTGTGCATTCTGAGATTCTATTCTGCTCAATACAATTGTACAGACTGGTTTTCTGAGTTCCCGAAGCCTTTCTGTCAGCTCGAACCAGTCTGGCCATTCACCGTTGAACTCTCATCAACAAGGCGTTTTCATCCAAAGAACTGACCCTCACTGGATGTTTTTTTGTTTTTGGCACCATTCTGAGTAAACTCTAGAGCCTGTGCGTGAAAATCCCAGGGGATCAACAGTTACAGAAATACTCAAACCATCCCGTCTGGCACAAAAATTTATGCCACATATAAAAATTGCTGAGATAATTTCTTTTCCTCATTCTGATTTACCTGAAGCTCCTGACCAGTATCATGCACCTGCATGCTACACAGCTGATTAGATGATCTCATGAATAAGTAGGTGTACAGGTGTTCCTAATAAAGTGCTCAGTGAGTGTATATTTTTATCAGTCCATGTGTTCCTTGGGATTTGAACCTTTGACTTTGGTGTGGTAAATGCCATGGTCCAGCACAAACAAATCCCAACATAATATATATATATATGCATTTTCTGTTCTTTGGTATGGTTGCATGATTCTATGAGACCAGGTTGCAAACACAAAGTGTCAGAAATCATGTAACACATAATATTCAGGCTGTGTTTTAGACAAACACATTTAACTACAAAAATTGTGCAGCTTAATAATAAAGACTTATTAAAAAGAGACCACTTATTTATTTATTTATTTATTTGGAATTTGCATTCAAAATCCCCTTGACTGAAAAATCAGTATAGATGGGTATGATATTTCTATCCTCAGAATCACATTGCTATTAAAAATATTCACCTGTTTATATGCTATGATGGCACCTGTGAACTTGAGAGGGACTTACGACTCCCTCTGTTCCTCTTCCTCCTACTAAAGTGCACCATATCTCTTCAGGATGGGCACAGTCTACTTTATGCAGTCTCACTTGTCCACCTGCACCACTTTTCTGTCACGCCAGAGTGCTAAGCTCCCCATTTCCAATGGAAATTTCATTTCTGAGTCATGGTGCAGATGTGACGCCTGACCCAGTTCGAAAATGATTTGTGTATTTATGAAGGGACTCTTGCAGAAAATACCCCCATTTTCCCTTTACACCTGGGCTCTGGCAATTACGTTGATCCTCTGAAGATTCAATAGTTAATTTATTGTTAAAATGAGACTCTTGCTCTCAGTGCTGGTTCATCTTGTAGCTTGGTGGCGGGCTCTTGCTTATTCTGAATGAACTCTTTCTGGTAAGGTCAAGGTACTTTCAACAAAAGAGGCTAATGCTGATTGACTGGACAAAACAATTGCAATTGCATTAAATAAGGGTACTGATTAGCTAATGAGCCTTCTGAGAGTTTAAGGAAGGCCATCATTTCTCCAAAGGGCTAATGGTAGACAGCAATGGAAGCTTTATATAGCACTTGGCACATTAGGTGGGATTCAATTTAGACACAGCTGCGGTCAGGGAATCAATTTGCATCTTGTCTCACATAGAAAGGGGGCTTGGTTATTACTACATGTCCACACCTGCTCATTTAATTGACTTAAACGAAGTGAAGTGACTTGATAAGTGTAGTTTTCTGCCCTGCATTGATATATTTCCTATTGAAACAGGAAGTTTAGGTGGGACTGTGGCACGGTGGAGGGCGGGACCGGCGCGTGATTGCGCACGCCCGGTCCCCTATCAGGCTAATTGAGCCGTCAAGAGGGATAAAGGCCACTCGCAGACGGTGATCGGGAGAGAGAGCTTAATCAGCAGACATGTCTGCTGTCCTATATGGTTGTTTTAAGTTCTTCATTAAATTATTATTTATATTGACAAGCCGGTTTCTCGCCTCTTCTTTGATATGTCCCTGTCTTTACAGGGACATATCAAAGACTTTGTCTCTTTTGTTTAAATAGCCAATATGCTTTAGTTGGTGAACAGAATTTGCATGTCCCGCCCCGGAAATACGGATATAAAAGGCGGGGATTGTGCATCTGTTCAGTCAGATTCTTTCTTCGGAGCCGAGCGGTTGTTTGATAAGCGAGCTGAGAAACTCACTATGGTTCCACTCACCTCTAGAGAGCTTTTGCTGCTGGATCTACGATGCATTGCTTGTGGCTTTCTCCCTCCTCTGCACGCCAGTGCAGTCCATGCCCCTGGGTGCTTCGACAGCGTTCTGAAAGAGCAATAACTCCTCTAAAAGAGCATCATTTTTCTAAAAGAGTAAATGCATTGGCGTCGAACATCTTTTTATAGATGCTTCTTTCTCAAGATGCACTACCGCCTTTGCATTGTTCCTGGATGCGGCAGATATCTCTCCGCTTCTGATGGCCATAGGCGCTGCCTGTGTCTGGGTCGCGATCACACCGAAGCAGCATTGTGGATGGCTCATGTACTCATTGCGATAACTTGACCATAGCCGAGGTGATAGAGCGGGTCGGCTGCTAATCGCAGGGTTGGCAGTTTGATTCCCAGCCTACATGACTCCATGTGCCGAAGTGTCCATGAGCAAGACACTGAACCCCAAGTTGCTCCCAATGTCAGGCTAGCACCTTGTGAATGTGGAGTGTGAATGTGTGTGTGAAAGGGTGAATGGGACACAGTTTAAACTGATTTAGTAACCTCTATGGTTAATAAAAAGCTGCTTTACAAATGCAGACCGTTTACCATTCCTTAAAGGGAACGCCAATCCAGCCACCCCCACATTGCTCCGTCTTCCCACGGGATTGAGGCTGGTGATGGAGGTGATTTGGGGAGTTCAGTGGGCGCGGTTTCGCCGGGTAAATCCCCACAAACCACCCACCCTCCCCAGCACGCTCGATTGCTTCCGCTCGGGCTCGACGCGACAACGACTCGCCTCATGGCCAATCTGATGTCTCCATGGTGCCATGGAGCAGGTTGATGACATTGCCCTGCATCAGAGAGCGTCACAGCGTCTGTCGCAGAGGACTCAGCTTGGTTGAGGCTGATGCGCAGAAGTCCTATATGCGAAAAGCGAATGCCTACAGGGCCTCTGGATAGGCCACCTCCGTTCTGCATGCCATGGCCCTCCTACAAGGCATTAAAAAATCTGCACGTGGGTAGTCCTGATCCTGATGTGCTGCAGGAACTGTGCTCAGCTACTGACCTCGACCTCCAGGCCACGAAGGTCACAGCACGGGCACTCGGACAGGCGATGGCCACCCTTGTGGTCCAGGAATGTCATCTATGGCTGAACTGAATGGTCGAGATGCGGGAAACTGACTCTCGGTGCCCACAAATGACATTCTCACAGTTCCCCAACACCAAACCTTTACAGGCAAAGTGGCACTCTGGACGTAGGAACCCACACCCACAACTATACAATATTCACAACCCCGGCTGGCCGGTTCTGACAAGTCCAGAGGATGCCTCACTAGGACCTCCTCCTCAGTCTCTAACCCACCCCCTGCAGGGTACGCAGAGCAAGGTAAGTGCTTGGAGTTTTTTTTCAGCACACATGCCTCAGGACGGAACTTTGCCTCCCGATGCAACACTACCTGTTCCCCGCCGCTGCGAAGCCCCACCGGGTATGTCAAAAGCAATCATCCCTTAGTGCCCCTCATGCAGGGCAGCTGTCCCCCTCCACCTTAAAGGTGTATGTAGCCTCTAAAGCAGCCCAACATGATGCAGTGGATCATGTCCATAAGGAAGCACAACTTGATTATCAGGTTTCTAAGAGGTGCCTGGAGGTTGAATCCTCCTTCAAGCCCCCTTCGAGCCACTAGATTCAGTCAAGCTAAGTGCCCTCTCCCAGAAGATGGCCTACCTGATTGTGCTTGCTTCCAACAAGAGGGTTGGAGACCTGAAAGTGTTCTCTGTACACCTACCTGGAGTTTGGTCCAGCAGATGCTCATTTCATCCTATGACCTCGACCGGTAGAACTAGGTAACACAGGATGACTGAACATGTATACTGCTTGCGCTAGCACCTCTCCCCTCCACTGAGGTGAACACATGCGCTGTTACTCCCAGGTGAGTCCTCAAATTCCCGCTCCCTGGATGTTCTTCCTCCCCAGCCCTCTGGCTCACGAAATCAGCGGAGGAATTCCTGACCAGACCCACTGCGGGTACTAATTACTCTGTACAGGAATAGGTGCTCCATAGGTGCCAGTTAACCCCTGTGATGTATTTTCCATGGTACAGTCCCCCTGTCAGGTGGACCTGCATCTCCCTTAGGCAGTCACCACTGCCCCCGGTTGCCTTGTTTGTAGAACTCCTCCCTCATTAGGCAGGACCTTCTGTTCGCCAATTTTTCATTGGTCCTTTTCATATTCAGAGGTATCCGAGGCTCCCAAAAGAAGCCCCTTGTGTCCCTACAATCGACACACATCTCGTTCCCTCCATCAGGGAATGGGGGTTACAATAGATACCTAGACGTTTTTTCATAAACCTAGATTCACAACTTGTTGTTCTGTTGCAGGGAAGGAACATTTGATTGGACAAAAATCTGTGTAGTGCCACATGAGTCATCAATACTTTTGCTCTCATCATTTACTCACCCTAATGCCCTCATGGTGAGAAAAAGATCAATATTTCCTTTTTTTGAAGAATATTGATCTGTTTCTCACCCATACCTATCATATTGCTTCTGATATATACAGTATTTAACCAATAGAGTTTTAGTTCAATGTGGCGCGGTGGAGGGCGGGGCCGGGTCGTGATTCAACACGCCCTGTCACGTATTGGGCTAATCAAGCCTCCAAGAGGGCAAAAGGCCGACCGCGGATGATGTGCGTGAGAGAGAGATCGTTCACGGACATGTCCGTTGTCCTATGTGTTTGTCTTTTGAGTTTTCCATTAAAACTATAATTTATACGTTAAGCCTGGGAGGGGGGCCTTCAAACAGTAAGAACGAAATTCAATATGTCCTTGATCTCAGAGCAAAACTCCACACTCTGGGAAAACTAACACAGGAGAATTTGCTCCGAGCTCAAGAACGACAATGCCGGCTGGATGACAGGGGTACTCAGCTCAGGGAATTTGCACCGGGAGATAAAGTGCTTGTATTACTCCCAACATCGAGTTCTAAATTACCCTTTGAGGTCACATGGCGAGTGGGTGAGTGGGTGATCTTGATTATGAGGTAAAAAACGAACCGATAGAAGGGGCGCACGTCAGATTTACCATCTCAATCTTCTGAAATTGTGGAGGGAGGTGGCCCCTGTAATGTTGGCTACGGTAGTCCCGGAGAGGGTGGAGCTCGGACCGGAGGTAAACAAAAGCTACGATCACAACACCCCGGTCATTTGCGGAGACCACCTCTCACCGCACCAACTTGCAGAGGTTGCCGCGTTGCAAAAAGAGTTTACAGATGTGTTTTCCCCTCTACCGGGACATACAAACACCACATCGAGACCGAACCGGGGGTGGTGGTTCGTAGCCGCCGCTATCGCCTGCCCGAACACAAAAAAAAATTGTTCGGGAAGAATTGGATGCGATGCTCGATATGGGCGTAATAGAAGAATCACACAGTGATTGGTCCAGCCCGGTTGTTCTTGTTCCCAAGAGTGACGGGTCGGTTCGCTTCTGTGGGGATTACAGAAAAGTCAATGCGGTGTCTAAATTTGACGCGTACCCGATGCCCCGTGTTGATGAGTTGCTCGATCGGTTAGGTACAGCTCGCTTTTATTCGACATTGGATTTAACAAAGGGTTATTGGCAGATCCCCTTGACACCAATCTCCCGCGAAAAAACAGCCTTCACCATGCCGTTTGGATTGCACCAATTTGTAACACTTCCATTCGGTTTGTTTGGGGCCCCGGCTACGTTCCAGCATTTAATGGACCGCATCCTCCGATCACATTCGGCTTACAGTGCAGCGGCACAAACAACATCTGAGGGCGGTCCTGAGGTCTCTGCGGCGGGCGGGGCTCACAGCAAACCCCAAGAAGTGCGTGATTGGGCATGTGGAGGTATGGTATCTGGGGTTCCACTTGGGTCATGGCCGGGTGCGCCCCCAAATTGACAAGACCGCGGCGATTGCGACCTGCCCAAGAACCAAGACCAAAAAGGGGGTGAGGCAGTTCCTGGGGCTGGCTGGCTATTATAGGAGGTTCGTGCCTAATTATTCGGATGTCACCAGCCCGCTGACTGACCTCACTAAAAAGGGGGCTCCAGACCCGGTCCAATGGTCGGAGCAGTGCCATCAGGCATTCATGCAGGTTAAAGCCGCACTTTGTGGGGGGCCGCTTTTACATGCACCTAACTTCTCACTTCCCTTTCTATTGCAGACGGACGCTTCAGACAGAGGGCCAGGTGGTGGAGGGGGAGGAGCACCCAGTGCTGTACATCAGCAGGAAGCTCTCCTTAAGGGAGACCAAATACAGCACAGTAGAGAAGGAGTGCCTGGCCATCAAGTGGGTGGTCCTCACCCTCCGATACTACCTGCTGGGGCGGGCCTTCACTCTCTGCTCGGATCACGCCCCACTCCAGTGGCTTCACAGCATGAAGGATACTAACGCCCGGATCACCCGTTGGTATCTGGCTCTACAGCCCTTTAAATTCGAGGTGGTCCACAGACCGGGGGTGCAGATGGCTGTCGCTGACTTCCTTTCCAGAAATGGGGGGGAGTGGTAGGCAGGCCGGATGACGCCCCGGCCTGAGTTGGGCGGTGGGGGTATGTGGCAGCGGGGGCGTGGTCAAGCGTCCGTCCGGGGGAGAAAGCGGTAAGGGCGCTTGTACCTGAGCCAAATTATGTCTAACACCTGTGTTACGTCCGGTAGTGTTTTGGGAGGGTTGTGTTTTTTTTGTTCTCTCTCTTTTCGCTATTTGCTAATAGGTCCAGTGATTGGATGATGTTCCTGCCAGTCATTGAGTTCACCAGACACCCAGAGAACCAATCAGAGACTGGTCGGCGCGTATAAAGACCCGGATATGATGTGAGAGTAGGGGGAGCGTTTTCGTTTCTCCATTGTTTTGCTCTCTTGCTTTTTGTGGTGATTTGCTCTTGCTTGATTTTTGCTTAATTTGTGTGTTAAAGTTTACTCTGTTGGATTTGTATATTTTGATAACGCTGTTTTATTGCGTTTATGTTGTGATCTGACTCTTGTTTTTTTTTCTCCCTGAGCTCATATTCGATGCATAGTGATGGGACCAGGTTAGTACATCACGTGATTTACATTTTCACAACACGTAGAGTAAACTTGTTTAACACACTAGTTTATGAGCGGGTGCTAACCTATGTATTTATGTTTGTTAGATAGTGTAGTTAGTGGCGTCTACGCTGAAGGTTATTTTCTTTTCTTGTTTTCTTTACCTGAGTTTAGTGTTTGTACTGGGGTTAGTTATCGTGTTTGTTTTATGTTTATTTTCTTTAGCACCGCTCATGTCCCTTGCTTTGTAATCGTTAATCTTTTATGTTGTGTATATAATTTGTAAATGGTTGTTTTCTTTATTTGGAAGTATATTTGTTTCACGGTTTATTGTGTTATTGGGGATCTTGTTATGTCCAACTACTTTACTTACTAAAAAGAAAGTATAAATTTAGTTTGGTCTCTTCCTGTTTCTTAATGTATCACATCATATTTCCTCAATAGAGTAAAATATATATTACTTTAAACAACTTTCTATTGGATTTATTATTATATGTTGCGTCCCATAACCTCTAGATGCCAAGCATATATGTGGACGTAACATAATTGGGGGCTCGTCCAAAAAAAAAAAATGAGGAGTAAGATGTGTTTTTAGTTGGCAACAGGCGGAATTAGGTAATATGAATGTTAAGTAGAGCAAATTTAGTTTGGTGGCACATTGTGATGAGGTTTGATGGCGTTTAACTTGCAAAGCTTTGTGGATAATCCCTCATTAGAGGTGATTGATAAATGCAGGAAAGACGAATTGTTAATAATAGCTAGCCACTTCCAAATTGCGATTCCCAAACAATGTTTAAAAAAGACAATTAAAGCTGAATTAATTGAATGCTTAATCAATTTTGGAGTTTTAAGCTTACCTGAGGTAGATCAAAGAGCAGATCTTACAGGCGAGGAGCAGGATGCCGGGAAATGGAATAAAGAGGAAGGTGAGTTAGTCGCAACCGAGGCGGAGGCTAACGTTGGGGCAGTTCTTCCACCTTTTGAACATTTTTCACCAGGCACTCCCAGATCAACAGGGGAAGCACAGGTGAAGGTGCGGATTGCAAGGCTCCGAATGGAAGCTCAAGAGAGAGCACAAATTCGCCAGGCAGAGCTGGATCTGAGTCTACGGGTGCGCAAGCTCGAAATTGAAGCCGATAAAGAGATTAGGCTTCGACAGTTGGACATCGAAGCGGCGAAGGCTGCAGCGGTGTCTTCGGCCAGCGTAACTCTTCGTCGGTAAGTGACAATTCAGCTAATTCGAGTTCAGCCACTTTTGATGTGGGCAAGCACATTGCTTTGGTGCCAAATTTTCGTGAATCCGAAGTGGATAGCTATTTTAATGCCTTTGAAAAGATTGCGACTTCTTTGGTTTGGCCAAAAGAAGTATGGTCCTTACTCTTGCAATGTAAATTGGCTGGAAAAGCTTTAGAGGTTTATTCAACCCTGTCATTAGAAGATAGCCTTAAGTACGAGGTGGTTAAGTTAACTATTCTTAAGGCTTATGAATTAGTTCCAGAAGCCTATAGGCAGCAGTTTCGTGCTCGGAAGAAGAACGCAAGTCAAACATATGCTGAATTTGCCCGAGACAAGGGAATTCTTTTTGATAGATGGTGTGCTTCTAGTAAAGTGGAGGATTTTACATCACTTAGAGAGCTTGTGTTACTCGAAGATTTTAAACAGTGTCTACCGGAGAGGATGGTACTGTACTTGAATGAACAAAAAGTAACAACATTATCTCAGGCAGCAGTGTTAGCGGACGAATTTGTGCTCACGCACCGTCATATTTTTCAGTCAGCCAGTGTGGAAAAGAGTTATTCAAGGGTACCTATGAAGGTTCAGCATTCCAACTTGAGTAGTGAGAAGCCTAAAGAAACGCGGGAATGTTTTTACTGTCACAAGAAAGGACATGTTATTGCGGAGTGTTTTACCTTGAAGCGTAAGCAGCAGGTTCAAACAAAAGAGGTTGCGTTAGCGAATGCTGTTGATCCAAGGGCGTATTTCGAACAGACTAAAGGTGAAGTTGATTGTGTTTATGTACCATTTCTTTTCAAAGGATATGTATCACTATCAGGGAAAGAGGAAGATCAGGTAGAAGTGCAAGTGTTAAGGGACACGGGTGCTGCCCAGTCATTTGTGTGTGCTAATGTTTTGCCTTTTTCAGATCAGACATCAGTTGGATCTAGCAGACTGGTACAGAGTTTCAGTCTGGAAATCATGAGAGTTCCAGTTCACCGTATTCATCTGCGGACAGATCTGGTGTCTGGTTTTGTGGAGGTAGGGGTACGTCCGGTCTTACCGGTGAGGGGTGTTTCCTTCATTTTAGGTAATGATTTGGCTGGAGGGAAAGTAGTACCTTCTTTGGAAGTAGTTGATACTCTATCAGAGGAGCATAGCACTGATGAATTGTCTCAGAAATATCCAAATGCATTTACTGCTTGCGTGATTACACGTGCCCAATCAAAGAAAGATAGTGAAGTGTCTTTATCTGATTCTTTCATATGTGTAGACCAGGAGGCTGAGGAAAGACATGAAGGCAATTCTCAGGTCAGTGATGAGGGGAATGAGGTTGTGGTGAGTGACCCATTGACATTAGTGGTAACTCGTGAGCAATTAATTGAGGCCCAAAAGAATGATGTTTCACTTGTAAAATGCTTTAGATTGATTGAGAAACCTGAATTTAACAATGCCTCATTTTTTGTGAAAGATGGATTATTGATGCGGAAGTGGCATAAAAATAATACTGTTGAGGATGAGTGTAATGTTGTTTATCAGGTTGTGGTTCCTTCTGTTTTTCGTCAGCAGGTACTGTCATTGGCACACGATCATTTGCTGTCTGGACATTTAGGGGTGACTAAAACGTATAACCGCGTTTTACAGCATTTCTTTTGGTATGGTTTGAAGCGTGATGTGGTTCGGTATTGCAAGACTTGTCATGTATGCCAGTATGCTGGAAAACCAAACCAGGTGATTCCACCAGCCCCTTTAATTCCAATTCCTGTCATAGGTGAACCTTTTGAGCACGTGATAGTGGATTGCGTTGGCCCTTTACCAAAGGCCAAATCTGGTAATCAGTTTTTATTGACTATTATGTGTACAGCTACCAGATACCCAGAAGCAATTCCACTCCGTAAAATTACATCCCGAGCAGTTGTTAAAGCTTTAACCAAGTTCTTTTCCATCTTTGGTTTACCGAGAGTTGTTCAAACTGACCAGGGAACAAATTTTTTATCTAAATTATGTGCTCAGGTCTTTAACTCACTCAACATTACACATCGCATATCTAGTGCTTATCACCCAGAAAGTCAGGGGGCATTGGAAAGGTTCCATCAGACCCTAAAAGCAATGCTTAGAAGATACTGCATTGAGACGGGGTCGGAGTGGGATGAAGGTGTTCCCTTGCTTTTATTCTCAATCCGTGAAACAGTACAGGAGTCTCTTAAGTTCAGTCCATCGGAGCTGGTCTTTGGCCATACTGTGAGAGGACCATTGAAGGTTCTAAAAGAAAGAATGTTAGGTATTGAGGACTCTAAAAAGACAAACGTGTTAGACTATGTCAGTAAATTTCATGATCAACTTCAGAAAACATGCATGATGGCTCGTGAGACATTGGTTAAGACTCAGGGAAAGATGAAAATGTGGTATGATAAATCCGCTGTAAATAGATCTTTCGCAATCGGCGATCAAGTGCTAGTTTTACTTCCAGTTCCAGGGTCTGCATTAACTGCACGTTTTTCAGGGCCTTATGAGATCTTGGAAAAGAGGGGAGAGACAGATTATGTATTGCGTACGCCAGACAGAAAACGTCAAAAGCGGTTATGCCATATTAATATGTTAAAAGCTTACCATACTAGGGATGGCGGGGAGTCACTGAAGGAAAGGGAGGATGATTCTGTCCGTGCAGTAGGGGTTGTGTGTAATGAGAGCTCATTTGTTGAAGAACAAGATAATCTGGAGGGCTTGTTGGAGTTGGATACTCCATTATCATCTGCCAGATTGACTAATTCTGAGACTTTGGCCAAGTTGTCGAGTTTCTTAGCCCATCTTAACACTGAGCAGAGGGAGGATATTGTTAAATTGTTTAGTAGGTCGTCTTCTATATTGGGGGATATTCCTACACTTACAAATGTTTTAGAGCATGACATCAAGGTAGAGGATGCCCAGCCAGTCAAGCAACACCCGTACAGAGTTAACTTTAATAAAAGAGCCGCAATGAAGAAAGAAACTCAGTATTTGTTGGAGAAGGGTTTAGCCAGTCCCAGTGTTAGTGCATGGAGTTCGCCATGTCTTTTGGTACAGAAGTCGGATGGTACCGCACGATTTTGTACAGACTATAGACGCGTTAATGCGGTAACGGTACCTGATTGTTTCCCAATGCCTAGGATGGAGGATTGTGTCGACAGTGTTGGTTCTGCCAAATTTGTGAGTAAGTTGGACTTGCTCAAAGGATATTGGCAAGTCCCATTGACTCCCAGAGCGTCTGAAATTTCAGCCTTCGTAACACCAGACTGTTTTCTTCAGTATCGAGTTATGGCTTTTGGTCTACGAAATGCCGCAGCTACTTTTCAGAGGCTGGTTAATTTGGTTCTTGCTGACGTTCCGAATTGTAATGCTTACCTCGACGACATAGTCATTTATTCACAAAGCTGGGAGGAGCATATATCTCTCCTAGAGGTTGTATTTAAGCGTCTGCAGGAAGCTTCACTGACCTTGAATCTTACTAAATGTGAAATTGGTAAGGCTACTGTGACTTACCTTGGTAAGCAGGTGGGGTATGGTCAGGTACGTCCAGTGATGGCAAAAATTTCAGCTATAAACGATTTCCCAGTACCTAAGACTCGACGCGAGTTGCGTAGATTTTTGGGAATGGCTGGTTATTATCGGTGTTTTTGTCGCAATTTCTCCTCGGTTGCTGCACCATTAACCTCTTTACTTAGTCCTTCGGAACTCTATGTTTGGTCATCGGAATGTCAAACAGCATTTGATAATATTAAGGTGTTGTTGTGTAGTGAGCCTGTTTTGACTGCTCCAAATTTCTCCTTGGCGTTCAAATTGGAGGTGGACGCAAGTGATTTAGGAGCCGGTGCCGTACTTTTACAGGAGGATAAGGATAAAATTGATCACCCTGTCTGTTACTTCTCTAAGAAGTTTAATAGAAGTCAACGGAATTATTCGACGATAGAGAAGGAAGCTTTGGCTTTGTTGTTGGCAATTCAGCATTTCGAGGTTTATGTCGGTTCTTCTGTTGCTCCTGTGATTGTTTATACCGACCACAATCCATTAACCTTTATTTCACGAATGCGTAATCAGAATCAGAGGCTGATGAGGTGGTCCCTTATTTTTCAGAACTACAATCTCGAGATCCGGTACAAGAAAGGTACAGATAACGTAGTGGCAGATGCTCTGTCTCGGGTATAAGGAAGAGTACCTACTTTGCTGTTTTGGTTCTATCAAACATGTAAACATGTTTGTTTTTAATGGTGCGGGTGTTACGTCCGGTAGTGTTTTGGGAGGGTTGTGTTTTTTTTGTTCTCTCTCTTTTCGCTATTTGCTAATAGGTCCAGTGATTGGATGATGTTCCTGCCAGTCATTGAGTTCACCAGACACCCAGAGAACCAATCAGAGACTGGTCGGCGCGTATAAAGACCCGGATATGATGTGAGAGTAGGGGGAGCGTTTTCGTTTCTCCATTGTTTTGCTCTCTTGCTTTTTGTGGTGATTTGCTCTTGCTTGATTTTTGCTTAATTTGTGTGTTAAAGTTTACTCTGTTGGATTTGTATATTTTGATAACGCTGTTTTATTGCGTTTATGTTGTGATCTGACTCTTGTTTTTTTTTCTCCCTGAGCTCATATTCGATGCATAGTGATGGGACCAGGTTAGTACATCACGTGATTTACATTTTCACAACACGTAGAGTAAACTTGTTTAACACACTAGTTTATGAGCGGGTGCTAACCTATGTATTTATGTTTGTTAGATAGTGTAGTTAGTGGCGTCTACGCTGAAGGTTATTTTCTTTTCTTGTTTTCTTTACCTGAGTTTAGTGTTTGTACTGGGGTTAGTTATCGTGTTTGTTTTATGTTTATTTTCTTTAGCACCGCTCATGTCCCTTGCTTTGTAATCGTTAATCTTTTATGTTGTGTATATAATTTGTAAATGGTTGTTTTCTTTATTTGGAAGTATATTTGTTTCACGGTTTATTGTGTTATTGGGGATCTTGTTATGTCCAACTACTTTACTTACTAAAAAGAAAGTATAAATTTAGTTTGGTCTCTTCCTGTTTCTTAATGTATCACATCATATTTCCTCAATAGAGTAAAATATATATTACTTTAAACAACTTTCTATTGGATTTATTATTATATGTTGCGTCCCATAACCTCTAGATGCCAAGCATATATGTGGACGTAACAACCTGTCTCTGATTTCAGTGAGCATGGGGAGAGCGGCATAAAGATGGCACAGAACCGCCAGAGAGAGAGAGAGAGAGAGACTGACACGCCAATCCAGTGTTGGCTGACGAAAAGACAAACACATAGGACAACGGACATGTCCGTCACGCACATCATCCGCGGTCGGCCTTTAACCCTCTTGGAGGCTTGGTTCCCCCCGGGCTAACAGCATGAATACCATGCCAATATTACTTACTTATGTGCAGTTCAAGTCAAGGTTTACAATTATTAAACTAAGTAAATGTTAAGGGCCAGTGTGTCATGTGTAGCTATTTTGTTGATTCATGTTTTTCATGTCTTTCATTTTGAAATTATAGTTCATGTTTCATGTCATGTTGTTCCCTTGTCATGTGATTTCATGTTTTCCCTCCACGTTCATGTGTCTTGTTTTCACTGGTTGATTGCCATGTTATCTTGATTAGAGTTCTTAGTGTTTATTGGTTATCTTTGTCATGTGTTCTCCCATGTCAAGTATTTAAGCCTCATGGTTTCCTTTGTCCATTGTCAGGTATTGATTGTTTGTATGTAACTTTGTTGGAGAATCAAGGCTATGCCAAGCCAATTTATGCCATGCCATGCCATGCCATGTCATGCCAAGCCAAGCAAAGTTTATGTTATGTCAAGTTCATGTTTATGTTTACTTCATGTTTGTAGTTAGGGTTTATGGAATACACGTTGGAACAAATTTCAACGTCATCGTTTTAGTCATTGCCAGCGCCAACAACAACGTTGCAGATGTTACAGAGAAAACGTTATACAGTGTTTAAACAAAGATTTTGTAAGAAATGTAAGAATAATGACTAATGTCTTAAGTTCATCCTGAATTTACTGCAGAAGTTCACATATATGCATTGTCCTTTGTTAGTTGGATGATGAAGACTTTTGTGGGCAATTTATTAATAGTCTATGTAATCCATTTTAAGAGTGTAGTCCATCAATAGACCAAGATGATGCATGCTGAGATCAGTTAGGTGCTTTGCAGTTAAACCGTCCGGTAATTTTGGTGGGGTCTATCCTAAGTCCAAGGTTCAGGCAATAGCATATGAAGTATCCCATGTCTTATGGTTGGAGTTGGCATCAGTTCATCATCTGAGGTCCATCGTAATAGACTGAAGTGATGTCTGGCTGGCATCGGCTGCATTTTGTCATCATCACACGTAGCAGTGGAGTCCTATAACAAGCAGGAATGGAGCTCGGTTCTGGTGACCTCAGGATTGGAGTCCCGACGTTGAGACATGTAAAACAAATAGAATAATATTAGCGTAGATGCCATTTAAAATTTTTGCAGAGTTATAGATCATGATCAATGTTTCAGTTTCTGGCAGATCTAACTAAAGCAGACTAATTGTGTGGTGAAGAATAAATAAGTTGTGAAAGAGTCTTTAATGTAGACTTAAACTCAGTGAGTGTGTCTGCAACCTGAACATGGCTAAGGAGACTATTCTGTAGTTTAGAAGCCAAATACAAAAAGGATCTTCCTCATTTTGTGGATTTGTATATATCTGGAATCTATTAACAGGCCAGAGCATTGCATAGAATGTGATGGAACATAGCATGGTAGAAGGTCACTTAAGGACTGTGGAGCTAGACCATTCAAAGCTTTGTATGTACAATTTAATTAATAAGAAATTTAACAGGTAGTGATGATAAAATGTGGCTAAAATTATCATATTTCTTGGTTCTAGTCAGCACTCTGGCTGCTGCATTTGAACCCATTGAAGTTTAGTTATTGAACTTGCTGGACATCCTCCCAGTAATGCATTACAATTATCCAGTCTTGAGGTCATGAACGCATGAATTCTTTTTTCAGCATCAGCAACAGAGAGCATGTGTCATAACTTTGCAATATTTCTTAGGTGGAAGAATGCTGTTCTACAAACACTGGAAATTTGAGTACATCCATCGGGAGTCAAATTACATTTTAGCTGCTTATTTTAGTTTTTGGTCCAATAACTAGTACCTCTGTTTTGTTGTAGTAGAAAGAAATTGAGTAGAAAGAAATTTCTGACCATCCAGTCTTTGATTTCATTGAGACACTCTGCTAATTTGGAGAATTGTTAATTTCTTATTTTTTTTTCGAAGAAATATAATGATGGGTATCATCGGCATAACAGTGGAAACTGTTCCACAATTCCTGATAATATCTCCCAGAGGAAGCATATTCAAGGAGAAAATCAGAGACCCTAAAACTGATCCCTGTGGCACTCCATACTATTGTTTGGTTTGACAATTCTTCATTTACATAGACAATGTGGTAGTGGTCTGCTAAATAGGACCTAAACCATGCTAATGCAACTCCACAAATGCTAACATAATTCTTGAGCCTTTTCAAGAGAATATTGTGATCTATTGTGTCAAATGCAGCACTAAGATCTAAAAGCACTACAAGTGAAATGCAGTCACGATCAGATGATAAGAGCAAGTCATTAGTAATTCTGGTAAGTGAAGTGTCTGTAATGTGGTGTGGCCTAAATCCTAACTGAAATTGTTCATATATACTATTTATCTGTAGAATGAACATAATTGGGAGGACACAACCTTTTCTAGTATTTTCGACATAAACTGGAGATTTTAAATCATTCTATAATTAGCCAATTTTCCAGGATCAAGTTGTGGCTTCTTAATAAGCAGTTTGATAACTGTCATTTGAAAATTCCTTGGGACATGCCCTAAGGATAGCAAGAAGTTAATAATATTAAGAGGAGGTTCTGAGATTACAGGGAATACCTCTTTTAAGAGCTTAGTTGGTTTTTTAGCTCTTCATAACCTATGGATTGAAGTTTCACATGTGGAAAATTATGAGACACTTTTTTCTGAGGAACTGTGACAGATGATTGCATAATTCCAATTTAATTTCTGATTATTTAAATTTGATCAGTTAAAGAAATTCATGAAGTCATTACTATTGTGCTGCAACAGAATATCTGGTTCAGCTGAGGCTTTATTCCTAACCAATTTAGACACAGTACTGAATAAACACCTAGGATTATTGTGGTTATTTTCCGAGTTTGCTAAAATATGCTGACCTGTCAGCATTTAGTGCCTGTCTGTAGCTACAGACACTATCCTTCTATGCACAGTGAAATACCTCTAATTTTGTATTCTTCCACTCGCGCTCAATTTTCCGAGTTGCTGTCTTGAGAGCATGAGTATGATCATTGTACCATGGTGTGGGGGCTTTTTTCTTTAATCGAAGAGGGGGCGACACTATCAAGACTGCTAGGGTAGATGAGCGTATTTATATTTTCTGTTATTTCATCAAGTTCTTCTAGACTCTGGGGATTACTGAGTGTATGAGATAGATCTGGAAGATTATTAGTGAAGCTATCTTTAGTGGTCGAAATAATTTTTCTACCTTAACGATAGCGTGGTGTAGATTGAATAACATTAGCTGATCGCAGTATATAAGAGATGAGGTAATGATCTGAGATGTCATCGCTCTATGATAGAATTTCTATAGTATGAACATCAACTCCATATGACAGAATTAAATCTAATGTATGATTATGGTGATGAGTTGGTCCTCATCACCATAATTGGTCCATTTATGTCTGACTCCAAGCGAGTTGAAAATATATCGATAAATGCTAATCCCAATGTGTCATTTTCATTTTCTATGTGAATGTTGAAGTCACCAACAATTAAAGCTCTATCTACGGTAAATATTAGATCAGATAGAAAATTTGCAAATTCACCAAGGAAATCAGAATAAGGCCAGGGTGATCTATATACTGTAGCCGAAAGACGAAAGAAATTTTTTATTTATATCTGACATAACATTATTAGTCCAAAAGACTTAAAATTATATCCTGTTCTCTGAGTAACACCAAAAACGTCACTGTAAATTGTAGCAACACCTCCTCCTCGACCCTTCAGACGAGACTCATTTTTATAACAATAACCTGGAGGAGTAGATTCATTTAAACTAATATATTCATCCGGTTTAAGTCAGGTTTCAGTCAAACAGAGCACATCCAAATTATTTGTAATAATTTCATTTACAATTAGTGCTTTGGTTGAAAGAGATCTAATGTTTAGTAGCCCTATCTTTATAAGATGTTTATTTTAATGTTTTTGTTTTTTCCAACAAAATTTTGACCTTAATCAAATTTTTTCTAAATGATTTAGTGAGGGGTTTGTGTTTGGTAGTTCGGGAAACAGACACAGTCTCTATATGATATACAGGTGATACAGTCTCTATATGTTGTAGATTATGTGTGATGTCTCAAGGCAGCTAGTAGATGTTCTGATTAGCCAGTTTATATTTGCAAGCCGATATAGCTGCAAGCCGAGCTCCAAAATGGGTTGTGTGCTCCAAACCACCAGCAAAGATATACAGAGCCTCTAACCTAAACCTTTTCCTAACACTAACCTTATGTGTAACCCTCTTTTAGACCTTCTGCCACTGTTGTTTTGTTGGAGATCGCCGGGCTGCAGCAATACCTACTTGTATAATGTGGACCACTGACTTCAGTGATTAAATTGGCCTTAGAGGCTAGTGATTTATGTCTTAGTTTTATTAATTTCAGCAAAGGAAAAATTAACAGGAGAATTACAATTTAGAATATGTTTTCCTCTCACAGTTCTTTTATACTATGCTTTTATACTATACAGACAATTGAATAGTTCTGAGGATGACATAAACAATCTACTCACTCCCACTGGGGACCTCCAAAGCTCTGGCTCAGACATACAGTATATTGGAAGAGTTGTTTCTACATTTAAAGGGCAACACACTCTAACTCACTGTGAAATGTGACACTTTTCAGATGGCTTGTGGAGTAGGCAGAGGATAGGAGACGAGATGCATTGGTAATGCATTGTAGAAAGGTTTTTGAAAGTCACACCCTGTGTAATAAGAAAAAAGTATAGGCTTGTTTTGTTCCATATTATCACTTTGATCTAGACTGGCAGGCCCTTTTCAGTGTGTCTTCAGGTGGTGTAAACTGATTGCAACTGACAAGACTATAAGGCATGTAATGTGAAACAAGAAAAGTGTGTGCGTGTTTGTACCAGAGCTTGTTATTATGATGATTAATTTGATGGAAAAACAATCAAGTTGCAGAATGTGTCACTTTGGAAGACACTTATCAGAGATTACATTCAGGAACACAGTCATATCCTGAAGGACGAAAAACAGTTTATTCAGTCCAATACTGTTCATTTAGGTAGACAAAAGTAGCCTTGGGTATTTTCAAGATTATTAAGAATACAGATGCTTTTAGGGATCAACAAACACATACACTGATCAGCCAAAACCAGGGGTGGACTGGACATAGGGAGAACCGGGACGTTTCTTGATGGGCCGGCCAGAAAACAGGGCCGAATGGGCGGCAATAAGCTGAAACAGGCTGCGGCTGGTTGAAGAATGACACAAAACGGCAAGATCTAATTATCTAATCGTGTGGCAGCAGTAAAGTGCATAAAATCAGGCAGATAGAGGTCAGGAGTTTCAGTAAATGTTCTGTCAGTGTCTGTTCTATTGTTCAGTGATCTCAGTGATTTGGACCGTGGCATGATTGTTGTTGCCAGACGAGTTGGTTGAGTTTTTCTGTAACTGCTGATCTCCTGGGATTTTCACACACAACAGCCTTTAGAATTTACACCGAATCGTGTCAAAAACGGGAGTTTGCAACGGGCACGCAGCCGTGGGCTGTTGGAAAGGGGCCCCGCTGCGCTGGCACATCAACTACCTAGAGTTGTTGGCTGTACTTTTTGCCCTGCGGAGGTTTCTCCTGCTAATTCAGGGCAAACGTGTCCTGATCCGATCAGAGAGCACCACCATGGTAGTGTACATAAATCACCAAGGCAGCGTACGCTCCAGTCACATGTCACAACTCGCCCGTTGTCTTCTCCTTTGGAGCCAGCAGCAACTCAAGTCGCTGCGTGCCACTCACATCCCGGGCAACCTCAATGTGGTAGCAGACACGCTATCATGACAATGCTTGCCCAGCGGAGAGTGGAGGCTTCACCCCCAGTCGGTCAAGATGATTTGGGAATGGTTCGGCAAGGCCCAGGTAGACCTGTTCACCTCCTGAGAGACCTCCCGAGAGGCTCTGGTATGCCCGAACAGAGGTTTCGTCCTGTGTTTTCTCAGGTCCGAGCCGATAGAACTCGGTAACATGCTGACAACTGACCGAGTGGACTGTTTGCACCCAGCGCCTTTAACTTCCTCTGAGGTAATACCGTGCGCTCTTCTCCCAGGAGATCCCACTAACTCGGCTCCCTGGATGACTCCTCCCGAGCCCTCTGGTCTGTGAGTTCAGCGGAGGAATTCGCAGACCAAAACCAATGCGGGTTCTACCCAGTACTGGAATAGGTGCTCCACAGGACGAGCTCCTACGTGGACTTATCCCCCTGTGTGTATTTTCCACTGTACAGTCCTCTTGCGAGCGGACCCGCGTCTCCCTTGGGCAGTTCCCACTGCCCCCTCGTCGCCGTGTCTGTAGAAACTCCTCCCTCCTAATGAGGCAGGATCTACCGCCGCGCCACTTTCCATATGTGACCTAAAAGCCCATGTGATGTATTTCACCACTCCTTACCTACCCCAGTCTAAGCAGGTGTGGTCTCCGCCCTGAAAAAATAGGAACTGGGAAAGATCGCTTTCCCTGATGCATAATGATAGTGTTAAGATGGCCCCAGCCACCTTAACTCTATGCGAGAAACATAGAGAGAGAAAAGGCACAGCCTGCTCCCATGCTTGGCACGTTGCCTTGTTCCCCCCATCGGGGGTAAAGAACCAGAAGGCTTTGACAATTTTATGGGGCATTGGGGAAGGTTACGTGCAGTCTGACACAGCTGGTCGCTTTGGCATTTAAAATACCTGCCCGCTCCTGTGTCAGCAGTACACGTACACGGCTCAGCACATGGCGTGATTTAAATTGGACCCCTAGTGTCGCTTCTTCAACACAACGTCGAAGTGAGCGATAGATGGGGAACGTCTAGGTTACGGATGTAACCTCCGCTCCCTGATGGAGGGAACAAGACATTGTGTTCTCCTGGCCACGTCGCTGAACCGAGCCACTGTTGCGGCCGAACCTCATTGTCTGCTCCTCAAAAAAATCCTGAATGAAACAGATGCATATCCCTCTGTGGCAGCGGGGGCGTGGTCAAGCACCCGTCCGAGGGGAGAAAGCGGTAAGGGCGCTTGCACCTGAGCTAAATTATGTCTAACACCTGTCTCTAATTTCAGTGAGTACGGGGAGAGTGGCATAAAAGAGCATCAGCACCTCCAGTTGCCAGAGAGAGTCAGGGAACAAGAGTGCTGCTGTGAAGCTGATGTTTAGTTTTGAAGCTGTTGATTTATTGTGAAGGTGTGAGCCTATAAAGCTGCCAATTAAAGAGCCTTACCTGTGACTGGAGAAACACGGTTCCCTGTGTCCTCATTCCCTCTTGCTGTGAAGTTTGTCACACCCTCCCTTTATACCCATATGTCTGGGGGCGGGACATGCAAATTCTGTCTGCCGATATCTCATTGGCCTTTTCTCATAGATCAGAGATGCAAAAGGCTCTCAAGAGAGACACCTAGTGTCGCTTCTTCAACACAATGTCTAGTTCCCTCCATCAGGGAATGGAGGTTACATCCGTAACCTAGACGTGTCATGTACAACAGTAAGAGAAGTCTCAGGGGTGCAGGCCTTATGGGAAGAATAAGACACTTTTGAAACAGAAAATCAAAAGAAAAGGTTAGAGTGGGCAAAGAAAGAGACAATGGACAGATAGCTGGAAAAGAGTGTTATGGAACCCCACTGAGCATTTGTGGGATCAGCTAGACTGTAAGTTTCGTGAGAGGTGCCCAACAAGTATTTTGGACAAACTGACAGCTAGAATGCCAAGGATCTGCAAATCTGTCATGGCTGCACATAGAAGATTTGTTGATGAGAACTCTCTGAAGTAGTTTAATTAGTTCTGAAATTTTTGTCAATTTGTAATAACAATTTTTCATGTTATTAATGTCCTGACTATACATTGTGATCAGTTTGACTGCAATTTCTTTCCATAAGAGCACAATCTGTGCAATATTCAAAACTTTTGGCCGCCAGTGCTCATTTTACACCCTGTCTCTGGCTCTCTTTCTGAAACACTTGGTTGTGGACATAGCACCTCCTTAAAATTGGCTAATATCATGCAACCCCTCAAACTCCATATTTAACAATTAATCTGAAGAGAATCAGCAATCTCCACAACGTTTCAGGGGTTACACAACATATTAAACAATTGTTAACACTCACACCCTGTCTACACTGGACGCGAGTCACGTCAAAAGCAATAGAACCCATTATAATCAGTGATGCTATCTACCATGGAAGCAACCATTGTGGTGCGTCATGTTGCACCGGCAGTAAACAGATGTCCCATTACATTTTGCGCTGCATGAACTAGTGCTTCTACTGCCACAAACACAAATAAATGGTTTAGAAAGTTTGTGTCAACGCGCCTGATGTAAACAGGGTATCAGCACCATAAACTATCAAACAGTCATGATATTTGAAATATTCATGTATGGAACTATTTGCTTAATGTTTTGCATTGGGTCCAAATGTTTTAACTGTCCCATCCTTCAATAACAGTTCCTTTGCAAAGCTTGAATTTTTTATAACTAGTTCACAAGCAATCCATGCTGACAGCTGAAAAAACATGCAATACACGCTGAAATACGCTAAAGACACATCAATATGATGCACATACATAGTTCAAAGCACCGTGTAAACTAGACACACACACATCCAGTTTCCAGTATCATCCTGCACATCGCCAGCAACGCATCTAGACTGTCAAAGATGTCCATCCAGCACGTTTTCATACACCAACAATTAAAAATAGCACAGATGGCAGATAGAACGCGTCCATGATGTGTTTGTGCACAAAAGAGCAAGAGGCAGCAGCTGAATGTCAGAGAATTGATTCTCCTCTTCAGAGCTGTAACTTGACACTGTGTCTTATAAAACGGTCTGGGATACAGTATGTATCAAATGGTCAAACACATCTGTCTCTGAATGTTTAAAAAATTATTGAACATATGCAGATGGGTCCCCTTTGGTGTTCAGGAATAGTTAGGCAACAGTAGGCCTTGTTTATCCTCCTCTTTCATTTTACAAACTGAAGCACCTGTGGGCGGGGCCAATAATTTATGTACATATAGACATTGATATTTTTGAGCTGTAGAGGTGGTCATGAATTAATAAGCCCCCAAATGACATAGGGAAGTCACGAAGTAGAGAACAAGGCATTTTTGCTGCTTGGTTTCAATAAAAGCTTTTATTCCTGTAACGAAGTGGGCAGACGAGGGAGTAAGGATCCAGGTACAGCTTTATTGGAATTGCACAAAGTAAGGGAAGTATAAACACAGGAACAAATGAAACATCCACGAGGGGAAAATAAAGACATAAACACAAGAAATTAACACGAGGAGTCTTCCAAGGGGGGCACAGGCAGGAACAAGGACTAAGGCAGGATTCAGACACAACATAGACCAAACTTCAAACAACGACCAACAAAGGACAAGGTGAACATGAGGGCCTAAATACAAAACCAAAGGGGAAACAAAAGCCAATGGGAGAACAGAACTCAAAACAAGATAATAAGGCAATTAACTAAAACCAATGACAAAACTAGAACTGATAATAAAGTAATCAAACAATAAACCAATGAAAACCAGACACATATACATGGAGGGAAAACAGGACATGACAAGACTGGGAAACAGGAACATGAGTGAATTTCAAAATAAGAGTGCATAAACAAAGAACAATATGGAACATAAAAGGTGCCAAAAACTTAAATAAAAAGGTACACAAACAAAAGACAGTGTGGATCGTTACAATTCCATTGGGGATTATGTTTTGAGTTCTGAAATTTACTGTATGTATTAATAGTAGAAAGACATCTTATATGTCAAAATATTAAGGAAAATTTGAATCCTCATGACATGATCCCTTTATGAGCCTTACAAAACATTGGGCTCTAGTTAACAATCTACTAAAATATTGTGTAATGATGCTTGCCAAAATATTTATTTTGTAAGAATACTTGACACCACCTCCTCTTTCTATGGTTTTAAACTAAACTCATTAGTGAAAACTTTAATATTTCCTATATATTTAACATGAAAGTTACTTACAGTGTGAATAACAAAGCTGGAGGCACAGAGTCTCAAAATTAAAACAGAGGTTTCCTGTTGTGTGGAGGCCCCTCTGGGGATCCCAATCAGCATGAAAAACTCCCTGTCTAAGTAGCTCAGATAAATACTATTATCATTGGAAAGGGGGTTGAGGCAAATTCTCCATGCTAGTAAGAGATCAAGATACACTCTGTAATTTTCAAATAAATCCAGGCGACTTTGGATGAATGAAATTTAACAACGTTGTGCCAGTCCACAATCCCTAGCATACAAATGTGTGAACCTTCTGTAAGTTAAACAATAGAGCTATACTCTTTGTGATTGCAAATTATTTTAAATATGAATTTCAGTACAAATGCAAATTGCATTTACCAATGTGAACAAAAGTGTATAGAAATGTTATGTTGTCAACAATTATTATAAATGGCAGAATCTGCATATTATTGTTAATAAAAAGTGGCATCGGAATATTTACACACCTAACGCTGATGAGCAGGGCATTTTTATAGTTCTTGATGGGATGTTGCAAGCCGCTGGCAACCCTCATGATATAATATTGGGAGGAGACTTTAATCTCTTGATGGATTCAGTCCTTGATCATAGTGAAGCAAAAGTGTGTAAGCCCCCTAGAGCAGATGTTTTCAATGGGTGAGGAGCGCCTCCCCTGGGGGGCGCCAGTGAGCCCCAGGGGAGGCACAGTGCAGGTTCATACAGTCATGAAAATCCTGGAAATGTCATGGAATATTGAAATTTAGAATATATTTTTATTGCATGTTAAAGTGCGTGTTATGCATATGCGTGTTGCAAAATGGATCGCTTTGTATTGACTAAGTTTCCCCACCTGTCTCGAAAGGTTATGAAAGTCCTCATCCCCTTCACCTCCACTTACTTATGTGAGTGCGGGTTTTCCACTTTGACCCTGCTTAAAAGCAAATTACCGATCAAGGCTGCAGGTGGAGGACGATTTACGTTTATTAATTTCTACCATGCAGCCCCGCATTGGTCACCTGTGAGCAACAAAAAGCCGGACTCATTGTTCCAACTGATGTTGGGACAATGAAAATGAAGAGGCAAAATCATCCTTAAAATGTTATTTTTTTTGCTTAACCTAGGCCTATATGGAACTGATTTTTACACATTTGCTTTTGTGACAAAACAGCACTGTCCATCTTGCTGATGTCGTTTGATATCTGATATTGATGTTTTCAAAGTTTTCAGTTTAGTTATTTGACCATCGAAGGTTATCTGTTCAGTGATCAGAATGTCTGATTTTGTTGCCTCTTCGGTTATAGGGCTGTTGAGAATATTTTGTTTTGTTTTTTGACTGTGGAGGATTCTGTTCAGAAGGCAAATGTTAACAGTTTCCCAATTGCTTGAATGTGGTAAAATGTGTTGCAAAGTGTGTGTTCATAATATATTTTAAAAAGACAAAATTTGGTAAAATTTTTTCAAAACATTTCATTCTCAAAATGAAACTTAATTTAAATTGGAATGTTGATAGCTTACTAAAAAGTTTCTTAATTAAAAGTAAATATAGTAGATTTGTAGTAGTAGCCTAGAAGTACCAAGGGGTTTGGGGTGGCATGGCTGTCTTCAAGTTTTCTAGGGGGAGGCTCACTTTAACCCAATTTGAAAAACCCTGCCCTAGAGCATCAATGACGCTTCACAGGATGTTCCAAAATCTTGGTGACTTTGGAACACATCTGGTAGGGACTATATATTTTTTTCATCAGTCCATAAGATTTAGATAGATTTTTTTTCTATATCCAAATCCCTCATCCCTCATGGCTTTGGAGGCACTTAAGGCAGTTCTTAGGGGTCAGATCCTACAGTATGCCTCATTCATCAAAAAATCCAAAGCACAAGAACTTGTGAAGTTGGAAGAGAATATTAAAAGTACAGAGACAGAACTGAAGTGCCGAATTTCGTCTGATGGCCTCAGATAATTGACCCTATTGAAATACATATTTAATAGTATTTTGTTGCAGAAGGTTGAGTTTTGGCTATTCAGGACAAGACAGTCATATTTTGAGTCGGTGGACAAAGCAGGGAAGCTTCTGGCTAGATATATATTAAACAGAGAGTCTTTTTTTACCATTCCCTCAGTGAAATCTGCGGTGGTGAAATTTTTACCTCAGCCATTGATATTAATAATGCTTTTAAAGAATTCTCTCTTGATCTGTATAGTTCCATGTCTTCGTCTACTGCTGAAGATATTAGAAACTTTGTGGAACCATTAGATCTCCCTGAATTTAAATTATTTTGATTCTGAGATAGCCTTAGAGGAGCTTGACCAGGTAATTAAGGCCATGCCTACAGGCAAGGCTCCGGGGCCAGATGGCTTTGCCGTGGAATTTTTAAGATCTTTCCAATTTTGTTAGAAGTTTATATAGAATCATTAAAGAATGGAAAGCTTCCTCCAACTATGACACAAGCCCAGATCAGTCTGATTCTTAAAAAGGACAAAGATCCAAGCAAGTGTTATAGTTATCATCCAATTTCTCAAAAATTTTAGATAACTAATTAAGTAAAATTATGACATCTCTTGTACATATAGACCAGGTGGTGTTTATTAAGAGCTTTAGCTCTTCTGATAACATTAGGCATTTCATCAATATCATGTAGTCGGTGGCGAATGATCAGACTGCGGTCGCTGCCATCTCACTTGACGCCAAAATGTGTGTTTGATATGGTAGAATGGGATTATCTTTTTAAGATTTTGGAAATGTATGGGTTCACGAATTCTTTTATTCAATGGATTAAGTTACTTTTAAAACACCCGGTAGAGGTGATACAAACAAATTGATTAATTTCAGATTATTTTACTAATCTGAATTAAGTATTTGGGGATTTTATTCCCAGGTAATTTGTTTGATTTAGTTAGAGTTCATTTCGACCCTTTCATAATTTTTTTTTCGAATGATGTGAAGGTTAATGTTATTAAAATGAATTGTATTCCAAAATTCAACTACCTGATCATTTGGAACTGTAAACATCCAGATAACATTTTTGGAATGGTAAACATCCCAGATTACATTTCAACAAGTTACATAGGCCGATTGACAAAGGTGGGCAAAGCCTACCCATGTTTTTTTTATTATTATGCATTTGGTCTCAGACATTTGGCTCATTAGTCGCTTCCACCTGAGAAAGCCCCTCTCTGGTTTCGTATTGAACAGGAAGTCCTTGCCCCTATTTCACCATTACAAAGCCTTTCTATTAAACTAACTGGAGAAGTTAAGTCACACCCCGTTATCTCACATTTGAACGTGGTTTGGACAAAAGTGTCCAGAGTGTTTAATTCTGACATTTATTTAAATGTTGCCTCAAGCATATGGCTGAACCCTAAATTACATATTAATAAGTCCCCTTTCTGTTGGTCAGAGTGGATTGTGAGGGGGTTTCTACACACGGTGACCTGTATGAGAGTGGAGTGCTGAGATGTTTTGAGAATTTGATTCATCATTTTGGATTCCCAAATTTCAGTTTTATAGGTATTTACAGCTGCGCCACCTGCTCTGTATTGTTTTTGGGTGTAGCATACACACTCCTAAAGTGGCAGATACTTTGGGAGAGGTGATTACTGCTTTTGGAAAAGGTCATGAGGCATCAGTGTATCACTCCTTGCTAATTCAGAGTCTGGGGGATGGAGCTTTAATTTCTATCAAGAGATTATGGTAGAAAGATTTGAACTTGGTATTGGAGGAAGGAGTGTGGACTAGGATTCTGAAAAATGTCAAGTCTGTATCTAGAGGTGCAAGGGTTCGCCCTATGCGTACTTCATGCGCCTTATGTTTTTCAGGAAGTGGGGTAGGTATTTGGCAGTTTTGGGGGACTCTCAGGGAAGGGAAAAGGAGAGAGAAGTTTAGTTTAATTATGTATGTTTATTATATATTAACTTTTTTATTTTATTTATTTATTTTTATTTATTTGTTTGTGTATATTATTTTATGTGACCACAGGGATGTTCTTTGGGGTTAGGGTGGGGTTGGTGTTTGGGGAAAGGATATTAGTAAGGGTTAAAAGTTAAATGTTACAAAAAACAAAAAACAAAAAAAACTTGATATCGGTGTAGTTTAAAGATACTAGTTGGGACAGGCACTGGACAGCTTCCTGTCAGGTTGATGAAAGGATAAGAAGAGCCAGTCCTGAGGGTGAGTAGCTGGGAGAGATTATCTCTTGGTGTAATGCAGTTAATATCTCATAAAATTTAATACATGTTAATTAACACCTGCCTTTGACTCTTGAGAAACAAAAACAAGGAATACACCTTAGTAAAAGCTTTCACATCAAATACTGAAAGTAAATAAGAACTCTCCATATGTAATTACCATAACAGTGGAAACAAGGAAATAAGAGCTGTCACAATCTTCACAGTCCACCGAAACAAAGAAAAACATAGCAGTGCTGCGGGATAAAGGTAGATATTTACCTCGTGAAAGAGCTACAGTGGTCAAAAAACAAAACAAAACACATAAGCCACATACAATTACGGAGAGAATGAAAAAAAGAAACACCTTTTAAGACAACTGTATGTGTATTCTACCTTTCTGAATATATTATTTTTGGATTGTCACTTTCAAATCTTTCCTTTCCTATCACTTTTTTTCTCTCCTTGACTGCTTGTCAGTCACACCTGAAACTGTCCTTTCACAATGTCTCCATTCCATCTCCATCTTTCCATCTCTTCTGACTGCTTGCTCCTGTGGGTTGGCTAATGGAAAGCTTGTTGGTTGTTGTTGAATCTCCATAGATGGTGAGATTATGGGATGCACCCCACAATGGAGCCAGGTAAACCGCCACAACTATTTAATGCAATCTGAATTTAGATTTCAGTGTGCTAGTCTCAATTCAAGGTGGGTTCTTACCAGGATTCCTTGTCAGTCTCACAAAAATTATGATGCAATTGCATCTTTTACTCATTCTGTTCACCTCCCATGGCGTTTGTGCGTATAATCTGTGAGCTCCTGGGGAGAATACTCTAGAGACTAAATCTACATCTTGTACTTTATTATAGTATTTACAAAAATGTGTTTTGTCTTATGTACTCATGCAGACTCATCAATAAGTCAAAAGACCAGTAATGAGTTAGTTTTAACTCAAATTATACTAGATGTCATTTAGAATTGTCATGATCTTTTTTTATTCCTGCAATTACTTTTAACAGAAAAAACTAATAAAATACTGTGGGTGAAAATCAGTCACAATGAGCACATATTCATTTATGAGAGTTATCCGCAAGTTTTCTTTTTTCCTCAAGAAGGAACTAAAAAAATCTAAATAAAATTAGTTATATCAGTCTATAGACCTTATATGTTTAAGTCATGATTTCTATTTTATAGGTTTAATAAAGCAAATTCTAAATATTTCCTCCAGAATCACTGCTTTATAGTTAGTATCTGTCACATTTTCACCGGAGTCCTCCCTTTACTAGTTTGAGCTCATATTATCAACTACATGAACACCATTTCCACCAAATATGATAAGAAAACAGCTCTAAAATATTTCATTACAATAGTAAAGAAATCTCTTTTATCTGATTGTTCAGTAAGACTGTGAATATAATGCTTATGACTGATTGTATTAACCTGGTTTTCAAACTTTACATTTTCAGGATGAAAAATACTTCTGTTTGCCACAGGCCAAATGCATGTTATCATCCTTTTTTATCACCACTGTTTCTTTCCTTTTAAAGAGACCTTTTTTGTTGAGCCAAATAAATTGAATGTTGGCTTGATTACCTGCTTTAATCTGAAATGTGATTTTGTAAATATGTGTTTGGATAGGAAGCCTATTATTAATGGAAGCACTTGCTTTGCTAACAGGAGAACATTTTTGGTCTCTTAAATACATCAAAAGTAAGGGATAAAGTAAAGTTGGCCAGTCTTTAGTGCAAAATAAACTCTTGTTTTGTTAAAATGGCCAACTGACTGTATATTATGACCACTAACAGGTGGAGTTAATAACGTTGGTTATCTCCTAACAAGGCCACATTTCAAGGTCTGGGTAGATTAGCAAACAATCAGTTCTCATAGTCAACATGTTGAATGTAGGAGACATGGGCAGGAGTAAAGACCTGAGTGACTTTGACAAGGGCCAAATTGTTATGGCCAGACGACTGGGTCAGACCATCTCTGAAATGGCAAGGCTTCTAGGGTGTTCCCGTTCAGAAGTGGTGAGTACCTACTCACAGTGGTCAGAGGAGGGACAAACCAAAAACCAGTGACACAGAGTTTGGCACCCAAGGCTCATCGATGCATGAGAGCAACAAAGGCTATCCTGTGGCACAAGTCACAGAAAAATGTAATGATGGTTACAGGAGCAATGTGTCATAAACAACTAAGTATGGGGTTGCTTTGCCACATGGGTCAGAGTGCCCATGAGTGTCCACTGTCAAAAGCACAAAGACATTTACAGTAAATTATTTCATTTATTTGTTCAGAAGCCCTAGGTACTCTACGTAATTGCAGTAAGAGCCCCCTTGGCGCAACATGTGTTTAAGGACCGTGCTCAAGGTGGTAGATCAGGAATGTCAGCCAACACTTGAGAATCTGAAACTGTTATGTTTGCAACCAACATGCTTTGTGAATAATCAACTTCCACTGTTATTGGAACCAAAAACACTCTTTGGGGTCTCTTAGGCATTTTGGATGGATGGTGCTCTTATGCCACTGTTTCATTCTGAAGGCAAGCACCCATTCAGCCAATATGGGAGGTGAGATTTGTTGGCTCTCAACCAGACAGGTTTTTCTCTTCCATCTGGTCTGTCTTTTTGATGTAGACAATGCTGTTTAACATCAGTGGGATGGATTTTGAATAGTCTCAGCTGGTGTGCTGTAAAGGGCTCACAAGGGACTTGGCATCTGGACTTGTCAGACAGCTACCCTACTTGCAGTCATCAAGTGCAATGACAAGACTGAAAATAGCACAAAAAAAATCACTCTCACCACTTTTAGAGGTTTGTCTTCAGCATTTCTAACAAAAACAATGTATATGTAATATGCAGTGGCTCTAAAAAGTATTTAGACACTGAAAGAGAAAACAAAAATTCTGTCACTACTAATGATGTTAGGCAGAATGTTGTATGTACGGCCTTAGAGCTATGTACAGTCACCATTCACTTTCATAGCATCTTTGTTCTGTAAAGTGAAAATGAATGGTGACTGAGGCTAACATTATGCCTAAAATATTATTTTTGTTTAAAAAAAAAAAAATCAAACATTTTTGCAAAAATAAGAGAGTGAGTAAATACAAACATAATTTTAATTTTGGGTGAACTGTCCCTTTAAGCCACCCATCAGACTAAGTGGCTTAATAAATTATTCAATATTTCTTTAAAATAAATACCATAAATTAAAATAAATAGTTTTGAGGGGTGACTGTGGCTCAGGTGGTAGGGTTATTCGGGATTATTCAGGCTCAGGTTGGCCACTAATCGCAGGGTTGGCGGTTCGATTCCTGGCTTGCATGACTCCATGTGCCGAGGTGTCCTTAGGCCAGACACTGAACCCCATGTTGCTCCCAATGGCAGGCTAACGCCTTGCATGGCAACTCTCCCATCATTGGTGTGTGAGTGTGCGTGTGGAAGGATGAATTAGTCACAGTGTATAGCGCTTTGAAAACCACTAAGGTTAAAAAAACGCTATATAAGTGCAGACCATTTATACGTCTAGAACTTGATATTTTGTTATCTAATGAAATGGCATTAATTTTCCCCAAATTTTTGGGGCCACTATATGTGTAATTGGCAACTCTTCAAAATAACCCATTAATACCATTTAACAAACAATTCTTTGGTTCATCCCTCCTTTTCTTTAAAAAAGCAAAAATCAAGGTTATATCGAGGCACTTAAAATGGAATGAGGCCAATATTTGGAGGTTTAAAGGCAGAAATGTGAAGTTATATATATAAAATGACAGAAGACAGTGTAGAAGACAGACTTTTGAAACGGTGAGTATTTTAACGTTTAAGGATTGGCTGAGCCTAACATGTATTGAAGCTGGAATATTCCTTATCTTATAATTGGAAGTAATTATATTGTACTGCAGGACACTCCACTTGAGTGGCATTACTGCGTAAATTACAGATAATCTCATAATCTCATCACCGGGATAGTCATGTGCCATTTTGACAGCCCACAGTACCAGAATAAACCTAACACAAACATTGGACAAGCACTATTATAATTATTTTCAATTATAGGTACAAACCATCATTAGGGAATACTTATTTGCTGAGAAGAGTTCAAAACTGTGTTCATTGAAGCATGATTGCTCATTTTCTAGACTTGTCAGCTGCTGTGTGTGTGTGTGTGTGTGTGTGTGTGTTTTAATCATCCATCCTAAGCTGTTCAGTTTGTCATAATAAACATCACTGCTGACCTCCACCTAATACCTTCCAATAAACATTTCTGCCATAAACATAAAAAAGTTGCTGCATCTCTGGGTTTAGAAGACTGCTCAGCTGTGAAATAGACTTAAACTGTGAGCAATTACTGCATAATAAGCCTGCTGCTTCATCCCAGCAGACCTGCAGCGATAATTAATAAATTAAACTTCTCACCAAATTCTGATGAGGTATTTGTAAGTTTAAAATAAACTGCAGAAGTTTTCAATATGACAAATCTCACGAAAAGTTGAGGAATAATAAAGACAGAGAAGCTCAGGAAACTTTTTCTATTGTTTGCATCCTTCTTTCTCTTCTTCTGCAGAGTCACGTGTATCTTTCTCTGGCTTGCAGAAAAGGGCAATAAATTATTATCCGAGAGGATGTATGTGACCCACATACAAGTACATTCCAGAAGAAACATCAATGAGCCTCTGTTTGAATTCCCGGACATTTCACAGATCTTCTCAAATGTTCCCACTCCGGCCAATTAGCAGGAATCATACTCTATATGTGGCTTTATGAGAGCAAAACATCACTGTCGTTCATGGATGTGAAATGTGTGGAGAGATTAATTCTTTGGCTTTATCTCTTCCTACCAGCTCCCAGTTTTTGGCAGGCCAACTCAAAGGGGCTGAATCACTCATTTAATTCACTTTTCTACAGTGGCATCTTCCCATTTTCAAATGTCTGTTTTTATTTAGCTCATATTTGTTATTAATATCTCTAGATTATCTGTTGCAGTCTCCTTCTTTTCTGTTGCATTAATATCCTTTCCTTTTTGAAAGGCGAGATCGTGGAAGTGTCTTTTCTCTTTGTTTTTGTGGCTTCTATAGGATTTCTGATCGCTTTTGATTTAATCTTGTTGCCATGGAGGCATGAGATAGCACAAAGTACAAAGGGGCAGAGATACAAATGATGACCGCAACCATCCTTGGGTGGTGCTGCTTTTTGTCTGACTTTTTGAATGATATTCTTTCCACTGGAAATAATTTATTTTTTCTTCATCTAGACAGCATCAAGATTAAATGGTGAGGTAACTGAGACTCAGTTTGCACTGTAACTGCAAATAAAAATAAGCAAAATGTGTCTGGATTGACCAGACATTCATCAACAACAAGTACTTTCAAATAAAAAAAAGAAAGAGTAAGAAAAAAGTAAAAAGAAAGAAATAATTAGCTTGAGAGTTTAATATATGCACAAACTCATATAGCTACATTTTTTATTGCTGCATCTATTTGCACAGAGAATTGTGGCATTGTACATTTCTCTACAATATGCAACCAGTCACGAACATTAGCATAGAGTTTTTTGTAATTTTGTATTATTATAGAAATTATCATTTTTTTTAATACCCCATAATCACAACAAAAAAATGGAACTCTGAGAGTAGAAAAAACCTTCTAAAAGGAAAGGAAACTCCTTATTGGAGAGACCAGTGGGACGTGTTAATTAGTGGTTGATCAATGAGTTTTTCCAATGACAATTTACATTTTTTTTTTTTACATTTGGTCCCCTGATCTTAATATTTTGTTTACTTCCGTGCCTACTTTTCCTATCTTCCTCACTTTTATGCCATGAAATTATAATTTTCTCCCACTCATTATACTATGCATATGGATCAGAGAGCAGTGTTGTGATTTGCTTTATTGACTAATCAAAGGTAATGAATACCCCTTTCCCTCATTTTTATTGCAAGCTTTGATCGCTTTGTGTTTGATGAAGGAAACAGCATGTTGGTAATACATGTCTGTAATTACCCGGCTAATAAAAAGGGAAGTAGGGTAGCAAGTTGAATACAAGAGTGCTGCACAGCAGTCTGTCAAAGACCTGTCTGATGTGTTTCTCTTTAATCATATTGGTGCAAGATCTAAACAACAATATATTCATGTTTAAAGTTTCACAACTTTGTGCTTTTTTGTTTTAGGGCATGAAAGGAGTAAAGGCTCAAATATACGATGTATGAAATCGAAAAAACGAAAGGGTGTGACGTTATTAAGAAAAATATCTGGCCAAAAAGAAGGTTTCGGTGGTTTGTATCAGCACATCTGGGCTAACTTTTAGGAAAACTTCTAACTGACTACTTAACACCTTCTTACAGACATTGGTCCACATCATCAATAGGTGTGACCTGAAGCTCCACCTAACTTGAGGGCTTAATCTTGATTTTGTTCAGGCAGTCAAAATCAGTCAACAAGAACACAGCGGCATGTAGAGTTATTAGTGAGCTGGTGCAAATTTACCAACATCTGTATGATCGTTCATGTACAGAAATTTTCCAAGACCATGTCATGTGATTTGTTTTGTTTAATTAGTCATCAAAAGGATTAAAATCTACTCTCAAGAGACCATTCACTCATAAGCATCTGCAGTGAAAGTCATATACAAGTCTTAATACATATATACACCTCTCTTAATAAAAAAAAAAAAAAAAAAAAAAAAACGGAAAACATGAGATATTTTAGTTGTTAGATTAAAACTGTCATATTTGTATTGGAAAGAAGATGTAAACAACAATTGACCTATAATTGGACTGGAATATAACATTGAATGAAACACTGAGATGAAATCATTGTGATTGGCAAAAATCACAAGATCTGAAAAAAACCACAAAGCAATTTGAGAAGAAGTTTAAAGAGCAGCAGTGGTGCTTTGAAAACAGCTTCTCTTGACAAACACTCTATTCTAGTTGGATACTATGAGCTTGAATAACTTTACTATTTTTATTTTTTTAATGAGCTTTAACAACTCAGCATTTGCTTTGGTTTCACAAACTTTGGTTTCACATAAAAAATACATAAATAAATAAAGCTTTTCTTGTGATTAAGAGAGAACATGTGTTTCTTGAGAATAAGGCTTCTTTTGGCTGGTGCAGAGACTGATATCTTTTTATTCCATAATTTCAACCCTGGATGCTGAATATGAATCTCTGTAAAGGTCCATCACATTACATGAACATAGATGTTTATATTTCCCAATAATGAGACATGTACAGGCTCAAATTTACACTTATAAACCAACAATTATTTTGTGGTACAAGCTTGACGGTAGAAGTTATGAAATTGAGAGACTAAATCTGTTTCGCAGAAGGAAAAAAAAAATTAAAAAATTAAATAATATATATATATATTTCTGTTTTTTTTTTATTACATACATTTTATTTTTCTTGTTTTTTATAATTCAAATATTTCCCTTTTCTCAAAACATGTGGGACCTTGCTGTGCGCATCAAGTGTTGATATTTACAGACACCCAGAATCCATTCAGTATTCCTTTTCATTAGGCAAAGTTGATTGGAGGCCTTGGATCATTCCCTTTGCATATTTTCTGATTAAAATAAATAATATCTCACCAGCTCTAATGTACTAATCAGCACATTTAATGCACAAAGACATTAAGCTAGGCGGCAAAACCCTGCATGTACACACAAGAATGTTAGACTATGATGTTTTGCTCTTTCAATCCTGTTTGAAGTTGTACGGCAGATATCTTGGAAAAATATCGAATATTTTCAAGAGACTGTATTGGCTCTGAGTGTTGCATCCTATTAAAATAAATTAAAAGGCTGCAGTAATTTATTTAATCCAAGAGACAATTAAGGATAGATAAATTAAACTATAATAGCTTCAATAATTGGCTTGATTCATATCCCTGTAATTGCATAGTCCAAATGTAAACTATAATATTACATTTTCATTGACATTGAATACGGTTTTATCATTAATGTGACTTAGTTCAATGAACATTAATTTAAAAGTGAAGTGTGTAATTTTTGTGCCACTAGCGGCACCAAACAGAATTGGAAAAAATTACAAGATTAGTAAAGTTGAAGACAAACCTTGATGTTGGCTTGACAAAGCCTGACCTTTTTCAGATGGTCAGGTTAACTGTCACAGAGGCACAAACAGACAATTAAAATATCTAAGAAAAAATATTGCACACTCAGAACAGTCTGAATGTCTGTGTCAAGTTTGGTGGATGTAGAAGGAGTTATATTTAATAATTTTGGTCTTTGTTTAGGAATTTTGGATAAACCCTAATAAGCCTAAAGTGTTCTACTCAGAAAAAAGGTACTGTTAAAGGTACAAAGCCATCACCCTTGTAGAGAGTACACACGAGTCCCCTTAAAGAGACAAAAATGCTTTTTTTTGTTCCTATAGAAACAAAACATATACAGTAAATGTACTTTTAAAGGTACACAACAGATCCTTAGGGAACCAAAAATGACTATTCAATTTTAACTAGAGGTACAACAAATTTTTTTTTGAAGGTACCATCCCAGTGACGGCCCTTGTACCTTTAATGGTATTCCCTTTTTTATGAGAATGTATAACAGTAGCCAAACAAACATATTGACTGTTATCAAAGCACTCCCTCCATCCGCCATTAATCAGCAAACATAATACCACCCCAAACTATAGTGACACAGAAATTACACTTCAGCTTTGAGGTGTTGCTAAATCTCCAATTTGTATAGCCATACAGTTTTCTTATCAGCTATAGAGATGGCTGTATATCTCCGTCACCTTGATATTTTTGATAAGTTCTTTTCCTTTTCACTTCTTTAGTAAAGAAGATGTGTAGTCCTCATCACAACCCAGTCAGTAATGTTTTCTATCTTTTTGTAAGCACCTTTGCCTCCACAGCATTCTTCCAGACCTCTCCTCCAGCCCACCTGCACTTCAGAGCAAATAACTCCACTCCCGAACCACAGAACATTCGGTGTTCAAAGTGGATGTCACTTTAAAGGCATTTTGCCACATTCAAGTGAAAGCAGCTCCGTGGGAGAATTCACTTTGCAGATTCCGCTTGAAGTACTCTTCAGTATTGTCTGCACCAGACACAGTACCAATTCAACACAAGACCCAGTTTATTTTCTGCCTGCCATTTAGCTCTGTGTATTGTTATGTTGGACTGAAATATGGCCATTGTATTTGAATATTGCTAAATGTTTTTATGAATTCTTGCTTGTGCTTTTGTCCTTTATTTTAAGTAAGTTTTTTTGTTTTTCAAAGTATGGTGGTTTGTTTCCTGGAATAAAAGATAATGACTGAGTAGTTTCTCTGCAAATGCTGTGGGTGATTTCATACCTTAGTGGCAATATTTGCCCTCTTGATGTTACATTCCATATTGTCTTTTGTTTATGTACTTTTATTTTGAAATCATTGTTAAGTTCCTGTTTCCTGGTCTTTGTCTTATGTCCTGTTGTCCCTCCATGTCTATGTGTCTGTTTTTCATTTATTTCATTGTTTAATTACCTTGTTATCAGTTCTAGTTTGTCATTGGTTTCAGTTTATTGCCTTGTCATCTTGTTTTGAGTTTTAGTTTTCAATTGGCTTGCGTTTCCCCTTGTTTTTGTATTTAAGTCCTCGTGTTTACCTTGTCCCTGGTCGAGTATTGTTGTAATCCCGCTGTTTGCCTGTCAACAGTTTAATGTTAGTTAGAGAATCTGAGCCATAGTCTGTTCCTGTTCCTAGTTTATGTCCAGTTCCTGTATCTCCATCTTAATTAATAAATCTGCACTTGGGTCCTACACTCCGCCTTCGTCATTGCCTCAGTTTGCTACAATACGTAACAAATTAATTTTCAGTGACATTTTTTACCTTTATGAGGGCATAAAGTTAGTCCCTTTTAGTACTATACTATCAAATCAAGTTGTAAACAATGCACTGGAGATTATAACACATTAACCTTTAAAACTGAACTGATATTATATTAAATATAATATTAATAACTATAGTCTTGACCAACACAAAATATGTATTGTTTTAAAGCTTTGAAGCTGTACATTACAATGCATGTAGGCATTATGACCAAAACTGAACAAGTGGTTTGAAATTTGCAGACTAATCAGAAGTGTTCCATTTTGAAAAATGATTCATCATTTTGCACATTACAAATTATTGTAATCGGTAAATGCATCAAACTGATCAAATAGTTGCTTAAAAGCAGTATTTTTAAACAGTAAAGCAGTAAAAAATAAACAGACCATAAAATATCACATTCCGTTTCTTAGAGAAGGGGATTCCTGTTAAAATGAGTCCACACACAACATAAGCAGGTGCATAGATCATTAGATAATCTAGTCAGCACAAATTGTACTAACTGGTTAAAAACATGTTAGCTTTCTTGGATCAGCTGACATCATCGGAAAAGATGTAGTATGTTGTCCAGCATCATAGAACACTAAATATTCACCAGAGGTGCAAGTCATCCAAATTTGGGCAGAGAGAACCGTTCACTCTAGTTTCATATGGCCACCAGGAGATGGTGCCAAGTACATGACACAAACTCAATGATGGCTCAAATGACACAGAATGGAACTGAAAGAGATCTCCCTACCCATGCTTTCTTACTTTGGAGAGAGAGAGAGCATACCTTTAGTCAATGTTGTATTTGCATGTGTAATTAGTCCTTATATAACATTATTATGTATTATTTGTTTGGAGAGGATTTTAAAAATTTGAGTCGTTCTTGGACACTAGAATAAATTATTTATGTAATGCTATAATTTTGTATTGTTTTGTTTTTCGGAGCTACCTTATTTTCCCCCTGACATATATACTGTCAAATCAGAAAAATTATAATACAAAAAAAGAAAATTTTTTGGCTAAAATTTCAATCTGTTCATTTTACAAAATCAATGTGCAATTTTTTTTAACTATCTGTGGCACTTTATTCTCTGATCCCTGGCTAATTTATGACCCTGACTCCCACAGAGACTCTGTCCAGAAATCTCTAATTCAACCAGATCAATCTCTGGCTCATCCCAATGTCTCTCAGAACTCCACTATACACAACACTACCAATTCAGTAGGACTCAGCAACATCACTCACTAAACACAGGTCTCATTGTCAACAAACCCCTTGTAATACGATGATACAGTTGAAGTTTACATACACATTAGTCAAATACATTTAAACTCTGTCGCTCACTTCAACGTTGTTTCGAAGAAGTGAAACTGGGGTTCTCTCTTGAGCGCTGAATATACCTCTGATCTATGAAAAAAGGCCAATGAGAAGTTGGTAGACAGAAATCCAACTCCCGGACATACGGGTTCAAAGGCAGGGAAATACGTCTGTTCATTCAGAAATTTTCTTCGGAGCCGATGGTCATGTATGCAGCGAGTCACACACCTGTTCCTCTTCCTCTGAGCGATCTGCTGTTGGATCTACAGTGCACTTCAGCGGCTCTCTCCTTCTCTACACGGCAGTGCAGTTTGCCAATGGACGCTTCGACAGCGCAAATAAAAAGTTGTTATTAAAAGAGTGATTTTCTCTAAAATAGTTTTTTCCTCTATAAGAGCAATACACAATGGCGTTGAACGTCCTTTCAAGGATGCGTCTTTTTAAAGATGCCTTTCCGCCCCTTTGTAGTTCCTGGATGCGATAGAGTGCTCTCTGCTTCAGACGGCCACAGGCGCTGTCTCGTGTGTTTGGACTGCGATCACACTGAGGCAGCGTTTGTGGATGGTTCATGTTCTCACTGCGAGAACATGACAATGGCAACATTGTGGTCACGGCTTTCTTTCAACCAAAAGAACGCCACTCACTTGAATCATTCCTTCTTCCCACGGGATTGAGGACGATGCTGCTGGCGATGGAGGCGATTTGGGGATGGCAGCGGGCGCGGCTTCGCTGGGTACGTCTCCACGAATCGCCCGCCCCCCGGCACTCTCGTTGACTTCCGTCCGGGCTCGGGGCAACTGCGGCTTTCTCAGGGATGGGTTATGCTCTGGCATCTGCATCCAGACCTCTGGAACCTCCACGTCTGTCCCCTGGACGGGACGTGGAAGATCTAGCTGATCTACCACCTGCTGTCGTCGTCACGATCAACCAAGCCAGAGCACCTTCTACCAGGCAACTTTACGCCCTAAAGTGGCACTTGTTCACAAATTGGTGTTCTTCTCGGGGTGAAGACCCACAAAGGTGCGTAGTCAATTCAGTGCTCTCATTTCTGCAGGAGAGGCTGGAGGGGAGGCTGTCCCCGTCCACCTTGAAGGTGTATGTAGCTGTTATTGCAGCCCACCACGACGTTAATATTATTGTTAATATTAAATCTGAGTGGTTAAAACATTTGTTTGAATGACTCCAAAGTAAGTGTATGTAAACTTCTGACTTCAACTGTGTCTGTTGCACCTGGTGACACTTTTATCACACTCAGGCCTCAACACATATTTCCCTGAGGCATGATATATGTTTACCCTCATTCTGAAGCTGGGGAAAACTCTGGGAGAGGTGTCACAGGATACATGTACCTTGCTGGTTTGGAAATTATCAGAGAGAACTGAGAGCTCTCCTGAAATTACTTTTGAGTATGAAACAAGAATACATCCAGTACACATTATAAAACTACCTGAACTCTTAAAACCTACATCAGAGGTCTAATTTTAACCATTAGATTCCATTAAAATGTCAGGTTTATAATTTCCATCCTCATTTACTTATGTAATAGTGCATTCATAGCCTAATGCCCATTTTTAATTGTGCCAGATATTGTTAAAGCTTTGAACTGATACAAATGCGTACTAATGAGCTTTTGAAAGTGAATGCTTTTTCCTAAATGCTCATAATAAGTTAATTCTTTACACCCCAAGGGATCAAACAAATTTTTACATGAATGCAAGTAAATCTGAAGTAGATTATTGTTTTGTTATAATTTGCTTTGATTATGCAGGGCTTCCTGTGGTTGCATTTTTACTGACTGACAGCTAAATAGTTAGACTGCTCATAATCCAGTGGTTTTTAAATTGCGATATTAAAAACGGAATATGCTTGCTAGGCTTAGACTTCTTTGTCTGATTGTGTATATGTGGGTTGTATGAGTGTGTAAGCGTGCATGAGAGTATTACTGCATATTGATAATGTCTATTGCTAGAAAGTGTCTGTTGCTGTGAAAGTTGCAAATTGCATGTTTATTGGTCCTATATTTGGTTCTATATTCAAGCCTTTTGTTTCTCTGATTTTTTTCTGATATGTATTTCACAAATAAATCTCCATCTTAATCTTAATTTTTTAAAAATACTTAAGGTCAAATTTGATATATTAAAAAAAGAATATAAATTTAGTGACATGATAAAAGGTAGGGTAAGAGGCTATAGAATACAACTGTGCTCACCCACTTTTAGGTTCTGGAAGTATTTTTCACATTTATTTCTTCAAAGTGTTCTAAACAAGCTCCAAAATCATCCCACTACAAACTTTGATTTGAAGCAAAAAACAAAAAGACAAAGGTACAAGACTGTGTACATAAAGGGCTAGTGCACCCAAAAATGAAAATTATCACATCATTTTCTCACCCTAAAGCCATCCTAATTTTTTGGGCTTCAAAATCTAAGGTGCCATTCACTCCCATTATAAAGCTTGGAAGAGCCAGGATATTTTTTAATATAACTCTGATTGTGTTTGGCTGAAAGAAGAAAGTCATATACAACTAGGATGGCTTGAGGGTGAGTAAATTATGTGATCATTTTCATATTTGATGAGGTGAACTAACCCTTTAACGTCTATAATGAAGGAATGAACTACAAATATTATGTAATAAAATTAAAAGTGATCCAAATTTATAAAAATAATTTGTTTATTATAAACATAGAAACAATACATTTTTGTAATTTTATTGCAAAATAGTCACAATATTTACACAGTAAGTAGTTTGAGAGTGTAGGAAGACTGAATTTATTGCATCGTTTATGGTACGTCATGCAAGTGAAAGGCCGCTTCAGTACTTGATTGGCACATTTTGTTTGCTGCAATTCTCTGACTAGTGTTTTTCTTCGGAATCACATGTAGTGTAGTTCTTCACTTCAAATTACAGTTGAAGTCAGAAGTTTGCATATACTTAGGTTGAAGTCATTAAATCTAATTTTTTAACCACTCCACAGATTTAATATTATTAAACTACAGTTTTTGCAAGTCATTTAGGGCATCTACTTTATGCATGACACTAGTAATTTTTCCAACAATTGCTTACAGACAGAATTGTTTCACTTTTAATTGACTATATCACAACTCCAGTGGGTCAGAATTTTACATTACATTTTATGCAGCTTGGAAAAATCCAGAAAATTCTGTCAATCCTTTAGGCAATTAGCCAATTAGCTTCTGATTGGAGGTATACTGAATTGGAGGCATACCTGTGGGTGTATTTTAAGGCCTACCTTCAAACTCAGTGCCTCTTTGCTTGACATCATGGTAAAATTAAAATAAATCAGCCAAGCAGTGGCGGAGCTAGGGGGTGGCCAGGCTGCAGTCTATGGTGGCCGTCACAGCCATCATACCGCTCAGGTAGGAGATGCATTCTGTCTCCTACAGATGATTGTAGTTTGGTGTGAAATGTGCAAAACAATCCCAAAACAACAGCAAAGGACCTTGTGAAGATGCTGGAGGAAACAGGAAATAGACAAATATCTATATCCACAGTAAAACGAGTCTTATACCGACATAACCTGAAAGGCTGCTCAGCAAGGAAGAAGCGACTGCTCCAAAACCAACAATAAAAAAGCCAGACATCAGTTTTTCATGTGCACATGGGGACAAAGATCTTACTTTTTGGAAAATGTCCTCTGGTCCAATGAAATAAAAAATGAACTGTTTGGCCATAATGCCCATCGTTATGTTTGGAGGAAAAATGGCGAGGCTTGCAAACCGTAGAATTCCATCCCAACTGTGAAGCATGGGGTAGCAGCATCATGTTGTGTGGGTGCTTTGCTGTGTGAGGGACTAGTGCACTTCACAAAATAGACAACTTCACGAGGAAGGAAAATGATGTGGCTATATTGACGCAAAATCTCAAGATATCAGCCAGGAAGTTAAAGCTCGGTCACAAATGGGTTTCCAAATGGACAATGACCACAAGCGTACCTCTAAACTTGTGGCAAAATGGCGTAAGGACAAAAAAAGTCAAGGTATTGATGTGGCCATCACAAAGCCCTGACCTCAATCTGATAAAAAATTTGTGGGCAGAACTGAAAAAGCATGTGCGAGCAAGGAGGCCTACAAACCTGACACAGTTACACAGGTTCTGTCTGAAGGAATGGGCCAAAATTCAAACAAATTATTGTGAGAAGCTTGTGAAAGGCTACCCAAAATGTTTGACCCAAGTAAAACAATTTTAAGGCAATGCTACCAAATAATAACAAACTGTATGTAAACTTCTGACCCACTGGGAATGTGATGAAAGAAATAAAAGCTGAAATAAATAATTATCTCTACTATTATTCTAACATTTCACATTCTTAAAATAAAGTATAATTTAAATGTATTTGGCTAAGGTGTATGTAAACTTCTGACTCCCCAACTGTACGCTATAAAACATGATTTCTAAAAATCAACAGAAGCATGTAACACATTCTAGATATTTCTTAAAAGGTTTATAATTTATGGTTAAAAATGAATTTGCCAATGGAAAAAATGAATGGGATAGTTTCTTCAGAAACTGTTGGACTCTGTTGCTATTTTATTTTTATTTTTTTATATACAGTATATGGGTCAAATTTGATCAGATTTATCTTACGATTGGAAAGTTTTTAAATAGCTAGCTATATTTATTAAAACAATATACAGTATAGCAAAATGAAAATTAGCTTTAATTGTGTTTTTTAAATATTCTTGACAATGTAACAAAGCCAGGTTCCAATACCAAAACCATGTGGTATTTATATAGAAGCATATTCTTTACTGAAAAAAGGTAAAATAAATGACCCAAAAAATGACTCCATCCCAGTGTGCAATTGGTGGTTGGACATTGATTTTGGGCCTCAGAACTGTTGATTTAGAATCTGCAAAAATGACCACATGACACACTTGATCATTGGGGACACAGTAGAAAGCTTTATTCAGAGCTGGTAAAGAGTTTCTCAGCATTTTACTGACAGGCCATGTTCCCTTTCCAAGGCTGGATGAATTATGGGCCAGGGCAGCCCATCTAGCCCGGGTAATTCAGCAGAGACAGTCTGCTGTTTGAAAAAGCAAAACAAGCTAATGATGGCATGGCATGCCTGACTGATCAGTTTGTGTATTTTCCTTTTATTCTGTCTACATTTCCCTTAAACTCTGGTGGTGGCGTTTTTTTTTCCTTAAACCGCTTGCAGTTAGCTGCTAAAATCTGGACTGAATCTCATTGCTTTAAGCATTAACAATAGAAGGTCAATTTCCAGGCAATTATACAATCACATTAGCAAGTGGTTGAAAACAAGGGATATGCATACCCCTTTATGGAAAGAATATAAGTCTGTTTTAAGATAAATAGCCATGCTGCCGAAAACTTTTACTGGAGATATTATTTTCTTGCTAAATGGAACACCTAATTCATCTCAGCGATGATTGATGCATATTTTAAGATTGCCTTCATATGATGAATGGGTATATTAGTTGACAAATTATAGCAAGTGTTCTGGTTAATTGCATAATCATAAAGTACACCATGATCGCACTGAGTACAGAGTGAAAAACAGAACAGGCATTTAAATTAACTGTAGTTAATAAATTTGTGTGCATTTTATTCTGAATTATTATGAGTATGAGCAACACTTAAAGCTAGAATCCATCTGATCATGACAGTTTGTGGCCTCCCATTTGACTCTCAGGTTTAATTTGCAAGTTTATCATCTACTTTGGTTTAAAATACTGTGACAGTTGCAAATACTTTAATTTTACTACCTTAAATTAAAGAGAATGGGACTGACCCATTGAAATTCTTTAAATATGATTTAATATTTTTGACTCAGCCAGAGCCATGTTACGCAGTTTTCATTTGAAAGTATACCCATGCCATCCAATTTTAAAAACGTTTGACAAATTATTCCCAAATCTTAACTTTATCTGGAGTCGTCATGCATCCTAAACAGACGAGAAGGCATATGACACTGCTGTCAAGACTATTTTCAGTGAGTGGCTGACTGTGTTTACTGTGCTGTTTTTTCAGTGAAGTGGGATGAGTAATTTGTCCATCAAGCTACAGTGACTAGAAACAGGAACATCTTTAGATACAAATGGGGCAGATAACTCCCTCTAAGGTTTGAATGTAACAATAGACACATTTGTGTAAAATAAATCTAAGGATCCCTGAAAGGACTTTGGACTGTGGACCATGGATTTGATTTTTTGAACTGTAATTATCCTCTATAGTGAGCTGAATATGAACTGATTAAGAGGGGGAACCCTGTTTGCTCAGTTATCTACTGTACGTCTGCTCACATTCAGAGAGGATGGGAGCTGTGAAAACTAATGGCATTTAATTTGCCTGATATAATTAGTGAAATTAACTGGATGTTGAGATTTGTCTTTCCGTTTAATTAGTTATTTATATCTGAACCCCAAATCCCATGGGGAAATTTAGAAAATGAAGCAAATTAGATATCCAGACAATATTTCATGCACAGATTTAAAGAAGTTCAAAGGAAGGCCAGGTATAGTAATCAACAGTGTTGTGGAAGCTATTTCGAAATTGTGGCTTCCCAAAATACAAGCTACTAAAAATTTTAACTACAGACAATGTATCGCCCCCCTACTTATTGTAGTTAGCTAAAATACAAATTAAAAATACATATAATTGACTGTATTTATGGAATCAGAGCAGTATGGATGTATCAGGCACTGCAACAATAAGGACAAAAACATAAGGATATGCAGATGTGAGCGCTGGCCAATGCCTTGCCAACAAGTTGAACATGCATAATGTGTATTCTCGCTTTATTGTGGTGGTAGCAAACCTCAGCACTCAGTGGGGATGTAGATTTACCCTCAAAAGTCTGTGGCATTAAACTGGATGTGTTATTATTCAGGCAAGTTGCTATAAATATATTGAATTCAACTTACTTGTTCACCATACTCTGCAAACGGTTGCTCTGCCATTACAATAGTTTACTTGAAAGAGAAAACTCACTGTAGAGGTAGACAGTGCACACTGATGTACGCTATACATCCCCTTGTGGAAATATTGAGAATGCCATAGATACTTGCGCTGTGTTAATATTTGTGTTATTAACTGTGGTCTGAAATATTTTGGAATGAAACAATGGACGAAAGTGTGGCAAGAAGCATCTGAGTATTTTTCGACCTAAAGAGTGAAAGCATAAAGTTTTAACAGACAAATTCAAGCTAAATATAAATACTTGATAACTAATATTTCGATACAAAAAAGAAACACTTAAATTGCCCTGTATTTGCAGATTGGCTCATATGAATCGGTGTATTTTGTTTTGAACCAGTTCATCAAAAATAACTGTCCGATCGAATAGATTCACTGAATGATTGGAACTTCCCAGCCCTACATACAATATTAAGGACAGTTTAGGAACGTTTGTTTGATTACTGCAATTGTGTGAAATAAACAGCATTATATGATTTGCCTAAATCTTTCTGAATGTAAGCTTATCACGCAAAGCATGGTATTGTCCTCCAGAGTATAAAAACAGCTTTTGTGTGCTTAAGATGTGAAGGGAGGAATAACATGTGCATAGAGCCGGTTGAGATTGCTCATCTGAATCTGTAAGTACTATTTAATAGTGGATTTATTTATTGATGTGCTACTGTATGACCAGGATTGGGGGGTAACTTCATTACTTTTGAAGTGTATTCCACAACAGACTGCAGAATACCTGCTGCAAAATTTAATTTGTAACGTATTCCGTTAGATAACTCAAGGTCAGTAATGTATTCTAATTAGTTTGGATTACTTCTTCAGCACTGGTAGATTTTTTTTTTTTCACGTGTTTTAACTATTAAATCTCTGCCAGTACAGTAAGACAAAATACACATGTTAAAAATACATTCTCTGAAAAACCTAAATATCTTATGCAGATAAATCTAATTGATTGATTGATTTGTAGGTATTTTTAAAGGAAAACAATTCAAATTGTTTTTCATTATTGGTATTATTATTATCAAGAATATGATTGTTGCCCTAATATCAAAGGTCTTACAACAAAAAAATAAATTATGATCCAACATTCTTGATAAAAAAATATGATCATGACTGGTAACATGTGCATGTAAAATGGCTAGAACTAGCATTTTAGCTTAGCGTAAAACTATTTACATAAGGTTTAATTCTATTTCTTCTACTCCAAACGTACTTTTCTGTCTGCTCGTATGAATGCAACACATCATAAGAAAGTGTTTCACTGCTGTTCAAATGCACTTTTAATCGCATCATTTATATGTATAAATGTTTTCCATCTGAAAGAACTAAATATTAAATTAAACAAATGACAATAAAATGCAAAGTAATCTCTTCAGTAATCAAAATACTTTTTGAATGTAACTGTATTCTAATTACCAATGATATTGTAACTGTAGTGAAATAGAGTTTTTTATCATTTGTTTTTTAAATACGTATTCCCATTACATTTATTTCGTTACTCTCAAGCCCTGTGTATGTGGCATTTGTGCTTTCAGAGATGAAAACCGCTATACATATTTATAAATCTTATTGGTAACACTTTCTATGAAGCCCATATTTATAATACATTGTAAAGGCATTATAATGCATTAATTTTGTCATTCAATGTATTTAATTTATTTTCTTGATCTGCAATCCCCGTCTCAATGCGGCTCAGCTGAGGGAAGAAAAAAATGACACAGAGTCCCAATGCTATCAAATCCTTCTTCAACGTTTATTGTTCAGAACTTCGTCCAGAAAAACCACATTCCACTGGACCCCCACCAATGAAATAGTTCTTTACCCTATATGGGTATAACATATATGTTTGAGCTACATGGGATACGTGAGGGTACAGAGACAGGAAACTCATTCCTATAGAACATCCTTTGAACAGGGAGCAGCTACACCAACAAAAGAAGTTTAAAAGAGGCCTTCATTATTCCACATAATGTCTCATAATACATCCTATAATATGTTATAACTTCTCATAAATAACTCTAACCACAATATTAATACATTATAATACTACAGAAGTTATAATGTATACAAAATATATTTGTAATATGTATAATAAGTATGCTTTAAGTAAAGTGACAAAAGCAATGCATTCTCATAAACATCCACAATATATTTTTAAGTGGTTATTAGACATTACAAGTCATGCTGGGAGTTTATATACATTACACATGCACAAAATACAAAATAACACACATTCAATGTACATTTTGAGATGTTACAAAAAACAATATATATATATATATATATATATATATATATATATATAAAAATATATATATATATATATATATATATATATATAAATCTCAGAAACTCTCTCTTGAGAAAAAAATATGTATGTTGATCACACATGTATCCAATCTTCTTAAGTGTAAACACACCCAAGAAGAAAAAAAAAATTTAACTGATTCTATAGTGGACATAATAACATAATGTTTGGAGACCTATTTTATAAATAACTTCCATTATATAAGTTTGACTTGTAATGTATTGTATGTACAAGTTTATGTTATGGTTGTTTATAAGAAGATATTGTTTTTGTAACTTTACTTAAAGCAGGCAATGACCACTTATGATATGATCACGACATTTTGACTCTTTACACTATGCTGCTTTTGCATGACAACAATTATATGATTAACTTTATTAGCTTCTGCTGCGTAAAAATGGGATGTTACTTGTGTTATAATGCATTATACTCTAAAGTATAATTATGAATAGGGGAAGTCTTATAATGTATTATTACTGTAGTTATAATTATTTATGAGAAGCTTCTGTATAACGTATTATAAGGTGTGCATTATATAATGCCTTATAAATATGGGCTTCATATAAAGTGTTACCATCATATTTGCTTAGCTCAAATCATCATGTCATGAATGTTATAATTTTCCAAGATTCCAAGAAGACACACACACACACACACACACACACACACACACACACACACACACACACACACACACACATTCATATACACACACACACACACACATGCTCACAATCAAATACACTGCAATCGATAGTGAACCTGTTTCTTGTGACCTTAAAAATAATTTAATCTAAAGGTTTATTCTGAAAAGCTTATATATATATATATATATATATATATATATATATATATATATATATATATATATATATATATATATATATAATTATTATTTTATTTTTTATTGATGTGATTTGGGCTGGATAGTGAAGGAAAAACAGCCAAGTGTGCATACTTGGGAACTCCTTCATAAAACAACCATAGTGATACAGTGTGTTGTCTATAATATTACTGCTTTCTCCCATATGTGGATAAAATGTCAGGTATTTAATTCAAACCTCTCAGCAGTGTTACCCAAAATACGTTTGTGCCTACATAGCCTGCGGTCTTGTCAACATTATATCTCTGTTTAACCTGTCACTCTGCCTTCACACTAATGAATTATTTACACCGTCAAATACCGCAAAATGCCCTTTAACCAAGCTCTCCTTTTTATACTGTATGTTCAATGAATGATTGAAATCCAGTTCCTCCCCTGGTGAAGTGAAACTATCCAAAGGCACATTTGAATGCAAACAGGACATAATGGTGTGTTTTTCTGTTTTTCAAATTTAATTGATGTTTGCTTCTCTTTGTCAACCATGTTGTCCTTCATTTAGGATTGCAGAGAAAGCGTGTTGCTGGAAAGCGTGTTGCTAAAACACCTTAGTGTAAATTTGGTCTCTTCTTAACCGTTGGTTCTGCTGTCATTTTGTTTTGTTTGCTGCTGCATATTGGTAATAGCTTTTCTGAATGTCTGAAATGGTTATACTTTTTGCATAGAAAATTGTATAATTAACTTGTGAAATACAGGACAAATTATGTAAGAGACCAGTAATTTTTAAAAAGGACCAGCTTGTAATTTCAAAAGTAGAATATTTGGCTTCCAAAAAAAGAGAAAAAAAACTTTATTTAAAACAGTACAAAAAAACGGTAGCAATTTCCCCAGACCACAAAACAAACACTATTGTGATCTTGTAAGAACAATTGTAGTCATGTACCCAAAAGTGCAAAACAATGTCTATAAATTGGGCAAACCAATACAAACAGTTTTTTTCAAACAACAGCTTTAAAAATAATGCCAAAAGTACCATATCCTAATAATAGGCTTGGGATCAATACCTTTTTCACAAATCGATAATCGGAAGTCCCGATGATTATCAATATAGCAGATATTTTTTCAGATATAAACAGGGCTGCTCATTGCACAATATTTTTTGTCTTTTCAAACAGTGTAGCAGCAAGGTAAATTAAAGGGTGTTGCATTCTAAAATTCATATTTTTTTACAAGGTACGCACACACCACCAATGCTCAGAGTCAAAATTCTGCAGTGCCACGGAGCTCAACTCGCATATTGTGCCATTAAATTAGACCCAAATTATTATAAAAGGACAAAGATTATTTACTCTAGCCATCATTGGATGATATATTGTTTATACTGTATGTATCTTTCATAGAGCCTACACAATGTATTTTCAGTTACAAGTATGCCTTTTTATGGTTTGACAGCTTGAATGAAAGACCTGCTCAAGGCTACATACAGTGAAATTACATAATAAACATTACCATTTCAAATAGTTCGGTTTACGAGTTATACCAATTTCATACCCTATCTTGCAAACTCATCAACGTCACTTCATTCATTCTTGAAGAATTGCAAACATCTACGGAACTTTTGACTGCTCTCTGCTTCACCACATCAGCTCCTCCTCTGTGTGTCTGGTACTGGTGCTTTTCCTACCCGTGACCCGGCTTCAGTAAAAAAAATTCTTGTGGTCTCCCAACGCTATTATGCTACACTAAAAATGGCCAATTGAATGAATTGGAAAGTATGCAAATTAGGCTTCTTTTATAAATGTCTGCTAATTTTAGTATATCAATGACTCAAAATATATATTGATAAAATAATGCGCCAATCAATACTCAATATATTGATATTTTATGACATACCTACCTAATAAGAAATGTGCCATTTTTTCTCAGTAATGTATATACTTGTTCCGGCAAGGCTAGCTGAGTACAGAGACACTTTTTAAAGATATACTGAGATCATTTTGGATGTGAGACCATGAATGCTCAGCTTTGCAGATTCAATGCCAAAACCTTATGGTTGAATCGTGCAATAATGACTTTCAGCTTGATGTATACCCCTTCGGGTGTGCTATGTGTCACAGTGGTGTTATTTGAGAGGAACCCTGTGGTGTCCAAACAGCCCCAGGTTTGTTAGCAGGAACGGCATCCATCATGGGACCTTTACCACCTGAGCTCAAGTAGAGATGAAGAATGTTTGTGGTAGATAAAATTAATTTCAGAGGATTACTTTCCCAGAGCAAAGCTGTCTTAGATTAATTAAAAGTGAAAATCTAAGCCAAAATTGAAACATCTTGTAGGTGTAACATTTGTACTCTGCATTTACATAAACCTTCTGAGATTAAGTTACCGAACTCAGAACTAAAGTCCACCTTGAGTGACTGAATGATCAACTGAATTAGTTTATCAGTGTAATCAATTGAATCAATCGTTCAATAATATTCCACTAATGCATTTTCACTCCTGAGTGTTATCCTAACATCCTTTATCTAAGTCTGAGAGGAAAATCAAACAGTACATACCAAAAATGTTAAATCAAAGTACATTACAATGTAATAGTAAACTACATAGTCATAGACAATGTCAGCGAGTAGATAACAAGGAGTAGATATGCTACTATCTTGAGTATAGCTACATTTTTCTGCAGTATGACTGTAGCTTTTCCAGTAACAAGATGCTTTTTCCAACGAGAAGCAGTGTAATGTGACAAAAATGTAATATTACTGTTTTTATGTCACATTTTATTGCGCACACAGCTCTATTGCTGAGCAATCTAAGGCAATAATCAAATGCACTCTCTTAAAAGGCATTGAATAAAAATCTATTTAAAAATAACGAATGCATGTTTCCGACTGTATTTCACCAAATGACCACAAGGGAGAATGAGAATGAATAATTTTCATTAATATGCACTTTTATATTTTATATACTATGATACATATTAGCTTAATAAAAAGCATTATTTATCCAATATATATATATATATATAATGTATATATAGTAAGCTAATAAGCAACACTTATTTTTTGGAACACAGTTGAAAATTAGATAATACTAAATTATTATTGTAAGACCCAGCCAGGTTTATTATTATAATATAATACTGAATTGTTATTAATATTATAATTATTTTATTTTATTCAGCAAAGCATTCAAAAGGCATTGAGTGTAATATATGATGCTTCAAAAAGGGTATATAATAAAATAACAGAAGAAATACACACATAAGCACTTAAATAGACACTACAGTATCAAATACATACCTAAAAAATATACATTACTTAGGATACAAAACAACAACAACAAAAAAGTGCATAAAAGGAGATATATTATATATTATATACACATGTAAACACACACACACACACACACACACACACACACACACACACATTCATATACATGCACATATGCACACACATATACATACACATATGTATGCTCACTTATGCAGTATTGCCAAAAAAAACAATATATCTCATGAATAGAATAATGCCACAGGAAACAAATTAGCATCCCCACAATCAATCCCGCTCAGAATTCCACACGCCCCGGCCCCCAGCATGGTGCGCTGCCCCCAAAGGTTGACGGTTGCCTGCTTTTCGGTGATAGTCTCTCACCTTTGCTCATACGAGTATTGCAATTTCCTTTTTTCCTGGTTTTCCAGCTTCTTCAGCACACCTCTGTACCCACCCACCAGTGGCCACACGATGTAGAGATACAGCATTTATACTCAGGAATATTGGGATACAATTTAAGTTCTTCCCAACAGTATATAATGTCAAGACCCAGATCCGATACTCAGGGCAATTGAGGGACCCATGCAAATAAAAAAGAAAAAAAAAGAAAGAAAGAAAGAAATGCAAAACTCATCGACCCCGAAGGAGGCGACACATAACGCCAAGGGTCAAAGGCATGCAAACCCCAGAGCATGACAAGGAGGGGAGTCCGCAACCTTTCTGCAACTATGCAATATGTTGTCGCTTTTGAGAGGGGCAGTACTTTACATAAACACACATACACTCACACAAAAAAACACACAATGATAATAATAATAATAGTCATAATATTAACCCATAATATGAACACTATAAGTATTCTTATATTTTTACTAATTTTACAAGGGGTGTGCAAACTCATGAGATGAAAGTGAATCACAGATTTAAGTTCACAACTGTATGTTCATACTGCATAACAAGAGAACATTGCAGTAATAATATAATTAAATATATAATTACATACTTACTAAAATACTTTATATCCTATATAATGATATTTAGTTATATACAATATAATGAAAATATTGAAAATTCAAATCTACACCAATATAATACCATAGAGTATGATGTAAAGAAATACACACACACACACATATATATATATATATATATATATATATATATATATATATATATATATATATATATATATATATATATATATATATACATATATATATATATATATATATATATATATATATATATATACTGATTATAAAACTACTTTTAGCTACACAACAATTTTTAACTACCTTAAATTATGAGTAGCATGTAGCTTGACAAGCCACATTTTGTAATAAAAGCAAAATGTAACATTTTACATGAATAAGGCTTGAGGATGTAATATGACAGTCCTTGTGTAAATGTCAGAGCTGATAAACCCAAAAAAGAGAAATAGAGAAGCTGAAGTGGGAAGGATCTTGCTGTGTGCTGGTGAGCATTATGCTCAACTACAAAGCAGCCTATTCCTCTGCTTGCAGACACGCTTCACAGTTAGAAGATACAGTCTGGAGCCCAAATGTGTGTTTGTGAGGAAGAGTTGAAAAGGCAATGGGTCTGCAGTTCCTGAATGCAGAATATTTGGTTTTCTTTAAGCATTTCATGCTTTTCAATTCATGCAATTGCTGCATAGCTGAGGAGGAGTTTTGATGAAAGCTCAATGTTGGCTCACAGCAGAGCAGGGACACGTTTGAAGGACATTTCTAAATCATAGCACCCATGTTCTATCTGAAGAGACAGAAACATGTATCACAATAATGTTGGCTTAGCACTGAGAGAATCAAACAATCTTGTAACTAAACACAAGTCCTTTTTTCAAACACAAGGATTAATTTTTCAAGATTGTGCCATTGTGTGTGGCTTGCCATAAACTCCCTGGCTTGGTCCTTAATTTGTTTGTTTTATTGTGTTTTATGTTTGTTTTAAGACTAAAAGTGTTTCACCGCTTCTAGTGTATGATCGGCAATCACTTTTGAACATTAAATTGATTGCTGTACACTCCACCTCCTCTCCTGTCATCCTTACCTGCATGTTTGCACCACCTGCCATACTCTCTACCCAGGAGGAAGCACTGAAAAAGACGTGGGAGACAAGCAGGTACTGCAGTCAAGCTCAAGTCTCTTCTGGCGGCCCGACTGGAGTTACAGCGCCTCTTTGGCTCTTCTGCTCAGGAAATGTATGGTAACCGCTTTGTTTGGCGGCGTTCCTTGGAACCAGTGCACTTCTGGGATATTCCAGTTGTTCCAGACTTGACACCTCAGCTCCCTCGCTTTTGCCATGGTGGTATGGAAGTGCGCCATCTCCGCTCGCTGTGCCAGGTATCACAGCCAACTGAGGATTCAGTGAGGCTGAGGATTGCCTTGATTAACATCAGATCGATGGTAAACAAGACTTATCCTAAAATACTTTTTGCCTTGCATGGCTTGGATTTTTTATTTATCACCGAAGCATGGCTTACACCTGGGGATTTGAGCCCCTACTCTGAACTTTTACCTCCTGAGTGTAAATTTTTTTGAGTCAGGGAGGAGGGTTGGCTTCTAAAAGCAATTTTAGATGTAGGTCTGTAACGACTGTATATAGTAGCTTTGAACTGGAAATGCCGTGAAATATCGACCACCAAAAACTCACAAAGATTTTATCAGTGAGTTTGCAGACTTTCTTGGGGGTATTATTCCATATTTTGTCAGACTGTTAATTCTTGGGGATTTTAATGTTCATGTGTGTTGTCCTCATTGATTCTTTTGATTTAACACAACGTGTGAAAGGCCCCACTCATACACACAGTCATACACTTGATCTTGTATTACCGCATGGCTTATCTATTGGTGACGTTGATTTATGTGATTATGTTATTTCCGATCACAGCCCTATTCTGTTCATTGATCCCCTCATTTTTCATACTGACAAGACTGCCTAATCTATGCATTGGACTCTGATGTTTACATCTACTACCAGTGGTGTTTTTTCAGCTGTGTTTAAGGAGGTTTCTCAATCCTGTGTTCCCTCTACCCATGGCCAGAGTGCCGATGAGCACCTCATTTGGTTCAACACTGTCTGTGCTACTATACTAGATGCAATGGCTCCTCTAAACATCAACATCTAAAGCCCAAACATGACAAACCTAAGTCTGAGCCCTGGCTAAATGACACTCCCCGTGGTCTTAGACAGGCCTGCTGAAGAGCTGAAAGAATGTGGAAGACAGACAAGTTCCAGGTCTCCTAAATTCTCAGGGATACTCTTTCTCAATTCCAGAGAGCTGTGAGATCAGCTAAAGTAAAGTTCTTTTCTGACCTCATTGAAAAGAACCGTCAGAGATCTAGAATATTTAATATAATTCATGCTGTTGTAAATTATTCTGTCAGTATATATCCTGCTGAGTCTTCAGCTTTGTGTGAAAGTTTTTTTATGCAATTCTTTGTTGACAAGATTAGTAAAATCAGATCGAACATTATCCCCTCTACTTATGATCCATCTGTCCACTCTACTTGCACTGCTGTTCTAAAAAATATTTAAACTATTTCCCTTCCTCTTTTACAAGAAATTGTGAATAGGCTGAAGCCTACTGGTTCCTCTTTCCTTATTCCAACACATCTTTTTAAACAAGTTTTTTTATGTGATTGGGACCAATCTTTTGATTTTTATAAATAAGTGCCTTGAAATGGGAATTGTACCTGATTATTTGAAGCATGCCTGTTCAACCCCTTCTTAAAAAGCCAAATTTAGATCCTACAGTTTTATTTTAGACCCATTTCTAATCTCTCCATCATTTACATTTTCAATCCTATTTTAATAATAGGAGCTTCTCAGTTAATAGTGGTGAATTTTCCTCTGGTTCAGTTCCACTTATCTGTGGTGTTCCCTGAGGCTCTATTCTTGCTCCTATTTTATTTTCTCTCTATATGCTTCCTTTAGGTTCCATTTGTAAGAAATACAGTATCTCCTTTCACTGCTATGCAGATGACACCCAAATCTATCTGCCTTTGAAACATAAGAATTGTATTGACTCGTTTCTGGCCTGCCTCACTGATTTAAATGCTTGGATGTCTTTGCCTTTTTTTAACTTGAATGAAAGCAAGACTGAGATCATTGTGTTTGGGCCCAGTGAAACCTTAGAACCTCTGATCTTAATTTTTGCTCTTTGTATGTTAAATTGTGCATAAAAAATAATGATCTTAAGTTTGACAAACAAGTCAAATCTGATGTCAAATCAATTTTTTTCCATTTAACAGCATTGGCCAAGATGAAGACATTTCTTTCTTTTAAGAATTTTGAAAGGGCGATTCATGCTTTTATTACTTCAAGGCTTGACTATTGCAATGCACTTTATATGGGTATTAGTCAATCATCTCTTTTCCCAGTTGCAGATTATACAGAATGCAACTGCTAGGCTTCTGACTGGTGTCATGAAATGTTAACATATCAAACATTTTAGTTTCGTTACACTAGCATCCAGTTCGCTACAGAATTGATTTCAAAGTCCTACTCCTTGTTTATAAATCCTTAAATGTTCTAGCGCCATCTTACCTCGATGAATTTTCAATCAGTGAGATCTCTGAGGTCCTCAAACCAGAGGATATTAACAGTCCCATGGACTAGACTAAAACTAAGAGGTGACCGTGCATTTGCTGTAGCTGCACCACAGCTTTGGAATAGCCTGCCTGTTTTTATTGGAACTGCCACAAAAGTATACAAGTTTAAAACAAAACTCAAAACATACCTTTTTTCAATAGATTTTAACCAATGATGTTTTCTGATGTCTGCTTGTACATGTTATGTATGGTTTGTAGTGTGTTTTATAACAGCCAATGACATTGTGTACTATATTATGTACAGGTGCTGGTCATATAATTAGAATATCATCAAAAAGTTGATTTATTTCAGTAATTCCATTCAAAAAGTGAAACTTGGATATCATATTCATTCATTCCACACAGACTGATATATTTCAAATGTTTATTTCATTTAATTGTGATGATTAAAACTGACAACTAATGAAAATCCCAAATTCAGTATCTCCGAAAATTAGAATATTCCTTAAGACCAATACAAAAAAAGGATTTTTAGAAATGTTGGCCAACTGAATAGTATGAAAAGAATGAGCATGTACAGCACTCAATACTTAGTTGGGGCTCCTTTTGCCTGAATTACTGCAGCAATGCAGCGTGGCATGGAGTCGATCAATCTGTGGCACTGCTCAGGTGTTATGAGAGCCCAGGTTGCTCTGATAGTGGCCTTCAGCTCTTTTGCATTGTTGGGTCTGGTGTATCGCATCTTCCTCTTCACAATACCACATAGATTTTCTATAGGGTTAAGGTCAGGCGAGTTTGCTGGCCAATTAAGAACAGGGATACCATGGTCCTTAAACCAGGTACTGGTAGCTTTGGCACTGTGTGCAGGTGCCAAGTCCTGTTGGAAAATGAAATCTGCATCTCCATAAAATTGGTCAGCAGCAGGAAGCATGAAGTGCTCTAAAACTTCCTGGTAGACGGCTGCGTTGACCTTGGACCTCAGAAAACACAGTGGACCAACACCAGCAGATGACATGGCACCCCAAACCATCACTTACTGCGGAAACTTTACACTGGACTTCAAGCAACGTGGATTCTGTGCCTCTCCTCTCTTCCTCCAGACTCTGGGACCTTGATTTCCAAAGGAAATGCAAAATTTACTTTCATCAGCAGCAGTCCAGTCCTTTTTGTCTTTAGCCCAGGCGAGACACTTCTGACGCTGTGTCTTGTTCAAGAGTGGCTTGACACAAGGAATGCGACAGCTGAAACCCATGTCTTGCATACGTCTGTGCGTGGTGGTTCTTGAAGCACTGACTCCAGCTGCAGTCCACTCTTTGTGAATCTCCCCCACATTTTTGATGGGTTTTGTTTCACAATCCTCTCCAGGGTGCGGTTATCCCTATTGCTTGTACACTTTTTTCTACCACATCTTTTTCTTCCCTTCGTCTCTCTATTAATGTGCTTGGACACAGAGCTGTTTGAACAGCCAGCCTCTTTAGCAATGACCTTTTGTGTCTTGCCCTCCTTGTACAAGATGTCAATGGTCATCTTTTGGACAGCTGTCAAGTCAGCAGTCTTCCCCATGTTTGTGTAGCCTACAGAACTAGACCGAGATACCATTTAAAGGCCTTTGCAGGTGTTTTGAGTTAATTAGCTGATTAGAGTGTGGCACCAGGTGTTCAATATTGAACCTTTTCACAATATTAAAATTTTCTGAGATACTGATTTTGGGGGTTTCATTAGTTGTCAGTTATAATCATCAAAATTAAAAGGAATGAACACTTGAAATATATCAGTCGGTGTGGAATGAATGTATACATTATACAAGTTTCACTTTTTGAATGGAATTACTGAAATAAATCAACTTTTTGATGATATTCTAATTATATGACCAGCACCTGTATATCATGTACTGTATTTTGTATATTTTTATGATATTATGTTCAGCATATTGGTCAACTGTTGTTGTTTTTAATAGTGCTCTATAAATTAAAGTGACATTGACATTGACATTTTGTTTACAATAAGGTTGTCTGTCTGAACAAGCCTGAAAGGTACATTATCACATTAAAAAAAAAAAAAAAAAACAACAACAACAACCATCAATTACATGAGTCATTCTTGTTATGCAATACCTGTTGAGTTCTAAAACCCAAAAAAGTGTTGTAATTTAAAATTGAAGAAACGTTTACATTTTTTAAAGTACTTTCTCATATCCCAGCTTAACATGCAGTAGATTTCCTCAAAAACGGTATCTTTGCAGTGCTATAAAACACAGCAACATTGACTCAGGACAGCATGGGAGTTCCAGAAGGGACTATCTGTTTTTTTATCAGTGGTAGAAGAGGGGTGAGAAAACTGTTTGAAAACAATGTTTATATTTGCAATTCCATTTATTGGTGGTTGTAGTGGAGAAATTACACACTTCAGTTTAATTAAATATTTATATAACAGGGTATGCCAGATTTTTATATATATGCTCTTGTCAAGTTAATATATACACAATAGAAAGAAAATTAACAGGATGGAAATAAAGAGCAAGAGGCAGCCATTGCTCAGAGTGAGATTGAGAGTTTGCTTAAAAGAGGGTGTTAACTTAAATTATGTAAGATATTTTCGTTAATGTTAAACCCCCACAGGCCGTGCCTCGTCCCCTCGTGGGACCTCTCTGTGGTCCTTCAGGGAGCTCCCTTCGAGCCCCTTGAGTCAGCAGAGCTAAAGGCCCTCTCTCTGAAGACCACCCTCCTGACGGCGCTCACGTCCATCAAGAGGGTAGGGGACCTGCAGGCGTTCTCTGTCAGCAAACTGTGCCTTAAGTTCGGTCCGGCTTACTCTCACGTCATCCTGAGACCCCGACCGGGCTACGTGCCCAAGGTGCCCACGCCCCCTTTCAGAGGGAGGAGGCAGACCCAGCCTTGACGTTGCTGTGTCTGGTGCACACTCTTTGCATCTACTTGGATCGCACGTAGAGCTTTAGAAACTCCGAGCAGCTCTTTGTCTGCTTCGGTGGACAGCAGAAGGGAAGAGCTGTCTCCAAACACAGGATCGCTCACTGGGTCGTCGATGCCATCAGTATGGTATACCATGCCCAGCACGTGCCACCCCCTGCTTGCCTATGAGCCCATTCTACCAAGGGTGTTGCGGCTTCTTGGGCGTTGTCCCACAGAGCCTCTCTAGCAGAAATATGTAGAGCCGCGGGCTGGGAAACACTGAACACATTTACAAGGTTCTATAACGTCAGGGTGAGCCAGTTTCGTCCCATTGTGTTATCAGGTGACACAAACAGGTAAGTTAGGATCAGCTGGCTTGGTGTTTTGCTTGTGCATAGCGCCTTTCCCCTCCCTTGAGGCAAAGACGTGCACTCTTTCCCTAGTTGCGTTTGCAAGAAGTGTGAACCCTGGACGTTCTTTCTCCCTAGCCTAACGGCCATAGAGTCTTCGGGTGTGGTCTCCTCTTTGGAGGTACACCCCCCCAGCTTGGACCATATATTTGGCCCCAAGCCGAACGATTTTGTTCCTTTTGGGGAGAACAATAGAGAGAAGGCCACGGCTGGGCCAGCCAGTCCTTATACTCCTGAGCAGTTAGCCGTTCCCCTAGGTGCAGGGGACCGCTTCATGCCTGCCAGTGTGTTTCGGGTAGTTATGCGACGGCTTGCTGCACTGGCTAAGAGGGACACAAAGGTCTGCCCATCTCGCACCTCAATTCTGTGTAATTCGTTTCAGCTCTTGTGGCGTTTTCCATTGGGACCCCTAGTGCCATCTCATCGACACAACGTTGAGTGAGTGACAGATAGGGAACATCTCGGTTACTGACGAATCCTCCATTCCCTGATGGAGGGAACGTGGCCGGGTCTTTGGCTCGGCTCCTCAGTGCGATATCTGATGTGTGTTTGCAGTGCCACTCCTTTTATACCCGTATGTCCAGGGGAGTGGCATGCAAATTCCACACGCCAATTTCCATTGGCCTTTTCTCTAGATCAGAGATGTCTGGGCTCTGCAGGAGCGACCCCTAGTGTCAACTCATCGACACAACATCTCGTTCCCTCCATCAGGGAATGGAGGTTACGTTAGTAACCGAGATGTTCTGCAGAGTCATAAACATCTGGGATGGCATGAGGGTGAGTAAATGATAAGAGAATTTTTTCTTTTTTTTTCTTTAAAGAGATAGCTCAGCCATAATTTAATAATATGTCATAATTTCCCTGTTGTTCCAAACCAGTGTGACGCTTTGTATTATGTGGAACACAAAATATGTTAGACAGAATGTTAGGGACTGACAGTTTCGGTCACCATTCACTTTTAAAAAATTTAGAAATAAACCCCACATTCACTGAAAGTAGTTACTCAGGCTACATTTTGTCTAATATCTCTTAATATTGTGTAGCATGGAAGAAAGAAAGTCATACGGGTTTGGAACAACATGAAGGTGAATGATGACAGAATTTACATTAATAATAATAATAAAAATAATTCTGTAATACATGTTAAATATATATAAATATATAAAAAAATATAGGGGAGTAAATGTCTATTATGTAATTTGTGAAAGTAATGAGTTACTATGTGAGTACTCTTTTAATTGTATACTTTCTTACTCTTAGTTAGTACTTTTACTTCTACTTGAGTAATATTTTTTTTTTAAGTAATTGTATTTTTACTTGAGTACAGTTTTTGGCTGCTCCACCCACCTCTGCCTGAGAGCATTCCAAAGATGGCCGCCCATGGACTGACCTGCTAGAAAGACATTGGGTAAGCCTATGATATTGATTTATATTTTAGAGTTGCCCAGACATATTTCCCAGGAAATTGCATACATCCATCATCCATCCGAGAGTGTTTATGTCATGTTCGTAAAAAAAGAAAAGACGTTCTGGTGTCATGATGAATGTGTATGTTTGGTCCAGTGGAAGGTGTGGTAGTAGCTTGAAGCTGAAAGCTTTTAGCTACAACAAATGAGCAACATTGACCATAGATCGTTCAAAACGGCAACATTCTGGGGAAAGCAACAGAGCAATAAAACACAAATCAACATTGGCTTGGCTTTTTTGATGATATAATACTAATTTAACTTTATGATTTCAATATTTAAAATTTGTGAGCATAATATTTTATCCAATAAAACAAAACTTATGATGCAGACTTAAAAAAAAAGCAATGTGTCCATGCTATATTAGTTATTTCAAGTTAGGTAATTAAGTTTAAGGCCCTTGATAATGATGACAAGGGAGAGTCAGGGCAAGAGCTCAAGTTTTAATATTGGTTTTATTTTCTAAGCTTGATTCATTTTTGTTTCAATTAATTGCTTGAGCTGAATTGGGCATACTGTTACCAAATACATTTGGGAAATTAGTTACGTGATAGGACTGTTTATTGTGATTATTGCTGGAAATACATGAAATGATCAAAGATGTCCATCATCCATTGTCAAAGATGTCCTATGTTTACATACACCAACAAATAAAAAATAGCGCAGATGAACGAAAGAATGCATCCATGACAGAGGCAGCAGCTGAATGAGAGAATTTCTTCTACCTTTCAGAGTTGTAACTTGACACTGCGTCTTTTAAAAGCGGTGAGATACTGTACATGGCAGCGGTAAAAGAGTCTGTGTAGTTCATGTTTATATACAAAATATTTCTAAATAGTCCATATGGGAAGCCTTTGGTGTTATGTTAGGAATAGTTAATCACAGCAGGCTTGCTCTCTTGACTTGAACTGTGTGCCAGTGGCCAAGGGGCTGATGAAGCATGTTGTGGGATGTGTAAATATAAATTAACAATGTTTTGTGACTTTACGACCAGAAAGATTTAAAAACTAGACATTTCAGCAGGGTGGCAACTATAAATTATCTTTTTAGACTGGGGAGGAAGTTTTGAGTTCTGAAATTTACAGTATGTTTTTATAGTACAGTTACCTCTTAGATGCATAAATATCAAGGAAAATTTGATTATATATATATTGCATGACCACTTTAAGAATTGGTTAGGTTTAGGCAAAGGGGTGGAGTGAGGTGCTCAAAGATCTATATAATAGAGTAATGTAGCAAAAATTATTGTGACACTTTAATAATTAGTATTGTCCATTTGTCACTTTAGTTGATACACTTTGTGTTTTGGTATCCTATTTTTTTTTTGGAGGGGGGGATTTTCCCTCTCCATTAGGTGCCCCTCATCACTGAGAAGCATTATTTATAATTATTGTCAATTAATACAACAACTACAATTGCCAAATCAATCATGTGTTCGATATTGTTCTGTTATTGGATAATTATTTCAAAAACATATAAAATACAGTTATGTAAATGTGCACTGTTTCTGCAGCTCATCAGGCCCCCTACTGGACTGAAGCCCTATGCAAATGCCCAGTAGGTAATGCGTTAGTTAATCCGTCTATGCACAAGATGTGTGTATGCTCCGTTTCTAAGCATGCAGGAGCGTTCTTTCATGTCACTGTTTGTAAACCAAATAGAGTGACACCCCTGCAGACAATCATAACTATCTCTCTGTATGTGCTAAATCCTTTAGCACTTTACCCTGATTGCAGCAAGTATGATCAATCCAAATAGTTCAGTATGCATCTTAATAACAGTCATGTAAATAGCCTCATCATCATTTACATGATTATTAGTTCACTCAGGTCACAAGTAATTACTCACAGATCAAAAATATGTTTGTAATTTATTCAGAGTTAAATAACGCAGCTGTTTATTTTATCTTGTTCCCTTATAGTTATTTTCCCAAGTGTGTTTGATGAATTGTAAATATGTACAGTGTGGAACAAAGTTTCTGAATCTTTTCTCAAAGATGCTCTCCCACATGAGACTCCTATTGCTCAAAACAGAATTTTGTATGTTGACATTTTTGAGTTTGCATGGGACAGGACTATCCATCATGAACAGATGTATATTTTTCTGGCAATGCCTTGTGAGTTGTGTCGCTTTGATATATTACATAAATAAGTCATAATATATTTCCCCTAAAGCGCAGACATGCGCATTTTGGATTTTTATTTCATGGGCCTCTATATTAAGTTATTGTATATTTTGACCGTGTTGAGTGTCCGAAGACAAGATGAGAAACGAAAAGCTATTATTTAGCTTCATCACTTTGTTACCACTGAAGCTCATTAAATGCACATTTCTGCTGGACTGTTGTCTGAAACTCCACTGCAATAAATTACCTGAATATCTTCATTAACAGAAAATCTGGTTGTCTATAAAAAAAAAAAAATGGAGAGAACTAATCCCATTCATCTCAATGGCAGTTGCTTGGCTGGCAGAGTCCCAAGGCCTACATTAGTGACAAACCAGAGCTGTGCCGTTAAAGGCACTATACAGGGTCAGCAATATACAATATACCATTTCATGCTTTTAAGAGCCCTCCAAAAGACACCATTACTGGCAAAACATCAGAATAAACAGCTATGAATGGCTGTAAATGGAGCAAGATGCCTTTTGCCCCCATAACAGTGTAGTAACAGCATTTACCACCAAGGGCTTACTGAACCATGCTAACACATCAAACCTTGACTGTCTTCTCTCTTCTCTAAAAAAATAAAAATGTTAACATCTGAATGGTTGTTAGGGTATTTGCTGTAGGGGGGTTGCGGAGAGAAAGAAATTTAAAAATACGATTTCATCATATCCATCTCATTTCTCCCTTTGCCCCAAACACCCTCCTAACATTCAAGGTGCAGGGGATAACAGAGAAAATGATGGAAGACTGAACACCAGGAAGCCAGAGATCATTCAAGGACAACTTACAAACTTACTTTTGTTTACCAGAGTGGTCTCATGCCATTATAATCTCATCTAAATGTGAGTAACTCACAGATCTCCATGAGTTATCCATGAGATCAGACACTGAGATGGCAAAAGACAGGGACTGTTGAAACCTCAAAAACAGGTTACACATTTAACCTCTTTGCACACGAGTTCTTACTGTACTGACTAATCCCCCGATGTGAGTTATTTAATGTGCACTGTATTTAAAAAAAATAAAATAAAAAATAGGTCACCTTACTCTTCACAGCAGACATACTGTAGGAAGGAACTTACTATTATTAAACATATAATGTCATTTTTAAAACCTGATTATGACAGATAACCCAGGGATGTGTGCTCTCTCCACTTCTCTTTTCCCTGTATACCAATGACTGCACCACCAAGGACCCCTCTGTCAAGCTCCTGAAGTTTGCAGATGACACTACTATCATTGGCCCCATCCAAGATGACGAAGAGTCTGCATACAGAAGAGAGGCTGAACGGCTGGCTCACTAGTGCATTCAAAACAACCTGGAGCTGAACACGCTCAAAACAGTGGAGATGATAGTGGACTTTAGGAGGAACACCCCAGCATTACCCTTGGTTCAGCTACCAAGTCAGACATCAGAAGACTACAAAAGGACCGTTCAGACTGCTGAGAGGATTATTGGTTACCCCCTGCCCTCCCTTCAAGAACTGTACATTTCCAGAGTGAGGAAAAGGTCTGGAAAAATCACTCTGGACCCCACTCTCCCAGCCTACAACCTCTTTAAACTGTTGCCTTCTGGCCTGCACTACAGAGCACTAAGCACCAGAACCGTCAGGCACAGGAACAGTTTTTTCCCTCTGGCTATCCATCTAATGAACACTTAAAATTGTCCCAATGAGCAATAATTATGTGCAATACACATCTTAGGTAAACTTATTTAAATGTATCCAACATGTCCTGCCACTTCTGCCATACATTCCTTTGCATCTGTAAATAACGTCTGTATTTGTACATAATGTACGTATATAATTTTTTTGTCTTATTGTGTATTTCTATATATGCTTATTATTTTCTATTCGCTCTTTATTTTTATTTTGTTGTTGTATTGTTTGTGAACTGGAAGCTTTTGTCACCAAGACAAATTCCTTGTAAGTGTAAGAACACTTATAATGAGCAATAAAGCTCATTCTGATTCTAAAATAAGACGCGAACCTGATTACCGGTATGTGCAGCACCATGTTGTTTACATTGTAATTCTGCACTGGATTCTGAGTCACAGCAAAAATGGTTCTTATAAAAAACTAGCCCTTCCACTTTGTTGCACCAGAAGTGGTGAGAATGAGTGATGGGAGAAGGCTTAAATGGACAGACTAGTTTATACATACTTTGTATGATGTCAGAAAACAGCTTCACATTGCTTCATCAATACAGCCAGCTCAAACGGTAACAGCTTTAACTTAAATTTTTAACTTAAAAATAAAGATATTTTGATGTTGAAAATTCTATTTGAGCAGCTGTTTCATTTTGACACCTGCTTTATTTATTCTCTGAAGTGCAAATGCAGATCACAACAGTTTGATGGCATGCATCATAGTACAGCCTAATGTAATCACAGTGGTTTGATCGTACATGCAAAGAGGTTTAAGACCGCAAAGTTTGTAATTGCCAGTGGCTACATTTCAGAACACCCTGGAAGCTGTTAAATATTCTTTTTGATGGATCGGTGTGTTTATGCAGCTCAGAGTTGTAATAATTCATCACAGCCAGCCACAGAGCTTTCCTAATATTTATAATGTATGTCTCATATGAGAGGAATCCTTAATCTAAAGCAGTATAAAAATTGTGAGAAATGAAAATGTGAGAGGCTGTTTCTACCTGACCCCTAGAAAATACTTTGGTTTGGTTGTCTGGCTGATTGGATTTAGGCAATATCCTTTAAGCAAGAGTGCTTGTGGCAGGGCAGAGGGCGGGGCCGGGTCGTGATCCTACACACCCGGTCCCGTATTAGGCTAATCAAGCCTCCGAGAGGGATAAAGGCCGATCGCAGAGGATGGTGAGAGTGAGAAATGATCTCTCTCACACTCACCATCCTCTGTCATTACATCGGAATGTTCGCAAACAGTATACCATTGCTCGGCTGTTTAGAACTTTTACACCTAAGTGAAGAACAATTCACCGGAATTATATCGGTGGACTTTTAAGTTGCTTCAAGTGTTTGGAATTGCATTCCATTTCTTGTAACAATATTTGCAGCGTTATATGTGGTTACCGGGAGTAACATGTTTGGCCTCCCCAACTTCCACGTATTCACTGCATTTGTCAACTCTTCTGCCAAATGAGCGCTTGTATGAATTTCATGGTTTGGAGTATTGTGCTCTTCATTTCCCAATTTGATATGTAGTGAACAGTCACAGTGAGGTAACTCTGACTACAGATAGTTGGACCACACGAGCAACAGAGCAAGGCTCTGTGCTTTAGTCAATTCGTCTACGATACTGTTGCGTGTCTTTTCATAGAGGTCGTGAATTACCTCGGCGCTGAAAAAAGTGCGAGATGGTAGTCTGAAACGTGGATCGAGTGCTTTCATAAGGTGGCAAAAGCCCACATCTCCAATCACCGAAAATGACTGCAAATCTTTGGCAGTAAACACCCCCACTGCCGTTGTTATTTTTTTGGGTCTCTCAGAACCATTTGGGTATGTATGTTGGAAGGAATCAGCAAGGGACTGTTGCTTTTTGGATGACTGTATTACCTGCCCTGCTATCCTGCTTTCAGTCAGTGATTTTGCTGGCGTCGCAGATGTGCAGTCATGTTGGAAGTGTTTCCATTTGAGTAGGCAACATGTGTAAAACAATGCTTGCACACAGTAATTTGTTTGTTTACCATTTTTTTCTACTTGAGAATTATACTCAATGGCAAAACCTAAATGTCCCCACACCACAGATTTGAAAGACGGAGGTGATTCATTGTACTGCAGCCTCACTTCATCGCTCACCGATGATGGTTGTGCGCCCCCTAACTTTATTGCATAGTATTGGATATTTACTTGTGGGCAGGCATTTCCTTATCGAAGCGCGTAGATGGGCACACACAAACAGAGCCAATTCGGAGAGAAATTATTTAATATGCAAAACCGAAATTCACAAGAGAGTATTGAACCGCGGATGTCATACCGAATGGTTCAATATTATATTGAGAATTGTGGCATCCCTACTGTGAAGTGAGCTTAACAACGAAAAAGCGGTCATCTGCACCTGAATCCACTAAAGCTAGCAGATGAAGGGACTGCTGATTAAAACACTGTAACTTGTAGCTGTAGGCAGAGAGAAGAAACAGAGGAAGATGTAGTAGTAGTAGTAGTACGGCTCAACGGTGAGCACCCCCTTTTGGCCGAAGGGGACAAGAGGCTGGGAAATTACCCATTTGCCTGCAACACACGCACACGCGCACACCTCAATCTCCAGAGTCGTTCGGCTCTGCATGGGCTCATCAGACGAAGTGTTGGTTGAGACACAGGGTCTAGAAAGTAATCTGGCAACCTCCTTTCCATTCCACTGGGATCAGACACAAGAGGGTGCAGGTGAGAGAGACTAAATTTTTTCCCTACGTTTCCCTGAATTCTTGCTGGTGGTTATCTAGAATGAGAGAGGAGGGAGTCAAGAGAGTCAGATCTGTCCAACAGCCAGTTCCTCCTTAATTCGGTCATCTGGTCCAAAACGTAGCCCGAAGACCACCATCATTCCAGCTTGATTCAGCATTGAAGATGCAGAACTCCACTGAATATTCAGCCACACTTCATTCTTCCATTAACAGGTTGGTCAAAAACTTAACTAAGTTCAGCAGTAAAAAAGGGAAAAGAGTTCAGGTGATTTGACCGCTCCAGACAGCTGTGGTCCATGCTAAGAAATTTCCCCGAAGGAGCCCAATGACAAAAGATCTTCACCTCATCTTCGGAACGTGTGTGTGGCTGCTGGCCAAAAACTAGATAGCACAGAAGAAGAAAGGACTTGCATTTTCTTAAATCACCGGAGTCTGGTTGAGGATACAGGACTGCTAGGGCGACCACTGAGCGAGTAGAAAAGAAATGTAATTTATTTTTTCTCAAATATGAGAGATCGGACCAGTCATGACTTGGCTGCGGTCCATGAGATCCCGTAGCTGTCTTTCATGCTGTCCCAGAAGTATCCCTTGCCCAGAGAGAGATTTATGGACAGTCTGTGTCAGGTGGGTCCATGGTGGACAGATTGTCCTGTTAGGCCTGAACAATGGTTTGAACCCAAATGCTGAAGACAGACAGACATAATGATAAAATGGTATTCATTTACAACCTGGGCATGAGATGGAAGATGAACAGACAGATGGTTGATCTTCTGCTGGAGGCAAAGGGCTCTGAAGGCAGGAGGTAATGGTGGAGTGACGAGCTGGATGGTTTGGCATGGCTTGAAGGAGAGTGGATCTAAAGATGACTGATAGGTTAGTAGTTGAATATAGGTTGGTGGGTTGGATGGTGGACCGGAAGCATAAGGAAACACACAAAAACACTACACTAGTAAAATAAAGAAACTAAACACAAATTTGACCTAGCATTAGCTCCACTCAAGTAGACTAAACAATCTGGCGATGAATGAGTGAGAACTCTGGATTTAAGTAGCACAGGCTGGTGATGAGATGATGACTTGCAGGTGATAAGAAATCAGTGGGGAAAACTGCCACGCCAACAGATCAATCCAACTAACAGACAAACAGGGGGAGACACAGACAGACAGAAAACACAGATGGTAGAAGCCACATCCTGATACCTGCACATTAGAATGCATTGAGCATGTCTGATTTCCCCAGTCTGCCCAGGGGTCAGGAGTCACACAATGTAAAGATTTAATCAGAAATTCAATTAGCATGCAGTGGACAGATGTGACAGAGGAAAGAAAAAGCAGCCATGAATGAAAGAGCACAAGAAGGTGGCTGTGCTTACCTTAGAGATAAACAAGGTTATTCAATGTCAAAGCCAAAATCCAGCCTAAGCCGAGTTGTTTCTGCTTGTGCTCTTTTCAGGTAAGTACGAAAGGTTATACAATTATAAAATGTACAGGTGAAATTGCAGAACATCTAGTACATTCCTGCCTTTTACACAAATTCTTAAGTAAATGTCCAACTATCAAAGGGATGAATAAACTGGCAGTGTCTCAAAACCTAGAGAGCTACGTACCTATAGTTGATAGATTTTTTTTGGACACCACCAGAGTGCAACTCCTGAAGCAAAGGCTGTCTCATATTGTAGCTAGCAAATTTATACTGTCTTCAAAGATGGCTCAAAATTCAAAGTACCATGAAGAGGAAAGTTCCATCTAATTAAAATGAACATATAATTTCACCCAATATTTGTATGTGCACCATATTTTTGTGCTTATTAAAGAATTGAATTGTTAGCTTGTTATCAACATGCTAATGTAAGAATTAACTGTGTGTAAACAACATTGATTGTTGTTTGATTTTGGTTAACAAAAGAGTGTGGAATATGTTATATAGAGTTGTTGACTGAATGTTGTCACCTCAAGTATAGTATTTACAATATAAAAACTAATGCCTTTACTTTCGTTATGAAAAGATAATTTAAGATTATGAGTTTAATAATGTGGATGATGCAGCTTTGTCTTCACAATTCACTCTGATATTATCAGCATGCAATTTGTGTCATTCTCAAAGTAAATTGATAAATAATAAAATAAAATAATAAAATCATCAATAAAGAAAAAGACACTTCAGTTACTTTGACTAAAATGCCAATTTCAGCACCAAGCCAAAGTGTTTCCTGAGGCCACTGTCTGTCTTGTTCTGTGGCTATCCTCTTCACTTCATTATGGGATGTTATTTTAGATTATAGCATGTCAATCAAAATGATGCAGTTATTAAATACAATTGATTTGTCCACAAAAATCTGTAGTAATTGCTTTGGTGTTATGCAATCAAGTTGTACAGCTTGTTAGCTCTGTCCACATTCTTCTTTAATTTGAAAAATCTGCTTTTTTTATACAGTAATTACATTTTCCAATTTCATTACTTACTTAGAAGTTATATGCTCTGTTGAACAAGATGGTAACACATTAAAATAAGATTACATAAATGATCAGTGTTCTATAACTGAACTAATAATTACACCAACCTGAACTAATGACAAAATTATGCTAGCATACGGTATGATGTCATATGAAGACTTGCATGAATAACAGCTTTCCTGTTTTTAAAGTTTATCAAAGATAAAGGGACAAAAAAGTTATTTTGAATTAGGGCTGTACATATCTGTTAATGTCTGCATTAAAGGGATTTTCACGAACATAGCAGAACTTAAATACAGACTATTAGTTCAAGATACAGTATGGCTGGTTACTGTATCATTATATTCAGACTTTCTGAAAAGGTAATGCCCTGAAAATATTAGATAGAGATAAAGATAAAGAACAGAGAAGAGAAGAGAAGAGAGAGCAAAGAAATGCAAAGCGGTTGTGCCATGGGTTAAAGTTCAGATCAGGGCATTTTTATTTAGTGCAATTTCAGACTCTAAATTAAACACCACTTAATGTAATATTCAACATTTGCAGACTGTGCCTAAAATAAAAGCAACACAACCAACTCTTCCGTGTCGAACATAAGACAGGGCACAAGTGAGCTGAGTTTTAAAGAGAGGAAACATCCAATGCAGTCCTGATGAGTCACAAAGGATTAATCTCTTGTCTGTACGCAAGACTTAAAGTGCATACGAGAGGAGACAAAAGCACTTGCCGTGCTTTTATCTGTTCACTCTCTCTCTCTCTGCTCTGTGACTTGGCTGCTCGCCTTCAGAAATGCATCTACCACATCAAGACACAAGTAAATCAAGCCAAGTTCTTCATCAAATCAAATAGCATTATTGGGCAAAGTGTTCAATAAATCCCCTGCAAAATAGGATTCATGTGTTTATTTGTGAGAAGGCCTGTCCTTTGAGAACTGAGCATAGCAATTCTGTACATCCGCTTTAATTTCCATTGCCATTGAATCAGCAAAACAAAACACAGAGCTTTAGCAAAGCTGTCAAAGGTGATTGGAATATTTTTCTGGAGAAGATACGAATGTATGTATGTAAGGACTGATTTATACTTAATAATGCTTGCAAGGTGGCACTGTATTGATTTACCTTAGTGTTTTTGCTCTAAACCTCTTACACTGCAGAAATCATTCTATAATCCTCATTTTTGTCTTTTTCCAGTACAAATATCTAACCAACCTTAAAGCTAAACTTACTTCAAAAGCAGAATGGTGTAAGACATTAAAACATGTTTTCAGACAACATATATTTTTTTCTTTCTTTCTTTTTTCTTAGTTTATTTTTCTTACCCAATTCAAAATAAGTGTTTTCTGTTTTAAGTATAAACCAAAAATCAAAATCTAGTGAGGATTATGCTTAAAAATAAAATAATAAAATACAATTTGCCAATGGGTACTCAATATATCAATCTATCATGCAATCTTCAATTCAGTATGCAAATAAACTTTGCATATCTATCAGTCTATTTGCATACTGAACAGACTTTTCTATCTTGCATATTTAACCATCTATTGTCAGCAATGGCAAAGCAGCTTGGATGCAGCATTTCAAATGTAGAATCAAAGCTTAAAACTCAAATGTATCTAAAACTTTAACACAGTTCTTTTGTTACATTGCAAGCACTGGTATTTCCACTAGAAATAATGGATTTATTATGAGCACAGTTGCAACCAGAAAGAAGGTGCCTAATTTTTTCATTTATTATTTTTCCCCTAAAGGATTTTGATCATGGCCTCTCTATCCATGCTGTTATGGGAGTATTAACTCCCCTTAAGAAGATATTAGACTCTAACTTGAGTCTCTTTCGTCTGTTGGACTGACCCCAGCACCAACACTATTATCCTTCCTTTGAAGTCTGACTATGTCTTTGAGTAGTTGGAATGTTTGACCACATCCATACACTTCCAGCAGGTGACTTATGTGACCCCATTTAAAGAAACATTTAGTTGATCTCACACTCTTTCACCTGAGAGAAAAGAGAATGTAATGGACAATACAGGAAAGGTTGACAGTGTATTATATTATAGTATTGTACTATAGACTACTGCAGACGACTGCAAATATGTTTCCCATTTGCAGATGGTGGTACAAAATGCTGCAGCTACAGTTGGTTTCAAACTGGAACAAGAAAAACATCTCTGCTGTACTGGCCTCTCTGCATTGGTTACCTGTCAGAACCAAGTTATATATATATATATATTATTTATATTTTTTTTTGTTTTGAAATTCTCCTAATTCTGGGGTTTCAAATCTCGTTCCTCTTGGTCCTCCTCCTGTATAGTAGCAGAAACACTAATAGATGAATATATACTGTCTCTCCCTCAGCCATTCAGATGCTGTAATTCCAACACCTCTCTACAGGCTACAGGAAGCGCTGCCCGCATTTCCTCCAGCAGAGAGGTAAAGATTGAATTCCTGTTGCATGCTTTATCAATTCAGCTGTTCTCCAATAATTTTCATCTATGCTCTATCTTTGTACGTCCAGTTTTTGCCAGACACTTTTCAATGCTTTTTGAGAACAATATATTTGTTTGTAAAAGAGGGTTATAAAACAAAGATTCCCCCATAATCCAGTCATTTGGTTGTAGAAGTTCTCTATTAACAGAAAAGGTCAATTGCCAAACTCTTAGCATGGATTGATAAAAGGGGGTTAAGTTGTGTCATTTCTAATAATTTAGTGTCAGTAAAAACAATTTTTTATCACAAGGGTCTTCAACAGGGGGTCCACGGTGGTACCGTAGGGGTTCGCAAATTATTGTTTGATCCACCTTGGTGGCATTTGTAATAATAACTCACTCGCACGCAAGTGACAGCGAGGGGCAGGAGTATGAATTATCGACATGTTGAAGTCTGCATGCCAAATCTTAGTGTGACTAAACAGCGCTAGTCAGCAGAAGTTGGCAGCCCAGACAAACCCTTCACATGACCTCTGCTCATCACTAGCCGCTCAAAGCATGACACACATCAGGTTCAGCAGTGCTGCAGTGGAGGGTAGCGTGAGTAAACGTGTCTGCTTTGTGTTGGTCACGCTGTGTGGATGAGCAGATGACAGCCAACTTTCAGAACAATATCTTTCTTGCCTGGTGTAAATAAATAGTTACCGATGAGATTATCAAGCTTGTATACACGGTCCCTGACATTCCACACACACAAGATGGTGACTCTCTAATCAACATAATTCAAGGTGCACTCAGTCATTGTTATCTTCATTACAAATATTTACTCATTGAAATCATCTTAAAATCTCAGTCATTTTAAAATAAATGTATAAAATGGATCACTCATAGGAGATGAAGACTCCATTTTAGTAACCTTATAAAAGTTGTTTTATTCTGCATGGTCAGTGTCTGTCTGTTTCTGTCAGTTTTTTTCTTTCTTTTTAGAGGAGGTTTGGCACAGGGATTTAAAGGGGAATTTAAAAATGTCTCTTCATGTCAAAAATGTTGCAGACCCCTCTGTAAATCCCTTTTGAAATGACCAGCTAAAACCAACACAAGATGGTTGGCTGGTTTTAGCTGGTCCCCCAGCCTAGCCAGGCTAGTCAGTTAGCAGGTTTCAGAGAGGGTTTCAACACTTTTTAACTGGTCAGGCTGGTAGACCAGCTAAAACCAGCCTGACCAGCTAAGATTAGCATGACCAGCCTGACCAGCTAAGGCCAGCTAAAACTAGCCAACCAGCTTATGCTGGTTTTAGCTGGTCTTTTCAGTAGAGCAGAATTGAATGATTATTTCAATGGCTTTGCAATGTAAACATCATGAAGTATGTGCATACAAAAAATATGGTTGCCTACCATCCTTGTTTGTGTAGGCATAAAACGCAACACTCAATTTTATACAATATGTAACGAGGGTCCCAGGTCCATCTCTCTATCCAACAAGGGGTCCTTGGTCTGAAAAAGGCTGAAGACCCCTGGTTTATCATATATGAGATCTGATGTCCTCCATATGCCAAGTGTACACTACATGACTTGCAGTCGGAAGCCTGTGACTCACAGTCAGTTTTTTCGCTGCGCTGGTGCAAACACTTCAGGTCTATAGTCTATCAACTACATGACCATTCGTCCGCAAATGAGACCATGTATACACCTGGTTTTAAGATGAGTTTTGGGTGATCCGATCACACCTGTGATTGGATTTCGAGGAGTCTTTGATTTCATGAGGACATACTGTACATCAATCATTACATCTGTGTTTTACTGAATGATAATAAAGCACAAAAATTTAAGTGACAAGAACGAAAACCGCTAAAAACCAGAGTTGTTTAAGTACAGTACCTGTAATTGAGTTTTTAGTGTGTATGCTGCTCATTTCTGTGTCCCTAATGTACAGGTTCATGCATTAACTTTTTTACATTTCCGATCTTACGCTTATTCCCTTGAAATTCGCCCGGAACCAGCGAAAAACCGTTCATTTCAGCTGCCCTCATTGTCGCCCCATTTCAAACGGATCGGAAAAAATGCATCTTAAAATTAAGATAACGAAATTCATTCACAAACTCGCGCAGTTTATTCTTGATACATGTAAAAAAAAAACATGAAAGTGGCTCTCGACTCATTTCATGCTTTATTTGCACCATTTGAATAGGAAAAAATAAAAGCATCTGATAATAATATAAAACAGCGAGTAGAGAGATGTGAGGTTTTATTTTATTTTCATATTTTTTTTTGTCTCCTTTACCAAATACCTTGCTCTTCTCTTTCAACAAATACTAAAGAATGGCTATTTACGTATTATTTATTTATTTTTGCTTGTTCCCATTAGGCTATTTGCAAAAGGAAAAATTTAAGGAAAAACAGATTAAAATAATAAAGACAGCATGTATAGGGAGATGTGGGTGAAGTTTAATTTTATTATATTCTTATTATTTTTGGTCTTCTGGTTCCTAATACCTTGACCTCCTCTTGCGCTCTCTCTCTATTTCATTTGCTGTGGCTTATTGTCTTTCACTCGTTGGGACAGTGCGCACAAATGACGACAAGACAAGTTGTAACCAAAACTCTACCCCTGTAGGATAGTTCTGGCAATAACATTTCCATTTAGACAACTTGGCCTGCACCTTCTCCAGCATAGCCTCCCAATTCTTGCTCAAAAACAGTACCAAAATCGAAAAACTTTCTTTTCCCATTTTATTTTATTTCTAGAGACTCTGATGTACTTATCCACTTGTTTAGTTGTACATCTGGCCTTCTACATATCTTTCTGTCCTTGAGCCAGTTGTCCTTTGTCTTTGAAGACTGTAGTGCAGTGGGTTTTTTTAATTGACACAACCCATATACACAACCATCAATTAAAATGTTGTATGCAATCAAGTCAAGCAATACGAATACTAATATAGAGAAGTGTGGAATAATCTAGGCCCTGAATACAAACTATGTAAAAGCCTTAATCAATTTAAAGCTCTTTACAAACAGAAGGTTATGTCAGAGTACAAGGAGAAAGGGGTTTAATCTAGCAGTGTGGTATTCATGTAGTTATAGGTTGTGTGATCTTACTCTGTTGGTATTCTGATTGATTACCATTGCTGGTATCACAATAATTGCATTGATAAATCCATGTATACATAGGCGGTGTCATCTTACCTTGTAGGTATACTGCTTACCATTGTTGGTATTATTGTGATTTGTATATATGTATTCTTAACTATGTATTATGATTACCATAGTTGGTTTAAATTAAGGAAGCAGCTATCTTTGTTTTCTCTTTTTTCTTTTTATCTTCCTGTTAACTGTAACTAACTGGGGTGGGTTTAAATAAGTTTGACTTCTGCCCACTCCGTTTCGCGCAATAGATGGATTTATGTTGTTTAAGTTTGGTGTATTTAAATTGTCTTATGTTGTTTTATTGTCTAGTTTTGTTTAAACAAATATGTTGTCTTATTACATAGTTTTGTGATATTATATTGCTTGAAATAAATAAATTAAATTAAATTAAATAAATAAAAGTGTTCAGTTTGTTTCGTTGTTTCGTCTTCATTTTGGTTAGAAGTGAGAATCCAGTTTCACACATATAGGTAGTTGTGAAAGGCAATAGCAATTAAATGCTTGCTTTGCTCAGCATGGGATACTCGGTAAAGAGGCCAATCCAGAAAGAAGACAATTTTTCTGTTTTGTGAAGAGTTTTCAGAGTGCTGTCTTAGGGTATTTGTCAGTGATAGAATCTAGGATTTAAAAAAATGTTTCACCCACCGTTTGTCTTTTAATTAATGGAACTTCTCCTGGGGAAAGTAGCAAGACAATTTCTCCATTGGTGCATCCAGATGTGACTTAATGAGGCATGTCAGGCTAGCGACCGATTCTTTTGACACACCATTTTCTTCAGTGTGTTTCATCATTGTTGTGAACATATAGTAGCTTGGGTTTTGATCCGCAGCTGCCAAAGTTCAAGTGACTCGAAAGGCTGCATTTGTTTGCAATATCTAATAATATATTGTCCTCCCTTCCTTGTAGTTTTAGATTCAGTTCATTTAGAGCAGAAAATATGTCAGCAAGACAAGACAGGGCTAAAAGCCATTTCTCATAACTGAATGAGCTTGCAAGAGGAGACAGTCTCTCAGTTAGGAAAGCATGTATTTCATCCCTCAATTCGTACACTCGACTGACCACCCTGCCCTTCGACAGCCATCTCACATCTGAATGAAAGAGTAAATGTGTGTGCTCAGCTCCCATTTCAGTACACACAGCCTCGAAAAGCCAGCTATTTAGAGCACTACCTTTAATGTAGTTTACAACTTTAACAATGTCTCTCATCACCACTTCAAGTTCAAGTGGGATTCCTTTTGATGCCCAAGCTTCACAATGAATAAATTATTCCAAACAATGTTCTGTCCTGCTGCATCCTTAATCCTTCTGACAACTCTGCTATTTTTGCCAGTGATGTTGGCTGCCCCATGGCTGGTGATGCCTTTTCAATTGGCCCAATCCAGACCGCATTTTGTCATGAAACCATTTAAATCTTCAAAAATATGTGGTCCTGATGTGATGGAAGGCAATGTTAGGCAGCACAGAAGATCTTCAACAAATTCACTTGGCTAAATGCACTGAATATAAACCAATAACGTAGCGTTGCAATGTCAGTGCTCTCGTCCAGCTGAATAGCAAAACACTTTGCTGACTTCAATCACGCTATAAGCTGTTCTTCCAAATTTTGGGCAATATCCCCAATTCGACATGACACAGTATTGTTACTAAGAGGTATTTGTTTGAGCATGTCAGATGCCTTTTCATCCAGAAATATATTAACTATGTCTAGTGCAGCAGGCAATATTAATCTCTCTGCAATTGTGTGGGGTGCTTTTTCTTTGGCAACATGATATGAAACTTTATTAGGTGCCAAGTGCAGTTTGTGATTGTGTGTTAGGCTTCTGCTAAGTACCTGAGATGATGACTGAATTTCTTGAGACTTCTTCTGAAAAAATGATGGTTTGTCTGCCAGATCGGCATAACATGTACTTAAATGTCTTTCCAACTTCGCTGGTTTCAAACTTTCATTTGCCATCTTTCCCCCACATACTATGCACATTGGTATTGCAGCATGACATGTTTCAGAACAGTTGATGAACCCAAACTGCAAAAAATAATCTTTAGATGCCCTTACTCCGGATTTCTGCTGTTTCTTTGCTGGGCAAGAATGATCAGTATTAATACTGCTACGCTGTTCACATGAATCGCCTTCACAATCTTTTCTGCTGATCTCTGCTGTGTGCAGCAGGGTTGGATGGCTGACAGTGTTTTCCGCTGCTTCATTTGAAGGGGTCTCAGGCCCTATTTTTCTTGTGGAAAAATATAAATGGTACTTTTTGACTTTGACCTCCTCATATTCAGCATAAAAGAAATTAAAGACTGGCTAGTAATGTAACACTAGTGAAGCCTTTGCCTCATCGCAGAGGGGAAAAAAGTAATGGCTGCGTCAACGACATGTGATAATGTTCTGAGCACTGTGCGAGGTTTAAAAAAAAGGGTTTGATTGCATGTATGTGGGTCAGGTGACAGAGGTGGAGTATTTACTTTGTATTTAGCTGAATTATGTATTTTAATGTGCTTCTACTCAAAGTTCTTCTTCTTCTTCTTCTTCTTCTTCTTCTTATTATTATTATTATTAAAAATGTATTTATTTATTTTTGGAACAATATCCTTAACCAAAATATCCGACCCAGGGTTTGAAAACCTGTGCTGTGGTAGACACCTTTGTATGAAATCTTTTTTTTTTTTTTTTTTTTGCAATTTCAAGCATTGTATAGCCTTCATTCCTCAAAAAAATATTGACTAATGATTTTCTAGAGAAAACTGTTTCTTTTGTGCCATTTTTGACCTAATATTGACCTTAAGACATGCCAGTCTATTGCATACTGTGGCAATTCTAAAACAACCACATAGACAATGTTAAGTTTCATTTAACAAACCAAATAGCTTTCAACTTTGTTTGATATAATGGAAAGTGATTTTCTAGTACCAAATTAGCAATTTAGCATGATTACTCAAGGATAAGATGTTGGAGTGATGGCTGCTGAACATGGGGCCTCTCTAGATTTAATCAAAAATGACTTTTTTTTTACAAATAATGTTGGTGCTTTCTTTTACATCAGGATGTCCTGGCTATACTCTGTGAACAGTTAAATGCCACTTAGGTTAATTAAAGTACCAATTTCAATCCAAAACAACAAAATCTGTACATTATTCCAAACTTTTGGCCACCCTGTGTATTTCCAACCCCCTACATAGCAGACAATGAGTAACTAGAATCTATATGCTCCCCTGGTATATGAAAACCATTCAGATCCTTCCTCAATTTACACGAAAGGAGCTCAATTGCTAGGCTATATAGATGACCAGAGAGAGGACATCCTTGTCATATTCCTCTCTTGCCAAGAACTGGATGGCTGAGACCAGCTCCCAACTTAAGCAATACAGTAGCCCCTTTGTATAACATAGTAAAGCTTTTGGATTTGGATATCAATCTGTATATATACAAATTGATTTCCAAATCCAAAAGCTTTTAAATCATTAAAAAGATACTCATGTCCTACACAATCAAAAGCTTTTTCTTGATCACTAAATTAAAACCCAATATTGAGACTATTACTTGTGGAAATATCAGTAACATCTCTTATTAAAAACTAATTATCCATAAATGTTTGACCTGGAATACAATACATTTGCTCAGAAATTACAACACTACCTGTATTCAAGTACTTTTTAAGTCTGTTAGCTAAACGCTTGTGTGTATTATGTGAGTATTTGTAACTCTATTATTATCTAACTCACGTACAATCTATCCAATCTCACACCGGTTATATTAGAGTCCAACATTTTTACCCATGAATACTGCTTAACTGAGGGGTTGCCCATCCTCCATACAACTCTTTTGTGATATCAAGCAACATACTGCCAGGCTGAAAATGTGACTCTTCTCCATTCATATCCAAAATCAAATTTGATGTCCAATTCCAGTCTACACTCATTATCATAGAAAAATTACCATCAACATATGTTCTCAATTCATTCCTTATTTTATTTTTAAAAGTTCAACAAGATCAGAATATTTATTGGGTGCATAAACATTAATAAGCAGAAGCCTATGCTCTTTTATTTTTGCTTTAACTATTAAAACTCTACCTTTCTTCAATTCAGTAGTAGAGTAGCAGACTTTAACATTCAAATTATTGGAAAAAAGAATATCTACTCCGGCAATCAAATTTGTCCCATGACTGAGAATGCATTTTCCTTCCCACCACCTATTCCAATCAACTTCATTATAATGATCAGTATGTGTTTCTTGTTAAAAAGAAACATAACATCTTTAAGTTGAATAAATTCAGAAATCATTGCTCTCTTGCTCCTGTCTCTCCCTCTGTTAATATTAAAAAAGCCCACTCTTATGTTTTCCATAAAAAAATATAAAGAGAGGGAAAAGAGGAGAACATAGGAAGGACACCCTATAAGGCCTTCACCCTGAGTTGTTCCCATACTTTGGTCCATTTATTTATTAAGCTAATCACACACATTAACAACTATACCTCTCTTTCCACTGCCCCTTCTTGAGAGCCCTCCAAGAACGACAAATATTTGTCCCATTTCCCCACAAATGAGTCCAAATTACCTAGTCTTCTAGATGACCCTTCTTCAAAATCCAGCACCCTCCCCATCTCCGAGCACCACTCCTGAAAACAAACTCCAGCCAATAGGAGGCATAAGCACAAAGAATGTGCAGATTCATCCACAAAACAGACCTGAAGGAGTGTTACTCCACAAAACAAACTCCAGCTGCTTCGCGGAACCAACACAAAATGAAACAAAGAAGGAGCTTAGTTCCTCGAACAGTCAATTCAATGTTCAGTGAGTCCATTCGGCAGCAACGTGAGTACCAACAAATTACTTCATTACGATCAAAAGCTTTTTCTTGATCAAAATTTGGAATTCATTGACATGTTGTCCTCCTAGAACAGTTATTGAACAGAGTGTATCGAATCTCACCGATTTATATCATTAATAGTGTTAAAAGTAGCAAAGTGCGCAGAGCTCTCAATTCACATGTCTGAACCTCGCATGGTGTCACGTGACTCTCCCCATTAGAAACTTTTTTTAAACAAAACCATTTTCTTTTACTCAAATATTCCTCTCCAACCTTCTAATGACAATAAAGAACTGACGCTTCAAGAATCTTTTAACATCTGGAAAAAAATCAACTGACTTAAATCTTATCAATACATTTCTTTTTCATTCAACTTTTACCACATTCTTCACTGTACAACTCTGAATCTCCCATCCCAGTACACTCTCCAGTCACCTGACCTGTCTCTACACTTTCCAGAGCAATATTCAATTCTGGAACATATACTTAATTTAGCCTACTATCAACAATTTCATTCCAACTTTCACCAGCATCTCTTTCACTGTCATTAGCATCATGAATTTGCTCATTCATTTTCATCACCGTTATTCTCTTTATCTAGATCTGCTTAATCAGCCTTGGCTGTTTTCTCCTGTTCTACAACATTCGCTGTGCCTAAAGTTTTACTAGGTCCTGCCTCACTCTCTTCTTCAGACCTTAATGGACATGAAAGTCTTACATAACCTATGCTACCACATTCAAAACATCATGGTTACTGTTGTAACCTCTGTTCCCTGATGGAGGGAACGAGAGGTTGTGTCGAATTAAGTGACACAAGGGGTCTTCCTTGGGAGCCTCGCATACCTCTGAACTTGAGAAAAAGCCATTGAGAAATTGGCAGACAGGATTTTGCACTGAGGAGCCGAGAATTAGGTACGGCCATTTACAGTGATAGGTCTAGTGTCGTTGCAGAAGGGACACAACGTCTCATTCCCTCCCTCAGGGAATGGCGGTTACAACAGTAATCTTGACATTCCCCTTCTGTCACTCACTCGATGTTGTGTTGAATTAAGTGACACAAGGGGTCCCATTCAAAAGCGCCATGCACTAGACCGTGTACTAGACTGGGGGTAACAAGTGCTATATGACTAGCATGGGAGTAAGCTCGGCAGCCGCGGTCTTTTCTCTCTCTCTATGTCTCTTGCATAAGAGTGTGAAGTGGCTGGGGCTATCATAGCACTATGAAATGCATCGAGGAAGGCGGTCTTTCCTGATCCTATTCTTTCAGGGGGAAAAGACCCTGCGGAGGCCACATCCTGCCCAGACTAGGGGGAGGTGACATGTAGCAAATACACCATGTGGGTTTTTTTGGGAGCGGCGTGGTGGTAGGTCCTGCCTGATGAGGGAGGAGCTCTACAAGCACGTGACCGGGGGCAGTGGGACAAGTGAGAGGTGGCGTTCCTGGATCATGAGGGTGGCAATCTCCTGCCCGAGTGCCTGCGCTGTGACCTTCGTGGCTCTGAGAGTGAGGTCGATGGCAGAGAGCATTTCCTGCAGCATGTCGGGGTCGGGACTACCCAGGAGCAGATCTTTAAGTGCTTTGGCTTGGTGGACCTGCATGATAGCCATGGAATGCAGGGCGGAGGTGGCCTATCCGGTGGCACTGTAGGCTTTCGAGGTCAGTGATGACGTCATCCTACAGGCTCTGGAAGGGAGTACCGTGCGGTCCCGCCTGCTGACGGCGTTCTCGGGACACAGGTGGATTGCAACTGCTCTGTCTACCCAGGGGATCTCTGTGTACCCGTATGCCGCCCCGCCATCCAGGGTAGTGAGAGTGGATGAGCAGAGGGGTCGGTTCCGGTCAGTAAAAGGTGCCCTCCATGACCCCGTCAGCTCGTCATGCACTTCCGGGAAAAATTGTACTGGGGGGGTGACTGGGAGCGGTGCTCTGAGCCGAGGTACCAGTCGTCGAGCCGTGAAGGCTGTGGGGAGGACGGAAGGTTCCAGTCCAAGCCGATGCTCATGGCAGCCCGGGCAAGCCTGTCGGCCATCTGCGTGTCAGCTTCAAAACTGGGCAAGTTGGCCCGAAGGTTGCAGCCCAGTTGAGTCCTCAGCGTCAGATGCCTGGACACTCTCCAATGCAGCTGCGATGTCATCATCCAATTCCGGGGGCTCAAGGGAGAATGCGGGCTGGCCGCGAGGCAAGCCGCGCTCATCCCGAGCTCGGACGGAAGCAAGCGTGCTGGGGGGCTGGTGGTTCGTGGGGATTTACCCGGCAAAACCGAGCCCGTCGTCATCCCCAAATCGCCTTCATCGCCAGCCGGGTAGTCCTCAATACCATGGGAAGAAAGAGCGATGCGGCAGGGCTGCTGAAGTGGCACCTTCAGGAAGGAGAGCAGTGACCGCAACGCTGCCATGGCTATGTTCTCGCATTGAGTGCATGAACCATCCACAAACACTGCCTCAGTGTGATCGCTGCACAGGCACACGAGGCAGTGTCTGTGGCTGTCAGTCTTAGAGAGATATCGACTGCATCCAGGGACTACAGAGAGGCGGTAGGGCATCTTGAAAAAGACACATCCTGAAAAGGAAGTTCAACGCCTGTCTCTGTATTGCTCTTCCCTTTATACCCGTATGTCCGGGTATGGAAATTCTGTCTGCCAATTTCTCATTGGCCTTTTCTCAAGTTCAGAGGTATGTGAGGCTCCCAAGGAAGGCCCCTAGTGTCACTTCATTGGACACAACGTCGAGTGAGTGACAGAAGGGGAACTATAGATACACAGCAACTCACAATATCACTTTATTTAGTTCTAATTTTGGAGATGTTTTTTAAACACCTACTTTAGATATTAAATATTTAGGCCTTTAAAAATATTAAGTACCTTAAAATAGCAAGCTACATTATCTACTCATGTAGATTTTGGTATAACTAGCAACATTCTCTGAAGTGTAGCTTTCAGCTTTGACAATTTTTCTACAGAGTAGTTGGTAGTCTAACTAGCTATATTTATTTGAGTAGCTTTGCCTGTGCTCCAAAGGAACCTCTCTGCAAATGACTCAAATAGCATGATTTCCTCTTAGGGAAAAACTGTAGGAAAATATTTTTGACTGAAAGCTTAACTCATTTTCACTCTCATATACATTTATTGCTCTCAGTATTGGTAATGGTGTTCTGTGTTGAAATGTGTGTCCCTGGTTGACTGGGTTTGTCATTCATTTCCTTGGATCCTTTCGCTGGTTTTCGAGAGATGGCAGCCATATAGACGAAACTGTAAAGGGCAGGTGTGAATATTCACAGTAGACTACACTTATAATTTGCACACCTCAAAGGACAGAGTTTATGTATTAATCACATTTCATATTCTCAGGATCCCTCAATCCTTTTTCACAGTCCCAAACTTCTCCTCTGGGGCTGCTTTAACAGACACTTCATAACAGGTTTTCCAATCTACCTTCTTATGTATTGATGAAAAATATATGTGCTTTAAAATCTGTCATATAAATGCAATGACAGATAGGAAGATGGATACACTGTACATGGTGTGAGATTTCCAGTGACTGTTTTGAAAAATGATACGCACCCTACAGTATGTGTATCTAAATTTGACAAATGGACCACTCGTTTATAGAAAAAAGTACCCAGACAATGCTTTCACAGCAGTTGTAAAAAAGTACAAATCTTGATGTTAACTTTTCCCCTGTTAAAAAAAATGCTTTATCTTCCCTGTGGCTCTGCAAGTTATATTTTGGTTATAAAATATCAGAGGTTAACCTATGTCTTAAAGAGAACAATATTTTATATTTGTCTAGAATGCTTTTACTCTGAGGGACTGATTGAGATTCATAGCTAATGCAAACTGATTTTCACGGCAAGTAATTATTACAAGAAATGTCAACTCCCGAGCCCTATATGCAAATTCAATTCTTCAGTGTTAAAGGAATAGTTTACCCATTAATAGAAATTTTGGGGTGAACTATTCCTTTAAGGATGCATGGAGTATACCATATCCTCTTTGGAAATGTTTCTGGGCTTCAAAAAAAATGTGTTGCTTGATGCTACAAATGAGATACAACACTGATTTACCGAAAATGTATCATGGATCTGCACTGGAACATCATCTATAGTGAAAAGCACTAGCAAATAAATAAAACATTTATTCTGCAACCTACAGTCTTATGGATGACCAAATATTTAAAATGGTTTCTCCAACATCATACTGTGTGTCTTTTCATGAAAAGGCCTGAAAGAACAATCAACAAATGTTATTTTAACAAGGATCTTCCCAGGCAGCTGCAAGAATACAGCAATCAAAATGAAATAATCAAAGATGGAATAAACAGAGTAAGAAACTGTCTTGTGCTAGGAAACTAATCAGGATAAAAGTCTTATCATTTTTAAATCTAGTAAATGGTCCATAGCTGTCTTGTCACAAGATAATGAGTCCTGGAGATAAATTGGGGTCCATTTGTTGAAGTGGCATCAAAGTCTGCCAACATATGGAAAACTGATGAGACACAATCAGCTTTACGTCATGCCAAAAAATACTTTCTTTTATGATCAGAGTTTACCCACTCTTTGTTTTTCATTTAGTTCCCCTTGGTCTGTTGTTGCATCTTTGTCACATTTCGATTTTTTTCATCATAACATTGATGATTTATTTCTTGCTTTTAGGGTTACTCCATAATTTTTTAAAGCAATCATTCAACCGAAAATTGACAGGTAAAAGTGAAGTGCATGCAAAAAAAATAAAATAAAAAATATTTAAAAAAAAAAACAATCCACAGCCTAACCTGGAAGGCTGATACAATCCCTGTTAATACTAGTCATGCTTTGTGTGTCAGTAGATGAAAATTATTAATAATACTTACATTCTGTAAAATGTAATGGGGCCTACATACAGGGTTGGACTGGGAAGAGAAATCGTCCCGGGATTTTACATGGCAACTGGCCCAACTGTTGAGCGGCGGGGGTGGGGGTTGGATGGTGTTCGCTGTCCTTTTCTGCATATGTGCCATTTTGTGGTCCGTTCTGCATAATGCAGTGGCTCATTGTTGCTTATCGCGCCCATTTGGCACATTTCGCGGATGAACCACCGGCCCGCTCGGTTCTCCCGATGGCCATTCCACCCCTCATTGACCCAAAAGTGTGTCGGCCCACCGGGAAAATGCTCGGTATGCAAGATTACCAGTCCAGCCCTGCCTACATCCAAATCCTTACGAGAATCACATTTACCATGCATATAAAGCGGGTAATTGTCACAGAATGCTAGACATTAAACAAGGACGTCCATATTGTCCATATTTCTTTTCTTTAAATTCATTGCATACAGTCCATTTACACAACCAACTTCTTAAATGTGAATGTGCTGTCTTCGTTTATATCACTGGTGTTTGACAGTGAAGTGACTTTATAATAGGATGAAGATGGTGCAATTACCAGAGAAACACCTCAGAATTAAATTTCACTTTACCCAGCCCATTAGCACTTTGTGCACGCAATTTCACCAAACCCACTTGCGCCTTGACTTAGCAGCATGATTCAAGGTTATTATAGTTCCCCGTCTGTCACCCATTCGACGGTGTGTCGAATGAAGAGACACTAGGGGACTTTCTTGAAGGGCTCGGTTACATCTGAACTTGAGAAAAAGGCCAATGAGAATTTGGCAGACAGAATTTGCATGTCCCGCCCCCGCACATACGGGTATAAAGGGAGGGAAATGCGTCTGTCCATTCAGGTTTTTGCCCTGAGGAGCCGAAAATGAGGTTCGGCCATAACAGTGACTCGGTTCAGAGTCGTGGCCAGGAGGACACAACGTCTCGTTCCCTCCATCTTGGAACGGAGGTTACAATAGTAACCTAGACATTCCCCGTCTGTCGCTCACTTCGATGTTGTGTCGAAGAAGCGACACTAGAGGTCCATATTTAATCACGACATGCACTGAACCGTGTATGTGCGCTGCTGATGCAGGTGCGGGCAGGCAGTAGTGTGCCAAAGTGACAGGCCACGTCAGACTGCACGTACCCTTCCCCAACGGCCCATAAAATCGTCATAAACCTTTTAGGTTCGCGGCACCCCGAATGGGGAAACAAGGCGACGTGCCAAGAATGGGAGCAGGCCACGCCAGCCGCGCCTTTTCTTCCTCTATATTTCTCGCATAGAGTCAAAGCGGCTGGGGCCATCTTAACCCTATCACACGCATCGGGGAAGGTGTTCTTTTCCAACTCCAATTCTTTCAGGGGGGAAAAGACCCCGCGGAGACCACATCCTGCCCAGGCTGGGGGCAGGTAAAGAGTGGCGGAATACATCACATTGGTTTTCAGGCCACATGTGGAAATGGCACGGTGGTAGATCCTACCTGCTGCGAGGGAGGAGTTGCTACAAACACGGCGACCAGGGGCCAGCGGGGACTGCCCAAGGGAGATGCGGGTCTGCCCGTAGGGGGTTTGTACCATGGAAAATACACACAGGGGGATTAATAAACAACCCTGAGATTGCAATTTGATTTATATTGTTTTAGAATCAACACTGCATAATATATTTAGTTTTTTCAGAGAATGTATTTTTAACATGCGTATTTTGTCTTACTGTACTGGCAGAGTTTTAGTCAAAACAAGTGAATAAATCTACCAGTGCTAAAGAAGTAATCAAAATTATTTAGAATACGTTACTGACCTTCAGTAATCTAATGAAATGTTACAAATTACATTTTAAAGCATGTATTCTTTAATCTGCAGTGGATTACATTTCAAAAGTAACCCTACCAACCCTGATTACATATATGCAACATATATTTAAAAATATGACAAAAACTGAATTTGCATATATGTAAAAAAAAAAAATTAAACACTTGAGGAATTAATATTTCTACATAAATTATCAAATTTATGAACTCAAAATATATTTGTTTGTATGGCCATAAATCAGACAATGTAATAATTGCAACAGGCATAATTATTGAATCCTCATTTTTATTTTTATCTAGCAGATGTATTGCATGCCATTTTTAACCTTAAGTTTTCTTGCATTGTCTGAGGAAGAACGTTTTAATTAAAAAAAAAATAATTAAAGGTTTTCCAATATCCACAGGATTCACCTAAATGTACTGTATGTTGTGTGTCTGTGTGATTCTCTTTTCTTTTTTGCCTGCTAACAGCATATTAAGTGTATATAAATATATAAATATTTACATGTATTAACACAATCTCAGAGGTGTATAATGATGATGATTTGTGAGTTTTGCAAAACTGCAAAACAATCCCAAAAAACAAAAACAAATTGCACCGCAAAAATCATGAAAAAGTGCTGCGAAATTCTGGTGGGACTGAATATAGTATGTTATCCTTTCAATCAGGAAGCCAGAGGCTGCTGTAGAGCAGAAATGGTCCAAATAGCAACATGAAGAAAAAAGTGTGCATGTACTTCATATTCTAGAAATATTATGCTTTCTGCTTCTATGAATGGAATCCACATACAATCAGTAAAAGAAGCTGTTATAACAACTTGACGATGATTGAAAGTAAAATATTTGCATTAAATTATGTTTAACTATGTGCAGTGTTTACATGCGCTAATGCTAAAGCTAGCGCCTTTGCCATAGTATTGCAACTGCTACCCCTGTATGCAAGCCTTCGCCACAGTAAGACCTGAAAATATTTATAGAAGATTGTGAAAAAATCTTTGTGAAGAAATTATACTTGTTTTTAAATAAAGACTTCCTACCAGCCTAAATTCATGTCCAAGTCATCTTCATGTCTTTCAGTATCAGCATCAGCTAATCTCATGTGCATTAGATGTCACAACGCCACCTGCAGGTGTTCACCTAAACAGCCCAATAGTGTATGACACTGTGGCTCTGAAGATGAACACATCTCAGACACCAAAACAGATCAGATATTTCTGCCCTGTCATGTGAGCTTGATGATTACACTTTGATTACAAGTTGTGCTCAGTGGCATACGATCAAACAGTAAACTTTTCTGTTTACAAGCAAAGAAGGACTGAAGCAGTTGTCATAATTAACAAGCTGCTCAAATAGTCTTTTAAACATCACAATATCTTTGTTTTACATTACAAACATTCAAACAATCACTAAAAAGTTGAATACCATTGCCGTTTGAATCCCATTGCCGTTAGAGTTTGAAGTTTTCTGACATCAAACTTGGTAGTTCACTCACCATTCATTCTAAACACTTCCGGTGCTGGGAAAGTGGAAGGGCAAGGTTTTCAGAACCTTCTATGCCATGACGAAATTAGAATCCCATGCTGCATTGCAATGTACACAACATGGCAGCATCAAGGAAATTCTCGATCGCATCTTATCTATCATAATCAATCATTATAAACATCTAAAAACCACATAATATGTTTGATAATAAATAATATGACCTTCAGTGTGTCTGCTGTGAAGTGTAAGGTTTATTTATTTTTTATTACAGGGAAACTCACATAAGAAAAGTTAAAGGCATAGCTCTGCGCTTAGTTCTAATGCTTTTAAAATATGGCCCAATTATGTTCTAAAATCGTTTAATTATTTCAGATATTAAGAAATTTTGCCCATGGCAACACTCTAACACCGTAAAAGCACTATATAATAAAAGTAGACCATATGACTTGATACAATATATTTGTGTGACTCCAATTTGTTTCTCACACAAGCTTGTGTCTTCAGATGATTTGGAATATAGCATACAAGTGTTATGGACTTATTTTATGGTCTTTTTTTGTACCTTCACAGCCCCTGGTCTCTTTAAACTGTCCTTGTATGGCAAGAGCTGTGTGACGATTTTTAAAAAATGACTTCTTTTGTGTTAGAAGGAAAAGCTAAAGTATATAAGTTTTGAACAACATGATGGTGAATAAATAAAGACAGAATTAAATTTGTTCTGGTGAACTATGTCTTTAAGATGCAAAGCCATTTCCAGTTGACTTATCTCAATCTGCTTGACAGATATCATATGTACCCACCATGGGCTCGGCATGGTTGATTAATCACTCTGTATTTATTCTCTTCTTCTCTGTGAAAATGTGGACTGTCCATCCTGAAAAATCACAGGCTTTTTGGTGAATTAGCTTGGGAGCAGTGGGGCTGATTAATGGACCTGTTCACTGAAAGCATGTCTGAAATGGGCTGGGTGAGATAAACTGTGCTGTTTCCCATAGTGGCATCACAGATGACCCATAGCCCAGAATGCCTTTAGGATCTGATGTAGTCACATTAAATATTCTCCTGTATATAGAGGTTGATAAAATGCAATAAAATACTAAGAACCTTTTCACAGGCTAATAGTTAAACGTGCGCAGCTTCTAAATTTAGCATTGCCGAGAGAAAAAATTACCAGCTAATATTAGTCACTTTATTTCTATAATCCCTCATAGTTGGACACTTTCACTCAAAAAAATTATTATCAACCGGGCTATATTCCGAAAAAAGTTTCCACATAAAACATTAACTATTTCGTATACATGAGTCAGGCATATGAGGTATCATTTGAAATCTTACAATATGCTTAACAAATAATCAGAAAAAATGATATAGCTGACTGCGAATTGTGCATTTTTACACAATCGTCAGCGATCAATAGAAGACGTTGGATGGGGCATATGGAAATAAAAAATACATTTTGCAATTTAGTTTGGTGCCACTAGTGCAAAAAAACCACACACTTCAAATATTAAAGAAAACAGTATCTTATTCAAAGTTGCAATTTTTATGGCTTAACCCAACCAACCATTTAACATGATTCAAAAACATGAATATTTCATTAAAATGTTTCCTTGTTCAGCTCTCACCTTTATTATTAAATAATCAAATCTAATCAGTTTGAGATGAAAAGAAATATACAATGCAATAACATCAATAATATAACTTATTAGCTCTTCTCATAGACTTTTGTTTTCTATGCCAAGTATGACACTGGGCCATTTCTCCTGCCCCATCATTCTGACATTTACACCCAGGAAACAATCCAACTGACCAAGCAGAAAGGTAATTTTTATTAAATCAGAACTATATATGGCAAGAATAATAACAGAATAAATAAATATAAATTATATTTATTTATAGACATTATATAAATGTTAACGTGGCAAGAGTAAATTACCTTTAAAAAAGGAAATAATGTCTCATTTTTAAAGCCATTTCACCAGACCGTTCAAAATAGAAATATGGTCTGGTTTTGCAATCATTGTTATGGATTCTTTGGGATTTTTTGGACAGGACTGCAGCAGATGAAACTGCTGGGAATCTGAAGGGTAGACATCAGGTGAGCTAAGACGGATGGTTGAGGTTGAAAATGGCACTGATGTGGTTGGTCATGGATCAAAAGCTTAGTGTGATTGGATGGGAAACATTTGCCATGGCTTCTGGCATCTGAATGAATGAAAAATAAATGCTTAGTTCATAAGAATCTCTATCTTGCAAGACGGCTATCATAGTAAGACATTAAAGCTGATGTGTGTAATTTCTGCACCACTCGTTTCACCAAATGGAATTGCAGTGGTTTTCGAGAAAATCAACTTACAAATGGCTTACTTATACAGTAGTATAAGTAAGCCATTTAGAAAATATTTAAGCTCTGAAGAGCCTCACAATAATCTCCATTTGTGTTCAGCAGAAGAAAGTAAGTCATACACATCTGGGATAACATGAGGGTGAATCAATGATTAGAGAATTTTCATTTTTGGGTGAACTATTCCTTTAAGCTAGGATAGGAGAATGTATTTAAACATAGAAAAATGTATGCACTTCAGCTTTATAGGAATGTTCGGTGTTCAGTACCAGTTAAGATCAATCAACAGCATTTGTGAAATAATGTAGATTACCATAAAACATCATTTGACTTGTCCCTCCTTTTTTAAAGGTGCACTCAATTTTTTATGCATGTCATCTTGGACTTAAACTGACATCTAGGGGCATGGATGCAGCACCATTTAAATGCAAGAAGTTTTTAGTTACAAATGCCACTGTAGAAATTCACTATTCACAGACAGCCATGATTCATTTAATCCATGAGTTAAAGTGTCTAATAATAACATGGCTGTGACTGTGATTAATGCTGAGTTCCATTCAAAATGGATGTGGGATATTGCTACTTGATATCTCCGATCTCCAACCATAAATGCATTCCATTGCCAGATGCTCAGAAAATGACTTTTAAGAAAACAAAACTGCAACACTCCCGTTAGCTTAGCAGGTGTTTGACTGTCACTAGAGATGTTTCCTAGCAACCCAATTCAGAAACAATCTGCAACGCTAGCATTTGTTCTACAGGTGTACGATTATCAAAAGTGAGTATAATTTACCATGTTTTGAACACCTGCTACTCTGCTAACGTTAGTTAAACACTCTTAAATATCATGTAATGTAGTAACTTTGACTCATTTATCTATATTTTTTAATACACGTGAATGTTTATCACTTCCTAGGTGCCGACATTATTGTGTGACGTCATACACCTGCATCTCAGTGAAATCGGAGTTAAACATTTCCGCACAGCTATTCAAATTGGATTTACAACTTCAAATGGTGTTCCATTGCACTTTTCCCAGTAAGAACATAGAAAATCTGCCTTTCCAAGTTGAATGGAACGCAGCATAAGTGAGTAGTATTTGGTTGGGATACTAAAGTATCGACACTAAAGATACTGGTGTGGTATCAAGAATATAGAATTTTTTTAACAAGTGATTACAGATTACATGAATACTAATGCATCTTATAAGCTTCAAAGTGGAAAAAAAATATTATATGAGCAAATTGTTTAATGTCACTGGTATTATTTTTTCTTCCACGCATCTTGACGTGCAGAAATGCTGAAACACACTAGCAGTCACAGACAGCGTTTACCATTTCAGTCATAGTGCTTGTTCAAAGAGGGAGCTGTGCTTTCGTGAGGTAATGTCAGGGAAACAATATCTGGAGTTACTGACACCAAGTAATGACAAACCTTAACGTGACATATATTGTCATGGGCTTGTGTGACAATTTTTACAGGTTTATTTAAATTTAGAGATGTTAAAACATTGATAATGATCTTTAATCCTCATTAATAAATGACACCCTTATGAAAACTACCCATTTACTGTAGTAATATTGTTTTAATCATGACTATTAACCATGACTGTAAAACTTAAAAAAAAAAAAATAAATAAAAAATTTAACATCCATATGGCATCTTGATTTAATAGCAACATATAATAATATCTATGGTTAATTTTGAGGTTGTATATGTCCTTATACTAACTCCTTTTCATAGGGTAAACAAAGCAGCCTTATAATATTCTGTTTAGGCCCATAAATATGTACAAAATTAAGTAATAATAAAGATAATTAATTTATTCAAAGAATTTGTAAAAATTGTATTTAATAGAGGAATTGATACTGGTATTGATATTGGCCTAAAAGTACACGGTATCAGATCGAAAAGAAAATAAGTGGTAGCACCCATCACTAGTTTTTGGCTGTCCATGTGATCATAACATGGCAGCCCCCATGAGGTGATTCCATATATAATTACATAGCTTTTATAAGGTTACTGATATGACTGGAGTCTTCATCTTATGCAAATGGGTATGATTTTATACTTATATGTTTTAAAATATGAATTAATTTCTTAAGGAGTACAACTTTTTTAATGCCAAATATATATATATATATATGCATAATGTTATGTCTTGTGGCTATACTTTTGGAACAATGTGTATTTTAACATATATAGATTGGCCATATTGGCTTCCATAATAAATCTCTTACTGTTGTGACAGGTACGACCTAGGTAATAATGAAGTGTAGCGCAGAGGGTGGGCAGAGTATGGTGATTGTAGGAAACAGGTACAGGATGAGAGTTTCGTGAATTCATCAAGCTTCCTTTGGCTCTCGCTAATCTTGCTGGAACAGGTGTTATGGATCAACTGGGGATCATGTTAACTGGGGATGTGCGCCTGCAGTTGAATAATTTGACTTGTCTTTTCAAAAGTTAACATGATCCCCAGTTGATCCGGCATGGTGTGAAAAGTTGCTTCCTACTCGTGGTTTGTTTCTATTTGTTTTCAAATTGTTTAAGTGTTTTTGTTTAGTCGTGCTTTTATGAGCACAAGACACAGTTACATGCCTTGATGCGTGTTAAGAGAATGCATATCTGTAGGCTATCTGCTTCTCTCTTCATCACAAGTTGTGAAATACTGACTGGAGAACGGCCATACTGTACTGTAAATTATTAAGTTATACTCTTTTATATCAACTGGCACTCGCTTGTCTTAGACACTTTATTTCACGTGGTAATTTTAGGATAACGCTGTGTGGCTTGTGTATGTGTGATGCTCCTGTTCTACCGACTCCATACAGGACTCAAACTGGCGTCTCTGGCATGGGAGGCAGGTGCACTAACAAGGAGGATAAAGGCTACAGCCTCTAGCGTCAGTCGCTAGTGCACCTCTTGAGATCAGGAGAGTGAGGTTTATGAACATTGCACAGCTATCTATAAGTTGGCTCCCGTTACACTCACCGCCCCTAAACCTCACACCCATCTGGGTCACGGCACCACTGAGACGCTCCTGTTCTACCCTCTCCAAACAGAATTCAAAAACGGCATCTCCAGCATGGGAGGCAGGTGCACTAACAAGGAGGCTAAAGTCTACAGCCTCTAGCGTCAGTCGCTAGTGCACCTCTTGAGGTCAGGAGAGTGAGGTTTATACACATTGCACAGCTATCTATAAGCTGACTCCCGTTACATATGCGTGGACAATGCTGGATGACCGGTGTGCACATGCATTTGTGGTATAAACAAACAGGTATAGAATTTTGCTATCGTTTGTGGTCATTTTAATGGTAAGCATTATGTGCATTGTGTGAGTGGGTGTGTGTGTGTGTTTTGTTTACTGGGCCTATATAAGGCTTAATGTAATGTGTAGCCACTGTTTTTTTTATGAAGCAAAGGGACAATTTTATGATAGAAGTTTGATTCTTTGAATTGAATTGGTTGATTTTTTTTTTTTGTTGTTGTTTTAATTGTTTTGATTTATTTAGCATATAAATCTGTGTGGTCTTAGAGCTCATTGAAATGTGTACATCTAATTCCTTACGATTAGTGTTCACTTATTGATTTGAACATACAAGTTTGCAGTCTTGGTGTGATTTGGTTAAGAGTTGATTTTGAAATTGAAGTGAATCCATTTTTTTTTTCTGTGTTTGAGTGTACCCTGGTTTTGTGTGAGGGGCCTTTGCTCCATCTTTTGTATTTGGGAATTGGTGTGACCTCAGCCTTGTTTCACAAGTCCTTAAGATCTTTTCGATTTAGCATTTTTTTTAGATAGCAATCTAATTTTTTCTGCTTAAGCAGGCTGAACATAGTAATGCCATGGTCCATTCTCTTGATTGCCAGCACAAAATTACTACAAAAGGCATTTTAGCTTGAGTTGGCAAGTAAGACATTCTTAATGTAAATCGCTTACTTTATATTGGGCAATTTGGCCAGAATAATACAATAATGAACATAATGATAAAATTATCTAATATCACTCTATTTAAAGTGGTATACACAAAATAATTTAAAATACTCTTATAACAATATATACTGTCATAGTTATGGATAGCTGCACACATGGAAAATTTGTTTCTGAAAACCAGTTCAGTTTTGAATTGTTCAACCTGGGCAATCATTCAGCGATATAAAGAGGGATCTTTATCAAAAGTGCTTGTCTGACCTCAGGATAACATGGTTTGGTACTAGATCTGAGCTCATCTCTAGATCAGGAGAGCAATAAGGAGCTCTTACTGTGTTATGATGTATATGAGAGTAGGTACCCTTATTAAATATATCAAAGCCATTTATCCCAGTCACATAGAAGTCCTTTAAAAGTTCTACAATTAATTCCATGCTTAGATATTTTCTGCTTTTCTCTAATCCACCTTTACATGGTATCTACTTGACACTGTGACATTTTCTATACCCAAAGCACTGTTCAGTGTTTACTGCATGTTACTGGTCAAATTTGAGGCATTTTATTTTATATTGAGCTCCACAAAGATGCTTACAGAGTGCTGTAAAAAAAAAAAAAAAAAAAAAAAAAATGTCAACAAGTTAAATTGTAATTGTCCTCCAGTCTTAGAGAATTAAGGAACTCACTGAGCACTTTTTTATGAACACTATTGTCCTAATAAAGTGCCAGATGTGGTCTTCTGCTTTAGTAGCCCATCCGTCTCAAGGTTTGACTTGTGCATTCTGAGGTGCTATTATGCTCACTACAATTTTACAGAGTGGTTATCTGAGTTACCATAGCCTTTCTATCAGCTCGAACAAGTCTTACCATTCTTCATTGACCTCTCTTATCAACAAGGCATTTCCGTCCACAGTTCTGCAGCTCACTGGATGTTTTTAGTTTTTTGGCACATTCTGAGTAAACTCTAGAGACTGTTGTGGGTGAAAATCCCAGGAGATCAGCAGTTACAGAAATGCTCAAACCAGCCTGTCTGGCACCAGCAATCATGCCACGGTGGAAAACCCTGAGATCAAATTCTTCCCCATTTTGATGGTTGATGTGAACCTTATACAAATGATTTTATGCATTGCTTCCACATGATTGACTGATAATAGATAATCGCATGAATAAGTAGGTGTACAGGCATTCCAAATAAAGTGCTCAGTGAGCGTATATTTTATATGACACAAACTTTGTCTATGAAAATAACAGTATGCACTTTCTGCAAATTGGGAACAAAATTGGGCAAAATTGTTTTTTTTTTTTGTTTTTTTTTTCAATACATGGCGAGTGAAAGGAGGTGCTTAACCTTTAAAAAAGTGTTGATCCTCTAGCTCGGGAGATCAGTCTATTAGCATTATATGAGGTGTTTTATTTTCTATTCCTTCGGTAAGAAGTTTGCCATTTTTGCAACCCTGTTACCAAAATTTGTGTCATCTCAGTGCATTTAAAACCTTTTGCTGGGGATGGAGAAGAGTGTTAAGTGCAGCTTGGATCCATGCAATAGAAAGGCATCTAAGGCAATGAATAAATGGTGGACTTAAATAGAACCACTTTGAATTGCATTGGTAGACGTCATGATCAGATAAGAGTCAGCTGATTTACATGACTCTCGTGACCTGCCTGAATTGACGCTACACTTGATTTGTGTGATTTTTATATTTTATATCAATAAACATTAAACACAAATGTATTTGACAACATGTATAAAATAAAATTACATAAAAATGTCAGAATGAGGAAACAGGGTTGCATGTTGAAAATTTAGCCTAAAGACATTTGATATGTTTAAAACTACTTTTCATGCTAGGTTAATTTTATGTTAAATAAGAGTTTGTCTTGTATCTAATAGTTCTTACAACATGAAACATGTCATTTGTGCCTTTAATGCTAAAAGAAGTCATGAGATACCAAAGAGTACCTATTTAGCGGTAGCTTTTATGCAAAGTGGCCAAGAAGCCAGATATTTGTTACAGGAGGCAGGAGTTTGGTTTAACTCTAATTAGACTAGCTTTAAAATTAGATATGCACTAATATATGCAGTATGTCTGCCATGGATGGCTGATTTATCAGCTGGTTGTATACTGCCTCAGTTTGTGCTGTAATTCTCCAAACCTCTTTCAGGCATGAGTGAAGTTACGGCTCGCATGGCAGGCTGTATAGCAGGCATGGCTGATTTCCAAAGTTATATTGAGAAACTCTCAATTGGGAGGCAGGAGGTGTTAAGGGGTGATGCACATTTAAGAAATTAAAAAGAGGGATGTGTGTAAGGGGAATTGCAGGATTGATTGGAAATGGATATTTTTTTTATTTTTTTTTGGCTCCACACTTTCTGAAACATCACTGGAGATGCAGAGATTTATTAAACAGCATTGCATCAATTAATCATCACAGCTATGCAGGACTAATGGGGAAAATATGAAAAGTTTGTGCTTAGCTGGGGGATCTCATGTTGTGGGTAATGTGATGTTGGGAATACCGCATTGTATTATTGGCATGTTTAAAGAAGAATGTCTGCATTTTATCTTAACAAGGTCTTAATTGACAAACATTCAGATGGGAATATATATGGCATTCATTTGATAAGAAACTGCTTTCATGGGGGGGCCTGGTTAGCTCAGTGAGTATTGACACTGACTACCAGCCCGGGAGTTGCGAGTTTGAATCCAGGGTGCTGAGTGACTCCAGCCAGGTCTTCTAAGCAAACAAACTGACCCAGTTTCTAGGGAGGGAGATTCATATGGGCTAACCTCCTCATGGTAGTGATTAGTGGTTCTCACTCTGGTAAGTGGCACGTGGTAAGTTGTGTGTGGATCGCGGAGAGTAGCATGAGCCTCCACATGCTGGAGTCTCCGCGATGATATGCACAACGAGCCACGTGATAAAATGCACAGATTGACAGTTTCAGAAGTGGAGACTTTTCCTCCACCTCCCGGATTGAGATGATTAACCACGCCACCATGAGGACCTACTAAGTAGAGGGAACTGGGCATTTCAAATAAATAAATATAATAATAATTATAAACTAAACCCTACTGTATGCTAAGACTTGGGGATATTTGCATGGACTACTTTTATGTCACTTGTGGATCCTTTTTTGAGCTTTAATGTGAAGCACTGTCCACTGCTGTTGTATTGAAAAAGACATACCGTGATGTTCATCAAAGCATCTCCTTTTGTTTTCTGCATAATTGTTTGGTGAACTATATATTTTAAACCATCTGTGCCTGTATATTTTTAAATAATTATATTCACAATGTCTTAAAGTGTAAACAAAATCATTTAAATTCTTAAGCACTGAAACAATACAGAATATTTATGGCAGGCACCATAACTATAGACAGAATCAGGTCTGTCTTGGACTGATTTATCATGATAATGAGAAGGGGGAGGATGTATTAATTGTATTACTCAAAAACTCAATCCCACCCCTGTCTCCCTGTCTTACGCGTAAACAATTAACAGCTTTCTGTAATCAGTTCATGTTTCCTTATTTCAAGGTGGCACATTATTTCCATTTAATTCTGCAGCAAAAGTCAGACTTAATTTGCCAGAGGTGTTTTTTTCTCTCATTTAATATGCATTGGTGACTGTGTCTGCATCTTCTCACGTAGAAGGGAAACTAGTTGCTCATATCAATCAGATCTAAATGTTTAAAACAAGGTTTACAAAGTCTCCATCTGAGCATGAGTAGCTTGATTCATTATGAAGGACAGGAAAACTTCCCTAACGGCAATTTTTCACTAATTTCACAAATATATCTCACTTTATCTCTTGCATTGCTTTCCTACTCCCATGCACAAACTCTCGCTCTAAGATCATCTATATGCTGGTGTAAAAATATCTTGTAGCAGATGTAGCCTACACATTCAAAAATTGCAATACAGTGCAAGTGAATGGTTACCAAAATATGACGATCTAAATGGACATAAAGACAGCGTAAAAGTAATCTATAAAACTCCAGTGGTTTAGTACATGTCTTTAGAAGAAATATGATAGGATTGGGTGATATATATATATATATATATATATATATATATATATATATATATATATATAATATTTACGTCTTTTTTTACTATCAATTTCACCTTCACTTTCACATTCTTCTTCTCCATGCATATCATCACCTATTGGGCAGGAAGGAGAACTAATAGTAAAACATTTCTTAAATATTGAGCTGTTTCTCACCCACACTTATCATATTGTTTCTGAATATATAGATTCTTATGGATTACTTTTATGCTGCCTTAATGTGTGTTTTGGAGATTAAACATTTTGGCACCCATTCACTTGCACTGTATGGAGCTACAGAGCTGAAATATTCTTCAAAAACTCAATTATGCTCAAAAACTTGTTTGTGTTCACAGAAGAAAGTCATTCATATCTGGGATGGCATGAGGGTGAGAAAATTATGAGAATTTAAATTTTTGGGTGAACTATCCCTTTAAGCTGGGTCTCTGTTAAAGGGACAGTTGACCCAAAATGGTCATTATTTTCTAAAAATTTTAGGACATTCATGAAATCAATATAATATATTTTTGAGCTGTTTTTTTCCATATAATGAAAGCATATATTTACTAGTGACTGACAATCTCCAAAAACACTCAAATATGATATTCAAATTTGGCATATTGCATTTCATAACTAGATGCAAACAATGCTGTTTGGTATCATTTACATCAATCATGAGTTTAATTTAGGTATTCTACACACCATACTAACATTGGGCTATTCCGAAAACTTTAAAAATATTGCATGAGTGATATGGACTACTTTTATCTGCTTTCTATCACATTTTTTCATGGTGCTCTTTTCTTTCTTTTTGGAGCTTGACAGCCCCTAGTCACAATATGTGTTAACGTATACAATACTGCAGCTTGAATATTCATCAAAATATCTTGTATTCAATGACACAAAGACTTTATGGGTTTGGAATGACATGAAAATGAATTTTTGGGTGAAATAATAATTTAATCAATCATTTAAAAACACCCAGTACACAGATTTACACTTAGATTTTCTTTGAGATAACTATATGGTTTTGAACTGGATCACCTTCAAGATACAGAATCAGACAAAGTATGATTGGTACAACTTAACAAGCTGATGTATGGTCATGCAAATCCATTAAATTGTATTTTTACATTTTTTATTTTTTTTTATCAAGGTAATTTTATAAACATCTGGCCTGATTTTGCATTTGAAAATGCATTTATTAGCATTCTGTGTTCCGTGGGCATGTCTGATTGTGCTACAGTTTATTGATTTGCATATAAACTCTTAGAATGGGTTTTCATAATGAGCTGATTGTTAATAGTTATTGTGTTTTGTTGTGCATGTTATCACAGTCAGTCACTCAAGATATGGAAGTCTAGTATATTTTCGTGAGCTAATTTGTACATGATCAGAACACATAAAAAGTAATGTGTGTATTATCCAAATATTGTATGGCGGCAAATTGATGGCAATAATCCGCACGCGTTATTGACGCTCGCACGCGTGATAGATTAAAGCAATGCAAGGAAAAATGAAGAACTTGTGCACATGTTTTAAACCCTCGCACATGGTAGTTATTGCTGTGCGAGGAAACAGGAATTACGAAATCTCCTGCGCATGCAATACAAGCTCTCGCTCGAAGAATCTGCCACGTGCGCAAAACGCAGAACACCTTTTAATTTAGTCATTTGTAGTGCGGGCTCGTGCTGTTTTGTGTGTAACCTCAAATATCATTGGTTATTCCCTTTTCCATGAAGTTAGTTGTGATTGGCTCCCTTTTATTTAGAAGAACCAGCAATCTCACCAGTTCTTCTTGAGAGACAAGGCTTCATCAAGGGACAATCTGCATGTGAGTCTATATTACTTTATTTGTTGCTAATTCTTCATATAATAACAGGGATGATTTAATGTTATATAATGTAAGTACTGTGTATCTTAGCCAGACACTTTAAAAACAGGAAATTGACTAGCTAAATGTTGCATTCCTGTGATGTCACTATAGAACTTTAAGAACTGCTATTTATTTATATAATATACAATATGTCTTGTTATTGCAGTTGTAAGACACATTATAATGAATTGGCAGTCAGTGAGCCTAGGAAAATAAATCATAGCCTTAGCAACAGAAGGTTGCAACGTGTCTGCGTCTACATTGGTGACTTTAAAGCACTGATTTTAAAGTTGCTATAAGGTGACTATATTTAGTTTGCATAATGTATGCCACTTTAGATAAAAAGGTAAATTAGTGTACATATAAATAAGTATGCAATATAAACATTTTAGAGCTAGCATTTTTGTTATCAGCCTAGATATTGTTGTCTTGTCAATATGAGTGGTTGATTGTGTTTTATCACACTTTCCATCTCTTGTACAAATTTTCCTACCTACATGCCACCCACAGCTATGCGTTTAGGCCTAAACTGTACATATTAGACTTCTTCACAGGAGACTTTTCAGAGATTACTCTTTTTAGATTATTGCTGTCATGCAAATGTTGATAGATGATTTAACTCTAAATGTGAGGGAACATAAACCATCTCAGAAATGAATCACACATTTTCCAAGACTACATTTTTTTTTTATTTCACACTATTTAAAAATACTATTTTTATTTTGAATCTTACAGTTTCTCCAATGAAAATAATATGTAAAAGATATGACCATTTATTTCAAGGTCTGAGGATTTATCACAGTATGCCACAATGCTAGATAAAGATGGTGAAGTAATGCCAGAGCTTTTATTCCAAGTCACTTGACACAAGATATTTGGCCCACTTACAGTCCCTCCCCCCAGCCTCTCAAATATCTGTTGCCCCCCATAGGAAACAAAAAAACAGTGATTATGGCCGAAACTAACGATAATTTTTACAATCGACTAATTTAACGATTATTAGTACGATTATTCAACTATTCAGCTTTTATTGCAATGATTAATCATTAGCAATTTAACTATGCAGATTGTGCCCTGACTTAAATGGTTGTATTAAACATGCTTGCTAATAATACAGAGGGCAAAATCATCTTTTAAAACTACCTCTAAATGACATTCACTGAATTAAAGATGGAAAAAAATCACTGCAAAAAAGTGTTTTTGTCTTGTTTTCCATTTGAAACAGTCTAAAATCCTTAAAACAACATACTTTTACTTGAGATGCAACATATAACATATTTAGACTTGTTTATGAGAATGTATCCTAAAAATAAGTGTGTTATGTATGTGTATTTTTTCACTTTGTTATACTTCTGCAAGTGCATTAAAGAGAAAATATACTTATACTCAAGATCTATTCTCTAAAAGCCTAAATATCTTATATGCTGCTTCTCAGGTGAATGCATCTTTTTTTTAAAGGAATTTTAGATATTTTAAAATATTAGTATTTTTAATATTATATTCAACATTCTCAGATAACAATTTTAATCTGCAGTATAGCTACTAAAGTCCATCATTAAATAAAAAGAAAACTCTCTCTTAATAAAGCTGTGTATTGCCAATTTTCTTCATGATAAGAAATACACAACAACACATATTATGATTCAATAAGTCTGGAACCATGACATTATAATCTAGCTGCATTAAGCATGCACGCTCAAGGGATGAGTGTCCCCACGCCAGAGTGGGCCTCAGCCGGGTGCAGTTTCAATCACTCCCCCTTAGGATCCCCAAAGGGACACTTCACCCAACTCATAGAAGAGGCGCTGACCGCACAGATAAATGCCAGTTTCGGAGTTTGTAATTATTTACATGACCTGCTTCCTTATTATTTGAACTTTAACGCATTAAATATAACTGCATTAAAAATGTAATGCCGGGGTGTTTCCTTTAAAGATGCTCTGCACACAGGTTATGCTTAAGTGGAGAGGCAGCATTTCAATGTTATACAGAAGTGCAATATTTAATTCAATGAAATGCCACTCAACACAATTTACTTACCAATCTGAGATATTAAACTAGAGTCATTAGCTAGAGCACTGTGTAAATGGAAACAACATGCCTTGCAGGAACCTGCAATTTGGCCTAACATGCATTAAAAGAGAAACCATAATACAGTATATGTTATAATATGGTGAGAGAAATTAATAATAAAAATTGGCTTATTGAAATACAGTATAAGTCAAACATGAGCAAATATACTACAAATTAAAAGGTTTTTGTATGAGCAATGTTTGAAGAATGCTTTTGCTCGCATGGCATGTGCAGGAGATTTCATGTGCATGAGTTCTTTTTCCTTGCTTTAATCTATCGTGCATGCGAGTGTCAATAACGTGCATGGATTATTGCTATTGATTTGCCGCCATAATATTGTCCTTTGTATCCTAGATTGACATATCTAAGCTAGAATCCAATTAAAGTTCATCTTTACTCAATTATCATAAATTTTTCGATTAATGAGTTTTTTTGTTGTTTTTTTATCATCGCTTGAACGATTTTTATCACTTCATGTCGCCCCGCTCTCAGTGAGTGTCATTTTGAAGAGTCCAGGCTCATTAATGGTCACTCAAACATTTATCCAAGGTGACTTCTATTGCATCCAATTACCTTCCACGCAATAGCTCAACCTCAGTCCAGGAAAATAATTAAAGATTGTTTTACCTTTTAGAAATAGACTTCCTTCAGCTCCCAACAGGATCTTCAGACACATACTGGTTATGCACAGTGAGCGGCTTTGCATAATTTTCCATACAAATGTGCTCACATAGCGATTAGACAATATAGCTCAAAAACTGGGACTATCCAAAGATGGGTGGCTATGTTTCCCATACTAAAGAGGCACCCTCTTCTTTCTAGGAAGAAAGTGGTTCATTTACATGCCAGATGCATCTGGATCAATATTGGGAAAGCTGCTTTGAAATGTTTGCCAAGCTACAAGCCAAGGTACTCATAATTTAAAATAGTTAAACTGCAGTAAAGCTATACTTTTATTAAAAAGTAGCTGGATAGACTTAAAGCTTCTTAAAAAATGTTTAAGAGGGCAATAAGAACTAAATTGTTTTTGGAATCCGGACAGTTTGTATCTAGTTCACAAACTAAGGATCATAAAAATGGTGACACCATGAAACTTTAAAGTGTAGTCTGAATGCAACTAATAAAACTAATATAACTCAGGCCACATTCACACTAATATGTTTTAGTTTGAAAATGCATCTTTTCAGGGGGCCTGAGTAGCTCAGCGAGTATTGATGCTGACTACCACCCCTGGAGTTACAAGGTTGAATCCTCCTAAGCAAACAAATTGGCCCAGTTGCTAGGTCACATGGGGTAACCTCCTCATGGTTGTGTGTGGATTGCGTAGAGTAGCATGAGCCTCCAGATGCGTTGAGTCTCTGCGGTGTCATGCACAGTGAGTCACGTGATAAGATGCGCGGATTGACTGTCTCAGAAGCGTAGGCAACTGAGACTTCTCCACAGTCACCCGGATTGAGGTGACTAACCACGCTACCACGAGGACCTACTAAGTAGTGGGAATTGGACATGCCAAATCAGGAGAAATAGGAATAAAAAAAATTACAAAAGTTTTGGCCACACCGAGACAGTGCTTTTGACAACTGAGGTTTTCGAAAAAGCTCTTCCAAGTGGATTCATATGAAAATGCTATCTTCGCATTGTAGTGTGGACAGGGGAAACGGAGATATCTGAAAACGATGATGTGTTTGTTCACTTTCACTTTAATAGCATTGTTAAAGATAAATGTTTCTTTGCCCAACATTCCCATTCCATTCCTTTAAAAGTGACAGGAAACTGACCTGGAATTGCTATACGGCTTAGTAACAAGAGGACAATTGCATCTCAGATGGTACATGGAACAGTGATTTATTTTTGCAGGCACAGTAAGGGGATTTAAGAGTTTTCATAGGTTTTTACTGTGGATGAGCAACTTTTGGAAAACGCTTGAAAATGGCACTGTGGACGGAGAGCATTTAGAAAATGAAAACGCTGTTTTCAAAAGTATCCAGATTAATGTGTATGTAGCCTAAGTAGAAAACTAAACTAAATATGTTGATACAGTAAAGGGGTTAAGATGGGAAACGGCTTGACAATATAAATAAAGCTTCATGATAAACTAAAACAAAAACTCACAAACATAAACACATACTGGGCAGCTGGCCGTAATTCTCTTTCTCTCTCTTGATCTGTCGTCACAGGCCAAATTTATCCCTCGTGCGCCCCAACAGGCTGATTAGGGACCGGGCGTGCATCATTCCAGCCTGGCCCAGCCCTCCTCCACTCTACAGATACAAATAAGAGTGCATTTGATTATTACCTCAGTTTGCCGTAACGGTCAATTCTCTGCCAGGTGGCCATATTGAACTATGCACAGTAAACAACAGCAAAACCAAAATCTCGAACATTAAATTTAGTTCTAGAATTAGTGCCATCATTGTCCCCCTCAAATATAAATGGCATACCCTTTCAACCACTTTCAATGAGTAATGTCTGAAGTCCACTTTGCTGCACTCTTGTCTCCACCCCCTATTTTTTTGTGAGAGAAAAATGCCTTTCATTATAGCTAAATTATTCAGTTGTTGCAGCAGCATAATTCACTGCCTTTAACTACACACTTCACCACTGTAGGTACTAAGGTGTATTTGGGTTGAAATAATCAAGTTAACTTTTACAGTGTGCTCATCATAAAAGTCACAGTGATTAGCCTGTTAAACAGAAGGGATATTTCATGAAACACTGAAGAATTTCATGATGCATTAATTTCCCTGATGAATAAATAAATAACAAAATAAATAACCTCTAAAAGCATTGAAACAACCAGATTGGCCTTAGGCTGGATCAGGCAGGGTTGACATTTTACTGACATTATACAGTCAAAATGTCGCATCAAGTTATTTCTTGATGACAACAATTAACTTTTTAAAACATAAATATCTGAACTTCAGCCTGACTTGGCTTCCGTTATTAATCTTTAAATGTGTTTTTGTGTTTCAGTCGGCCATTAAATCACATTTCAACAGTGTGGCTCTGCTATGCGAGTTCTCAGCCCGTCTTTCTCAAATGCCCTTATACTTGGCTGGATTAATTTAGAGCCAAACCATGCTTGACTGCAGTCTTTCCCACAATCTATGTCTGTCTTTTCTTCACATTTGCGGAAAATGAATTCAGACACAAAGCTCTTAACCCTCTCAAAGGTTTTGAAACACTAATGCATGCTGTAGCTGTACCATTCCCCCAATCCTCCTATAATCAGTGACCCCTTATTGAATAAAGATGTTTTTTGAGGTTGTGAGAATTCAGTATTGTGACTCAACAATGTGTTGTCAAAATTTACTCACAGCCAGATCAGCTAAATTGTCAGGTCCATTTTTCAGCTTAAGAACAGTCTACTTAGACAGGAGACAATCTGACCAAGTGGTAGCATTAAGAATGTGGATGTGAGTCTAACCTGAAGGAATACTAAAAATCTATTTCTATTTTCTATTTCCCCTTATTAAATCTATTTATTTATCTTGCAACTTGGACTAAGCTATCCTGGTTCTCTTCGTGGTGGGGATTGGTTTAATTCATTCTCTTTCCTTTGCACTACTAATTACTTCCTCACTGACCTCAAGGCGCTTTCCGAAGTTCTGGTGTGAGCGTGTGTGTTCATGATCTATTAGATGCAACCAAGAGGATCCCAAGGGCCGTAGGCTGCAATCATTTGGCTATAGCAGCTCTGGAATGTGAATTAGAATGTGTAGTCTGATATTAAACACCACCTTTGGACTAAGAGCAGACATATTTCTCTGGTCTCAGACCCTCAGTGGAACTGTAAAGGCTCCCTGTTTTGCAGTAAGCTTTGTTATCGTAAGCTTTCTTTTTCTCCCTAGTGTACTGGCCTAGACTGGTCCTCTCATTTAAACACTGGCGCCTACCTGCATGGGAGCCTATTGGGAATACACCATTTGGCCCCCTGTTCTCCCTTATGATTTGCCACTCAGCCACCTCTTCCATAGTTCAGCCCAATTACCAGGCCCCGAATGCAGGTGAATGGATATGCAATTACTAAATGCCATTTCAGTCAATTGAATCTCAGGAGCTTTACACTGTACGCTATAACAGAGACACAGCTTCAGTCTTTGATGTATTGCCGGCAGGGAGAAAAAAGGAGAACAAAATGTTGCCAATTTAATTTCTGAGTTTGGCTGTGTTTCACAGAGTTCAAAATAGATTATTTGATTTCTGATGATTTGACTTGCTTCAGAATTTCCTTATAGCTTTACTTCCCTATTTCATTCCCTAAAATGAAAATTCTGTTATTATTGTTTTTATTCTGTTTTTACTCACCCACCCACCTGTATGTTGTTATTTTCTCAAGAATCTTTCTGAAGAAAGCTGTCAAGGTCAAAAAAGGGCAAAACAAATCATAAAGGCAGTCCATATGATTTATTCCACATCTTCTGAAGACATTAGTTAGATAGCTTTGTGCGATGAACAGACGATAATTTATGTCACTATTTACTCTCAAATCAAATCATTCATGTAACTCCGCTCAAATTAAGAGCCAATGTAACTGATTTGACATTGAGGCATTGGGTCAGGACTCATGAGATATGCGAAAACCAATGACATTTGATATTATTGATTTCCAACCTGCACCATACATGTAGATGCCATCATTACATACATGCATACATACAGACATACATGTACATACAGTACACAGAGCTACCGTATGGCTTCAGTAGATTTGGAATATAGTGCACAAGCATATGGAATTAGGCCATTGACTTAAGCCTTTATGGTGTATTTATGACATATTTATGCCATGTCAGGCTAGATACTCAATAAAAAAAGAAAAATACAAAAAAAAAAAAACCTTACAAAGTGAATCCACCAGACATATAAAAAGAGATTTACAATTGGTCCCAGACAAGAAAACATGACCTTTTAATCTCAATTAATTTAGAAGTAGAAGGATTGTTGAAGGGTTGTATCTGAATTAGAGCATTGCCCTTTTAGATGTGTGGTGGTTTAATTGCAGTCACCGGAAACAAAGAGCAAAATACAACCAGGCAAGTAAGGTCATGGCCTGCCATACACTTTAAATTTATCAATATGGCCCTTCTACAAAGACTATCTCAGAGTCCTTAATTTAACTTTGCCAGCTTTAAACCACCAATGTGAGCTCACCGAAGGACATTATCAAGTTTGGGGTGTGATTGAGCTCTCATCTTAAAGGATAAATTATTGGAATTAGGAAAATCGATTACTTGCTCTATTAATTCTCTATCTCCATGTGAAAATGACATAGAGGACAACTGAGGATAACACAGGACAAAGGACAGCGGAGGTTCAGTGATCTAGAGCAATGCCAGTGACAATGTCAATATATATGTTTCTGGTAAAATTCTCTTTAGTCTCTGGAATTCTTTTGTTGTTGTTTTAAACATTAAAGAGCTTTAATGTTTTGTTTGCACCAAAAGTCAGTTTATATCATATTAAATTATCCACTTCAAAAGGTTTCACAGTATAATTAATGTTTTGGAAAGTTTTAAGAACTCAATGCAGCTCCGGGGTTAATGAAATCACACTCCTATGACGACTTGGAATGTGCAACAAATGTTAAGTTGAAGTTGTTTAATTTCAGTCTATATTATTCACATCACAAGCAATAATGCTAAAAATGTAGAGTATATTTGACAAATATCACACAAAGCGATCAGAGCCCCTCCCCATAAGGGAGGCTTCAAGGTTAGCTCAAAATCCCCTGACGGCTATTATGGAAACCATAGGTTGTTTTGTTTGAATGGAAGTCAATACTTTTCTGTAAAAACAGCTCATCACGTTTGGTTGTTCCCTATTTGTCAAAATATTTGCCATCAAATATTCCTTTTTGAGTGAGTTTGGACTTGGAGTTTAGTGTGGTTGACATCTCTCGTTGTAGTACATTTATTCTTAAAGGGAAAGTTCACCCAAAAATGAAAATTATCTCATAATTTACTCACTATCGTGCCATCCCAGATGTGTATGACTTTCTTCTGCTGAACACAAATAAAGATTTTTGAAGAATATATCAGCTCTGTAGGTCCTTTCAATGCAAGTGAATGTTTGCCAGATATCAAAGCTCCAAAAAAACACATAAAGGCCGAATAAAATTAATCCATACGACACCAATGGTTTAATCTATGTCTTCTAAAGTGATGCAATCACTTTGCATGCGAAATGTCTAGGTTACTGTCGTAACCCCCGTTCCCTGATGGAGGGAACGAGACGTTGTGTCGGTGAAGGGACACTAGGGGTCTCTCTTGAGGGCCTCAGTTGCCTCTGAGCTTTGAGAAAAGGTCAATGAGAATTGGCAAACAGAATTTGCATGTCCCTCTCCTGGACATATGGGTATAAAAGGAGATAATTGTGCATATGTTAAGTCAGGTTTTGCACTGAGGAGCCGAGAATAAGGTTTGGCCATTACAGTGGTTGGTACGGTGTTGTGTCAAGAGGGTCACAACGTCTCACTCCCTCCATCAGGGAACAGGGGACACGACAGTAACCTAGGCATTCCCCTTCTGTCACTCACTCAATGTTGTGTTAGTGAAGTGACCCTAAGGGACCCTATCTAATAACGCCACGACACTGAACCGTGTTACGTGAACTGCTGAAGTGGATGCAAGCAAGCTATTGCGTGCCAAAGGATCAGCCCGCGCCAGGCTGCACATAACCTTCCCCAACACCCCACAAAGAAACGTCATACACTTTAGGTTCCCGGAATCCCTCTTCTCTTGAAAACAAAGTGACATGCCAATCATAGAGCATCTCTCTATGTTTACCATAGGGCTTTTAGAAGTGGCTGGGGCCATCTAACGCTATAGCACGCATTGGAGAAGGTGTTCTTTTCCGACTCCTATTCTTTCAGGGGGAAATGACACCGTGGAAACCACATCCTGCCCAGGCTGGGGAGGTAACATGTGACAAGTCACATGGGCTTATGAGCCACACATGGAAGTGGTACGGTGGTAGGTCCTACCTGGTGAGGGAGTATATAAAAAATACAACATGGGATAATTGTGATGACCGATACCTGTGGAGCACCTATTCCAGTACAGAGTAATTAGTACCCGTAGTAGGTCTGGTCTGGAATTCCTCCACCGGAGGTGTTATAGAAAAGTGTCCAATATTTCAGCGTACACCTGTCCAATGACTGTTGAGGTAATGATTGCCATCTCCCCTGGTCCTTTACCTGACACGCAACCCCATATAATAATTTAGTGGGGAAATGTTATTGTTTTCTTCAGGTAGTCATCTTTATATGTTTTATAAGAACGGCACCAGACCAAAGTTCCAGCATCATCGCCTTGACCGATGCAGATTTGTGATTCATCACAGAATATCACTTCCATCCAATCATCCACACTCCATGATTGCTTCTCTTTAGCCCACTGTAGCCTTGTTTACTTCTGTTTAGTTGTTTGTGTTGGTTTTCATTCAGCTTTTCTATATGTAAATCCCATTTAATTTCTTACACTTCTGTCACAAACACTGACTCCTTAGCAAATCTGAAATAACTGGTTTTGTTAAAATTGCATAAAAATATTGCTTTTGTTAATTACTATATTTCACGCATTATTAATTGTTTCACTTGAAATGTCACCACAATGAGACATTTTGTGGATAAAAGGAAATGCATTGCAAAGCCACTCAAACAGAATAAGGGAAGATAATGAACTGCTCGCTGAAACGTGGGTGTGCAGTTCCACTATTCTACATGTCTAATCCCATTCAGACTGCCTTGTTTCACTGCACTGTAGAATAAATGTTATCAAGGTTTTGGGGATCTGTCCCACAAAGGCAACACCAGCAAAACAACTGTAAGACAGGAATGTGTACTGTGATGAAACTGTCCTATCATAGCAGCCAGAACCAAAGAGGACTATAATACCTGAAGAGGACATTCTGTTTATCTGTCATTTGCATTCAATTCATCTCATTGGGAGTTGCTTGGCTGATGTATGGCCCATGGAAATATTTTAATAAATTCCATGCTTTTATTAGCCTTTTAAACAAATTAAAGCATTGGTATATCAATAATCAAATTATCCTCTGCTTTTGATGTCAAAACATGTACAGGCACAACACTTTCACACATTGGATAAGCCAGTAAGAAATCTGGTAAAGGTGTTTACATGCAATGCAATTTCAGAGTAATGGGAAAAACAAATCAACCTACATCATTTGGTTTGTGCTTTAACCATTGATGACCTTACCCTGATAAAGGAAAACTGTTTAAGTTGTTACCATGACCTTATATGCTGCAAGCTTATTGAGCATAATCGGTATAAAAACATGCATGTAAACAAGCTCATTGTCTCTCGGCATGCACCGAGATGTATGAGCTGTTAACGTCTCAAAATATATCTTTAAAAAAAGGCTTTTTTTTACATTTTTAAAAGGTGCCTTGCATCTCTGCCAACATCAACAAACTCAAATGAAAGAGTACTGCTATTTAGGGAAACAACCATTTGAAGTCACAGAAGCTCCAAAACAGGCACCTGTATTGCACACTTTTTCTCTCTATTAAATTCTTTGCTTACAGTCATGATTAATGTTTGATCAGGGCCTTTTCATGTTAATACAACTTTGATACTTACATCCACAGTCAGGTCTGTTCTTTGGACATAGGTACAGTATGTTCTTCATTTGGATCTGACTGAGTGCAATTCACTGCGATCCGGTGCCTTCGGTTTTCAGATCCATACGTTATTCAGCCCCAGGCACTAGATAAAGAACCCCAAGGCCATGTTGATAACCAACGTTTGTTTGAAATAACATGTTAAAATTTAAGCGATTGGTTTCCTTGAAAGGCACATGCATTATAAAACTTAAATTAAAGGAATAGTTCATTGGTGCAAATTCTGTCATTATTTACTCACCCTCATGTCTTTCCAAACCTGTATGCGCTACAGTTAAAAAAGATGGTTCTTCAAAGGTTCTTCACTGACCTTAATACCTGATTTCACGCACCCGCCATGTTCAAACTGAAAGTGAGGCTCAGGTGGGAAGAAACAGGAAGTACTGTCTAACTATAATCTGGATCACTGGAGCTGCAATGTCATTTTGTTGTGTACCAGGCTGTACACATCCTACCAAAGGAAAGAGTGTGTGTGTAGCAGACCTCTGCCTTTCTTACGAAGGAGGAAGCAGGAACCGGGTGGACAATCCAACGCAAGACACTTTTAATGACACATTTCAGTGTACAACAAAAAAATTTATTTTCAGCATCACATAAAATACACACACTGCTTTTCAGCAGTCACGTTACACGGACATGCACATACAGCTTCATGCATCTCTCTCTCTCTAAGTCTGGCTCTTGCTCCGCTTTATCTCTCTCCCCTCTGATTGCGATAATTCTCCCCCAGCCGTCCATCCTTATCGCTCGGCCTCACCCTGCTCGCCATAGTGTGATTAAGATTTATCCTTCCATCACTTTCTGAGTGACCCAAAAGCCTGTTGTGAATGGGTTGTAAAAATAAGAAAGGATATTGGACCTCATTTTCAGGTAAGCAAATAACGCTAGCGTGTTAGTATGAAACTGTTGATTCCTTGGGCTGTAAGTTAGACCAGATAAGCTGTTCGGAATTAATAATATGGCAGCTCTCAAGTCACTTAAGCTAACCATTTCTCTCTTTAGATTACAGACAACATGATGGTGTGCTCCAAACATTTTACCAAAGACTGCATAGTTCAATCGCTCACAAATTTACATAGACTGAGACGGGGAAGCGTGCTGATTTTGTTTTCGTGGTGCTGTGAACTCAAACCCAGGAGGACAATTCAGTGAAATTTGAGGTGCGTTATCTTTGTCATTGCAGGAATACTTTATTTTTTAAACTTGATAGCATATTGATATTAGTCAAAAGTGTAACATTTCTTCAGATATCATGTTGTTAACAGGTTAAATGCATCAGTGTTAGAAAAATAACTTCTTTGCACTTGTGTTTTTGTCATAAAATGTTCCCTTTAAAGCCATTAATAGATGTGTTTTTGCCATACATTTAGATAAGCATTAACATGTGAGAATTTTACCCAGCAGTATGTAAAATGACAGTTTTTAATATATATTTTTTTGTGTTATTTTCTGTAGTAGTACATTTCAAAACCTTTCAAACTAATTAATTACACGTGTAACACAGCTAGTCTTTCATTAAGGTTGTAAACATGTCCTTTCACACATTCATTGTTTCTAAACAAAATTTTTGTTGTTATTGTGTTAATGAGAGTATTTGGTTTAATCACAAAAACATAACAGAATTGTATTTACATTTAGTACTGTAATGTCCTATTGCCATATACCAAATACTCTTGTACCATATTCCTGTAATATCTGTCCTTTGTAGGTTTCATTCAATTCTGAGTTACATAACTCTCACAGTATCATTTACTGTTTTGATCAAATACTCTAGCCTCAGATTTGACAGAAAAACTCATGGCAGCATCAGACCTTCATTTGTCACAAACTAGATAGATATTACATTGTAGATTTTATTTTAACTTGGTTAGGTAATGTAACAGTATTTGTAATGATGACTGTACCTTACAATACTGTAACATCATTCATTCAGCATCTTTAAGGTCAATTTAATGTATCTTGCATTGTTTGCTACATAATGTTACCTATCTGTCACTCACTCGACGTTGTGTCAATGAGTTGACAATTGGGGTCACTCCTGCGGAGCCAAGACATCTCTGATCTTGAGAAAAGGCCAATGGAAATTGGCGTGTGGAATTTGCATGCCACTCCCCCGGACATACAGAGTATAAAAGGAGCGGCACTGCAAACACACATCAGATATCTTCTTCGGAGCCGAGCGAGCAAGTTCACAGAGCTGAATTCCTCTGCCGCCTCCATTCATCTCTCTACGCTGTTGGATCTACAGTGCTTTCCAGCGGTCCTCCCCCTCGCACACTATGTTTGTGCTGAGCAAACACCCCTGGGCGCTTCAGCAGCAGAAAAGCAAAGAAGTTCACGGAGTGAATAACTTCGTTTATATATATATATATATATATATATATATATATATATATATATATATATATATATATATATATATATATATATATACAGTATACAAATATATATAACTCTTTTGTGTAAATATAACTCTTTTGTGTGTTTTTATATATATATATATATATATATATATATATATATATATATATATAAAAACACACAAAAGAGTTATATTTTCTCTAAAAGAGTGGCACAAACGGAAAGTGTCTTTTTCAAGATGCCTTTTCTTTTTTGTTTATTTCCTGGTTGTGGTCGATGTCTCTCCTCGTCTGATGGCCCCGATCGCTGCCTTCATGTCTGGGTGCCACCCACACGGAGTCAGCACGAGCACTTAGGACTTGCGAGGAAACCAATTGGGAATGAACAGATGCATTTCCCTCCCTTTATACCTGGATGTCTGGGGCGTGACATGCAAATTCTGTCTGCCAATTTCTCATTGGCCTTTTCTCAAAGTTCAGAGATGCATAAGGCTCTCAAGAGAGACCCCTAGTGTCACTTCTTCGACACAAAGTCGAAGTTAGCAACAGACGGGGAACACATTGTTTCTTGTTTGACGTAATTGAATAAACTGCACCAGTTTATATATACAGGATAGAGTATGAGCTCTGAGAGCTGCATTGGTGGATTTTCCATTAATAACAACTTAAATTTCAGTCTGTTCCTTACACAAAGCTACTACTACTTTGGACTACTTGTACTGCTGGTCACTATGTACTACTGTTGTAAATAAACTGTACAATTATCAGTTTGTTTAGTTACCTATCCCATTTTATTTAACACTATCTTCTAGGGTGCTTCATAGTCATTGAAGTACCATTATGTTGTTTTCCCTTACAAGATTTTGAAATGACCTAACTTCATTGATAAGGAGCAAAAAGAGAGCTTTAATCCATTTTGTTTATTCTGCTCCACCTGTTTCATTGCCATGTGACGTATACAGACTGTTGCTAGCAGTGTAAAGATTCTCTCTGAAGCAAACATGTGCCAAAGATTAACTGTGTGGCACTCGTGTTGCTCTGGTGCACCATCTGTTTACCTGGCAGTTAAACGCAGGCATCACTGAGTTGGATAAATAGCCAAGCATTTGAGAAGTAAACTTGAGCAGATGGGATGGTACGAAGGGTTCAGTGAAACGTTTGTAAAACCAGAGAACGTATTCTTCCCCTTCCAAATCTTGGATACTCTAAGATATTTAATTGCCATTTCGTCACATCTCTGTCATTTTTCTTTCCTATTAAAGCAAGTTAAATGAAGGAACTTAGAAAGATAATGAACTCAGCAAAGCCGCTGCATAGTATAGCCTGAATTATCATAGAAGACAGGTCAATTATGTTTGTGAGCAATAGTTATTGGAGGAATTAATTTGGATAATGTTAGCTAATATTCTTGTTAAAATTAAGTGACAGGAGAGAAGGTTAGCATTTCCATGCTGCTTTAGACTGGTTTGTGCTGGTCTAAGCTGGTTTTAGGCAGGAGAAGCATCAGAAAAAGATTTTACATGAAGAACATTCACTTACCTTCTTAGTTTCCACACTACATCACACATATGGACCCTAAAACATAAATAGGAATGTGAACAAACCGTTTCTATTTTATCATGCCTCACATTGTTACATTTGCATCCATGAGAAGTTTGCCATTCTACCTTAAAACATCATTGCAAGGGCTATGCCTGAATAAATTTTCCATTTGTAGGATTGTTATGGAGCAATTAACTGTATAACCTCTGCAGCATCATGTCTGTCAAAAATACATGAAGTGTGGAGCTATTAAGCATGAACTAGCAGGATCAGTGCAACTCCTTGAAAATGCTAACACCGCTTTTCCTGCAGAAAACAGTTGTTGCAATATTTTAATTAATTTTCGCTGGAAAGCGTATATTAAGCCTGCTCAGTATGGCACTACATTGCTATTTTTCATGGAGTTTTGGAGAACAATGAATCACTGACGATCCCCATGTGCCTAGAATGTCAGTGTGTGCTAGTGGAAGCATGCAGGATTGTCCAGACATTCATTAACTGAGGCAGCTACACCCTAGAGCTGAAGACAGAACAGACAGAATGTCATACTCTGTTCTCAGGCATCCAGCGCTGATTGTAGCTATGTGTTAGGCTGATCTGAAATCTTAACGCTAAAGGCTCTTAAAGTATAAACTAAAGTATTCTTAGTTGTTTTTTCATGTGTTGTTACGTCTCAAAACATTCGAGCGCTTAGCCTTTCAAAGTATACTCTTTTGACCGTGAGTTCACACAAATGCGTTTAACGCATGCACACAATGCCTGCTTTGTTATAAACTTTAGTCAACCTAGTCTCATAGAATGAATGTTACTATAACTACATTTTTGCAAACTGACTTTTATGTATTTTACGTTTTGCTGCAGTTCATGGTAAAATTAACACTAGAGGTGCTACAACTGTGCGTTTTATTCACTTTCACACAAATCACAACTACAATGGCTGATTATGTTTATATAAGGACTTATTTTTTGCTCTACAGTATTACTCACACACTACTACTGTATGAAATGAATATAGTTTACAATACATAATTTAAAAAATTAGACATTTTAACTAGGGCTGCCAATCAATTAAAAATGTTATAAAATGAATTACACGGTATACCAAATTATTTATCGAATTAATCACATATATAAATATTTGCGTAGAAATCTCCTCAAACAACAATAATTTAATATATTATGTTGAAATAATTATAAATAATTCTACACTACCTGGCCAAAATAAAGTCACCATTTGGATTTAAATATGCAGATACTTAAGAATGATTGGATCATTATTGCAGTGATTAATATGTTTCAGCTGCCAACAATTCTTTTAACCCTAACTGATGCACTGTGTAGCTTCTCATTTCTTAAACAACTATGTTGGAAGACGTATTCTGTGGTCGTGGAAAAGATGTTACTATGTTTCAAAAGGGGCATAATACTGGCCTGCATCAAGCAAAGAAAACCAATAAGGAGATTGCTGAAATCACTGGAATTGGTTTAAGAACTGTCCAATGTTTAATTAAACCTGGAAGGTCCAACAGTTTATTAAAACCTGGAAGGATAGTGGTGATAATTAAAAGGCATTACATTACTTAGACAGATGAGTAAAGCACTGATAAGACAAAAGGTGGCTTTAGAATCCAATTATATATAGTTTATTCCCATATTATTGAACATAAGGCAATCATTGGCCTACAGTTCACAATTGAATTGAATTTGCCAAACATTTCAAGATTTATTATGAGGCCTTGTCTAAGGAGGCGTCATTGTACACCTGCATCAGGCAGATGCTTTTGGAGCGTCTCACTTTGGTTGTGTTGTGTCATAAACATTACGTTTTTTAGGTCGTTATGTCAGGTTAAATGTAGTTTGAAACTTAGAAAAACATGTCTTGAGATCGCTGCATTCGGATTTGCTCTCCATCAAGTATTTGAATGAAAGAATGCATCCTTCTGCTGTGCTTGTTATACTCTGTGTAAGCTGCGTGTTGCCTATACGGCTGGTTATATGTTTACTGCCCCCTGGCAAAAAAAGGTGGTATTTCAAGGTTGAATTAATTTGATGGTAGGAATATTCCTTATTGAGGTTCGGGATTAGATTAATTGCATTTTTTTTAACTTACTATTTTTATATAATTAATCACACTTAATTAACGCGTTAAATTGACAGCCCTAATTTTAAAGCTTGTATTACAGACCCACCTAGATTCACACACTTATTTCAATGTGATTAACTTCCGCTGTAGCTCATCTCATAGAGTGTTGAACATTGGGCTCAGAAAACTGTGGTTTGAGTCTGTTTTGTTTACCTCACGTTTTCTTTTTTAAAATACTATTGGTTAGGTTTATGTTAAAGTTTTATGTTATGGAGGTACATTTTAATCAGTGAAACCTATAACTAATATTCACCTGATTACATCTGATTATGACTCTATTTCAATAGGAAATTGCAGCAAAATTTTAAATAAAGCACATCATTTCATTTAGCAAAAATGTTGCCACAGTCACATAATATTCATGAGACCAAGTTGTTTTTAGTACAGTCAATGGCAGGCGCATGCAACAATAGCTGCTTTTCGACCATTGGGCCGAACGGTTCTGAGCATGGTATGGAACAGTTACAGTAGCATTTCCACATGAGCATGGTTTGGCACTGCAAAATTAGAAATCATTCTCAGCCAAGAATTTTTAGCAAAGTTAGCTAACCTTACTCAACCAAGCTGGCAGAATGGCTTGTACATGGTGAATGGTCAATTTACCAACGTCAAGGTAACTTATAGAGCTTTTAGTTGTTTCTAGCTTGCCAAGTTTGATCATATTTGACTGAAGTGTATCTTCATGATTTTATGATGATGGTTTAACTATTATTGTAGCATACATTTATTTATTTACAAGCCTTTTTCGTCAGGGAAGCAGATTACAAGCTCATTAAAACTCCAAATATATGAATATATTCTCATATATTATTTTCATAAAATACTTTTAAAATATTTAGTAAATAAATATCTATTTTAGCATGTCTGGGAACTTTTACATTTCTGCACGTTGGTGTCACGTGGCCCTTATGATGATAAACCTCTCCTCTTTTTCTGTTTGCTTTCCTTTTTGCGACTTGGTCCATATTTCTGTGTATTAGCAGAATAAAACTAGGGGGGAAAGCAGTCATAAAATCTGGAACATGTGATAATCCTCCATAGTGCACTCGCTCCAATATTTACCTCTCACACTGTCACCACAGACAGATCTGTTGCGTTCGTACATTCTCCTGATTTATTCCCACCGCAGTGGAAAAAGATGCTGTAACCACGGCAGTTGGCCCAAATCGGCATGGAATGGTACAGTTTTGCAATGAGAACTGTTCGACCATGTTATATTTTGAATAGCATTATGAGTTCTGCACCTGCACACCCCTATGTTGAATTGGACTGATGCCATGCCAATAAACAGTGTGAGACGTGTTAAGAGTTAACTTCGATCTGGTTGTCAGTCTTAATGTTTGTGTAAGTATAAAAACACAACAGAATTGGTGACGAGGACATATGTGAACCGTTGTGCAATAGAAAGGACGAATAAAAACAGGGGCTCGTGTCTGGCATACACCAAAAGTTATGCCGACTAGCTTGCTGCGAATGGAGGAAGGGACGTGTATCAAAGTGAGTAAAGTGCTACAGAAAATGAGTAAATAAAGGACATATTAAAACGGACTGAAACAAAAAAAGCCAAAATGTCTGGATTTTTTGGACAAATTGATGCTTTTGACAGTACGGTCGAAGACTGGATAATATATGTGGAGAGAGTTGAGCAGTATTGTTTAACCAGTGGTTATCAAGACTCTTCCTGGAGGCTCGCCAACACTACACATTTTGTACACCTCACTTATCTGACTAACCCAATTCAGGTGTGGAGTCTCTACTAATGAGCTGATGAGTTGAATCAGGTGTGTTTGATTAGGGAGATATCCACAATGTGTAGTGTTGGAGGAATAGGCTTGGGAACGACTAGTTTAAAAAAACAACATCGCGAACGAGAGAAAAGTGGCCGTTCTCTTTAGTGTGTAATGGGTGTAATAATTGCATCAGTAAAACCAGTTGAGAAAACATTTAAAGACATCGTGGAAGTGTTGCAAATAAATTTAAATCAAAAGCTTTTAAACATAGCCGAGTGCTTTCAATATCGGATATTCAAGTCGTGGCTGAGCTTCGAAGACTTGCAGAGCATTGCCAATTCCGCGATGGGTTGTCTGATGCACTTAGAGATAGGATTGTTTGCAGTCTGCACAGCGAGAGCATGCAAATTCAGCTTCTTACTGAGAGAGTTGACTCTGACGTGAGCATTAGGAAACACAGTTTCTATGGAAACGGAAAGGAAGCTTTCAATTAGCAAAGAAAGGTGACAGCTGAATGTCATGTAAAACAAATTTGCAACAAAACGAAGAGACAAAATTCCAGCTCATTTCAGATGTGGTAAAAATTCACATGGTCCTGTTGACTGCTGTTTTAAAGAGAAAGAGTGCAGACACATACAGAAAATGTGTGTGACAAAACAATAAGAACATTTGTAAAACTGCACAGGCAGACAAAAGTTTGGAATAATGTACAGATTCGGAAGGAAATTGGTACTTTAATTCACCAAAGTGGCATTCAACTGATCACAAAGTACAGTCAGGACATTACTGATGTAAAAATAGCTAATTTGGTACTAAAAAAATCACTTGCCATTATATCAACCACAGTTGAAAGCTATTTGGTTCATAAAATGAAGCTTAACATCATCGTTGTGTTTGTTTTTGATATGCCACAGTATGCAATAGACAAAGAAACAGCTTTCTAGAAACTTGTCGGTCAATCATTGTTTTGAGGAATGAAGGCTTTGTGATGCTTAAAATTGCCAAAAAAATAATAATGTGAAGATTTCGTACAAAGATATATACTAAAGTCTTCAAAGACAAAGGACAACTGGCTCTAACAAGGACATAAAGAGATGTGGAAGACCAGATGTACAACTAAACAAGAGGAGAAGTACATCAGAGTCTCCAGTTTGAGAAATAGACACCTCACATATCCTCAGCTGACAGCTTCATTGAATTCTACCTGCTCAACACCAGTTTCATGTACAACAGTAAAGAGAAGACTCAGGGGTGCAGGTCTTATGGGAAGAATTGCAAATAAAAAGCCACTTTTGAAACAGAAAATCAAAAAGAAAAGGTTAGAGTGGACAAAGAAACAGAAAGCGTTATGGATCTTAACCCCATTCAGCTTTTTTGGGATCAGCTAGACTGTAATGTGCATGAGAAGTGCTCGACAAGACAGCCTCATCTTTGGCAAGTGCAACAGGAAGTGTGGAGTAAAATGTCACCTGAGCATCTGGTCAAACTGACATCTAGAATACCAAGGATCTGTAAAGCTGCCATTGCTGCATGTGGAGGATTTTTTTATGAGAACTCTTTGAAGTAGTTTAAGACATTTTTTAAAAATTGTAATAGTAATTTTTCACGTTATTAATGTCCTGACTACATTGTGATCAGTTGTATGCCACTTTGATGATTAAAAGTACCCATTTTTCCCCAGAAGAACAAAATCTGTACATTATTCCAAACATTTTGCTGCCAGTGTAAATAGAAATGTAAATTATCTGAATGAGCCAGGTTCTGAAGATTCCGATACAGCAGGCTTGTCAGGCATAGAGCTGTATTCTCTTAAAGAGACAGACTGGAAAATCATCTGGGTGACTCCTGTCATTGAAAGGGCCAAATTGAAGATGGAACTAGACACAGGATCAGCGCTGTCAATCACATCGCACAAGGATTACAAGGAATATTGCGTATTGAACCTGCGTATTGGAGTCAGTACGGTAGTTATTTGCACTCACTGTACAGTGAGCACGGAAAAGGATAAAGAGACAGCAAACGGGCATAAAAACAAATTAAACAACAAATAAACATGCAAATACAAATCTAAGTATACATGATGTAATGTGAATCATGACAATCAGATGGTGTTTGGAGCAATAGACCGTTTGTGATCATGAGCACTATTAGCTATCAACATGAGTCCTCTCGTGTCAATCAAACAAGTGCACTCTCCAGGTGCTCTCAATATCTCATCAGTCACTCATCTAAGCACTATTCCCAATTTAAATCAGAGTGATATTGGTCGTAATGCCACTTATAACAGATATAACAGTTTAACCTTAAATAACAGCATCACATCTTTAAGTATTTGCTTAATAATTAGTGATTGTATTGCAACAAAATACCAAAGGAGGAAACAAATCCTAAATACTAATGATTCCTCATAGGAGCGGTTTTGGAGCTAGTAATAGACAACTTTCTTATTTTTGATGAACTTGTCTCTACTGTTTGATGCCCTCATGGTTGTTACTGGTTGCCAGGATGTCACAATGACCTTTGATATTTGACAACAGAACTATTCAGAACTGTTTTCAATACAAATATATGTTAGCTATTCAAAGTTAATGTATTTTACTGTGTGGGGCATATACATAACTGCAGAATATAACTTGCAAAAGTGTGGCTAAGGGAACTTTTAAAAAAATCAGTATCAGTATTGGCTGATCTTAGTGTTAAAAAAAATGGGGCATCGTATTGGCCTCAAATTTCCTGATCAGTGCACCACTACCTTTACCTGTGCAAGCACTCAAAATCAAAGTGAGACAAGGTGTGATCCAACACTGGGTAAAGTGTTTGACCTGACAAGGAAAGGATTTCCAGTTTCAAGAGATCCAACACTCCCAGACTACTCAAACCATCGTGAACAGCTTTCTGTGACACAAGGATGCATTATGTGGGGTATGCGGGTGGTCGTGCCACCTAAGCTCCATGACAAAGCCCTTAATTCCCCCCGAAAGCACACTTGAGAGTTGTTAAAATGAAAAACCTCACAAGAAGCTATGTTTTATGGCATAGGTTAGACTGTCAAATCGAAGACCTAGCCAAGTCATGCCGTAGTTGTCAACAAACTCAGTGACAGCCTCAAGCAGCACCTCTGCAAGTGTGGGAATGGCCATCAGTCCCTGGCAGTGAGTCCCACTATGTGGGACCCTTCCTCGACAAGATGTTCCTTGTATTAGTGGATGCATACTCAAAATGGTCAGAAGTATTTCTGGTCAAAAATGCCACATCCACAAAGACTGTTGACCTGCTCTGAACATTGTTTTCCCTCACTGGCTTACCAGAGCAGTTGGTCAATGATAATGGTTCACAATTAACCTCAGAGGAATTCCAGTCATTCGTTAAAGGAAACAACATTAAGTACATAATATCTGCCACATTCTTTATGGTCTTCGCTCATGTTTAGACTTAAAAACTGACCTTCACCAACTAATATTTACATTTACATATTTGGCAGACACTTTTATCCAAAGCGACTTACAGTGCACTTATTACAGGGACAATCCCCCCAGAGCAACCTGGAGTTAAGTGCCTTGCTCAAGGGCACAGTGGTGGTGGCCGTGGGGTTCGAACCAGTGATCTTCTGACCTTCTGATTAGCAGCCCTGTGCTCTAGCCACTACGCCACCACGTAATACAAACTAAGCAGTGTGGACAAAGACTAAAACAGTCACCACTCAGAACCTTTCAAGTTGGTCAAAATATGCTTGCCAGAGACTTTAGACTATCACACCAAAAGTGGCAATTGGGTACAATACTGGACAAGACTGGACACATAACTTTTTCTGTAAAAGTTGGTCCTAACATTGTGTGGTGCAGTCACATTGATCAGCTTTTGGATGCTACAACACAGATGAATACCTCTCAAAGCATTGCAGAGAGCGTGGAAACCTCACAATCCTCAGATGAGTATTCTTTTATATCACCAGAGGCTCCATCAGAAGCCACTGATGTGAATCGACCAGAAACTTTTGAACAGAACAGCTCACAACCTTTTACACAGGATGCTGAGTATTGGGTGAAACGTTATCCTGTGCATTTTCGCAAACCACCCCACAGACTGGACTTGTAGTGATACACATATACACACATTTTTGCTTACACATATACACACATTATCGCTTACACATATACACAAAGACATATAAGAGATAAGCTCATGTGAAAACAGTAATAACAGTTGTTTACAAAATTGACTAACTTGTCAAGTATTGCAATATATCTTATTTTGAAAAATGGTGTATGTTATGTTACATTTAAATATACTGGATCGGTTTAATGTACAAATGTTGTTGAGAAATTTCAAGTGTGTATAGCTTGATGTAAGGTTAAATCAAGGCTGGAGGATAGGAATTGTTATGTTTTGAGATAATAGCATTATGAGTTCTCCGCCTCTGCACCCTTTTTGCAAGATTTAAGCTAAAGAATAAAAATCTGTGATACCATTGTGGTTTGATTTTATTGCTGATTTAAAATATGTTATTTGAACATAATATTGACCTACCATTTTGAATATTTCAGACTTTCCTCTTTCAAGAAGATAAGGGCTAAATGTAATGCATGACTGAAAATACAGATACAATATGGCTGCTGAATGACCTGACTTAAAGGACTTTGACCAAACTCACACTCAAACTGTTGGTATGAGTCTTGAAAATGTATGGGGGTCAGTCTGGTTTTAGAATGCCATTGTCACTCTTGTTTATAACCAAATTGTCTGATCGGAACTGTAGTTAGCACGCTAACACAAGACTGACAACTGTACTCTGCTGCTGTGTGAATGTAGACTATTATTTTTAAACTGTACAGTGAGTGCAGACAGCAGAGATGCCTAGTACCATTGGCTTTAAGATCTTTGACCAGTTTAAGGCCTTTCTATCATCTTAAGATCCTTTTGGTAATGTCAACATTCAAACATCAATACATGATGCAAGCAGAGTGAAAAGGCCAGGGGCTTGGGATAGGAGAAATGAAGTAAAAACCTGTCCTTACTTTATCTCCCAAAGCATGAGCCACAAATTGACTGTATCTTGTGTTCTCATCATATTTTTCTCCCTTTCTCTCATCCTTTCACCTGCTCTCATCTCTAATATATATTCTCTAATAAATATATATTTTTCAGATGCACCGAAGAAGAAATCAAAAAATCATTATGGTTTATAGAAAATGGGGAGAGCATTTCAAAGGTGCTTTTCCCATCACACTGTGCTTTGTTAGAGGTTTCCTCTTTGGAAAATAGAGAGCCATTTATGGCTGATGAGAATTTTTCATCTAAAACGAAATGGTCTATTTATTATTATATACTTCCCAGGCACACATGCATAAACAAAAATTAAACTTGGCCTTTCAATAAACATCCGGCTTGTTTAATAATGGAAAAATTACTGCACTCCCCTCTTTTGCCATTTTTCTCCAAATGCAATATAAGCTTTTTATAAAGTAATGCATAGAAATTAATTTTGGCCACAGAAAAGCTATTCCATTTTCTAGAGCACTTCTAAATGCTTTCAGCGGGAGATGTACAATAATTTCTAGCTGCAGCCCTGGGTTCAACCAATTGTGTGAGATTGGGGTGTGACTATCTGTTTTTCCGACCAGTAGCAGACAGGGACAGTGTTCAGGAATCCTGTTTGAAAATAGTTTGCAATTCTGTTTGGTGTTGACACGAGACACTTCACTTAATCGATGTTTTTGACTTGAATAAAAGCAGATGATTTAAATGTTACCACATTAAGCATATTTTTTAGATACCTAATGAAACATTTTTACACATTTTACAATGTTCAAGGAACTTCTGGGTATGGAGTAAAAAAGGACTCAAATAGGCTTTATTATTTAAATTAATGATATACTATGAGGGCTCTCGCCAAAGGATTTAATGGAACACCACTTTGCATGTCATTTGAATCAGTAACCTGTGTATTTCTCTGAGGCAATCTCCGTCCTTTGCACAGCAGTCTTGAGCTGCTTATCCTCTATGGTCAATCATATAATAAGAATGATTGGAAATTGTGATATTGCTGTATGAATATGGATTATGAAATGGACAAAAAAAATTATTTGAGGAAATATCACAGTAAGATGGGTAATCAAAATGTTGGATGAATGTCTGGGTTTATCTAGTCTCACATGGAAAGACCTTTGACTAAACTGGTCCGGCATTTTCTGGCCAAGAACTGCCCACTTACTGCCCAGAAAGAAACAATCTAACCAACATGCACAACAATCAATCATTTTTGTTTAGTTTGTAGGTGCCATTTAGGGGTGGGTTTATACTAAACAGATTATAACACAACAACACATCAGTACGTCAAATAATGTTTCTGCATTCTCCTAAAAGGTTGTACAAAAAAAAAAAAACACCAGAAAATTGGAAATGTGTATAGACTCTTTAATCAAAATGTCTGCCCATTAAACTGCCCGTTTTACAGTACAGACAATTTTAAGGAAAACAAAGTGGAAAACACAGTTCTGCTCATGCATCATTCTGCTCACAGTTAACGTCTCGGTTACGTATGTAACCTCCATTCCATGATGGAGGGAACGAGACGTTGTGTCGAAGAAGCGACACTAGGGGTCTCTCTTGAGCGCCGAATATGCCTCTGATCTATGAAAAAAGGCCAATGAGAATACCCCGGACATACGGGTATAAAGGCATGGAAATACAGGATACATTCAGGATTTTTCTGAGGAGCCGGGAGTGTCCTGCCACCTCAGCGGCTCGGCTCAGCGACGTGGCCGGAAGGACACGACGTCTCGTATCCTCCATCAGGGAATGGAGGTTACATACGTAACCGAGATGTTCCCCGTCTGTCGCTCACTTCGACGTTGTGTCGAAGAAGCGACACTAGGGGTCCACTTTAAGTCACGGCATGCACTGAGCCGTGTACGTGTACTGCTGACACAGGAGCGGGCAAGTATTTCACGTGCACAAGCGACCAACTGTGTTTCAGAATGCACGTACCCTTCCCCAATGCCCCCCAAAAGTCGTTGGAATCCTTCTGGTTACCCTAGAGGGGAACAAGGCGACGCTTGCCAACCTGGGATCAGGCCAAGCCTGGCTGGGCCTCTTTTCTCTCTATGTTTCTCGGCATAGAGCAAGAGCAGCCGGGGCCCATACCACATCGTGGGAAGGGGGGTCTTACCCAGTTTCCTATTCTTTCAGGGGGGAAAAGACCCTGCGGAGGCCACACCAGCTGAAAGGGGAGGTAAGGTGGTGAAATACATCACATGGCCTCTTCGGTCACATGTGGAAAAAATGGCACGGTGGTAGATCCAGCCTCGAGGAGGGGGGAGTTGCTATGACACGGCAACCGGAGGGCAGCGAAGAACTGCCTAAAGGAGACGAGGGTCAGCTCGTAAGGTGGGCACGGACAGGGTGCGATAGGGGCAGTAAGGTGGCATCCACCACCCAGTGGGAAAAGTCTCTGTTTGGAGACAGCGTTCCCTTTCCGCTGTCCCAAAGCAGACAAAGAGCTGGTCAGAGCACCTAAAACTCTGAGTGCGGTCCAAATAGGCACGCAAGGCACATACTGGACACAGCAATGAAGGGGCTGGGTCTGCCTCCTCTCGGGGCAGCGCTTGCAGGTTCACTACCTGGTCTCTGAAGAGAGTGGTAGGGACCTTGGGCACGTAGCCCGGTCGTGGTCTTAGGATCACATGTGTGTCTGCTGGACCGAACTCCAGGCAAGTTTCGCTAACAGAGAACGCTTGCAGGTTCCCGACTCTCTTGATGGAAGCGAGCGTGTTTAGCAGGGCCGTCTTTTAGAGAGAAGGCCCTGAGCCAAATGATTCTAGCGGCTCGAAGGGGGATCTCTGAAGACTGGCGAGGACCACCGAGAGATCCCAGGAGGGGAACAGGCTTAGCCGGGAGAGATTTAACCTCCGGGCGCCTCTTAGGAACCTAATATTTAAGTCATGCTTACCCAGAGACTTGCCGTCTACTGGTGTCGTGGTGAGCTGCGATAGCGGCAACATACACCTTCAAGGTGGAGGGGGACAGCCTCCCTTCCAACTTCTCCTGTAGGAACAGTGTGTAAAGTTGCTTGGTAGAGGGGGCTCTGGCTTTGTTGATCGTGGCTATGACTGTGGGTGGTAGACCAGCTAGATCTTCCACGTCCCATCCAGGGACCAGACGTGGAGGTTCCAAAGGTCTGGGTGCAGATGCCAGAGCGTGCCCCGTCCCTGAGAAATTCCCTTTCCGCAGGGGAATTCACAGGGAGGGGCTGTCGCAAGGAGTATGAGGTCCGAGGACCAGGCCCGGGTGGGCCAATAAGGAGCCACAAGGGTGACTTGTTCCTCATCCTCCCTGACCTTGCACAGCACCTGTGCAAGAAGGCTCACTGGGGAAATGCGCAGCCCCACAGGCCAGCTGTGTGTCAGTGCATCTGCCCCGATGGGAGCCTCTGTTTGGGCATACCAGAGCGGGCAGTAGGAGGTCTCTTGGGAGGCAAACAGGTCTACCTGTTTCAAGAGGGTTTACCCGGCGAACAGAGCCCATCATTGTCCGCAAATCGCCTTCAGCACCCGCGGCGCCTGCCTCAATCCCATAGGTAGGAGGCGAGGCATGGGGGGTGGCTGAAGTGGCTTTCTCTCATGACAAAAGAAAGCCGCTACCGCAATGCTGGAATGGCCATGTTCTCGCACTGAGAAGATGAACCATTGGAGAGAATCGCTCATCCCTAGCTCAGACGGAAGCAAGCAAGCATGCTGGGTAGGCGGGTGGTTCGAGGGGGTTTATCCGGCGAACAGAGCCCGTCATAGTCCCCAAATCGCCTTCATCGCCCACGGCGCCTGCCACAATCCCGTAGGAAGGGGGCGAGGTGCGGTGGGCGGCTGAAGTGGCTCTCTCTCATGACAAAAGGAAGCCGCGACCACAATGCTGCCATGGCTATGTTCTCGCAATGAGAACACGAACCATTCATAAAATGCTGCTTGCGTGTGATCGCAGCCCAGGCATGCGAGTCAGCTTTTATGACCGTGAGAGGTGGGGAGCAATCACCACATCCAGAAACTACACAGGGGCGGAAATGACATCTTTATAAAGACACGACCATCGGCTCCGAAGAAAATTTCTGAATGAACGTGTAGTATTTCCTCGCCTTTATACCCGTATGTCCAGGGGCGAGGTATGCAAATACTGTTCAGCAACTTTTCATTGGCCTTTTTTCATAGATCAGTGGCATATTCAGCGCTCGAGAGACCCCAAGTGTTGCTTCTTCGACACGACGTCAAAGTGAGCGACAGACGGTGAACTTGCTATTTAGTGCCTCAAACTAAATATTTTTCAAAGATTTAATGGCACTAGTGTGTGTAACAATGAAGGACACTTTTAATTGACTACTCTGGTATACAGCTTCACAATAATTCAGCAGCTTCACAATAACTCATCAGCTTCACAGTAAAGTTCTCGACCAAGTCTTTCTCTCCCGATCTGTCAGTGGCATGGTCCTTTTATGCCACTCTCCCCAATCTCACTACAATAAGAAGCAGGTGTTAGTCATAATTTGTCTCAGATGTATGCACCCTTACTGCTCTCTCTCTCCTTCAACAGATGCTCAACTATGTCCCTGCTGCCACAGTGTACCTTTATTCCTGGGTGTTACATAATGTAAGACAATCAGATTACAGCTTGCCATATTGAGAAAGTACTCCAGTTTTGTATGTAAGATGCATCAAGGGGACCATCTAACAGACTAGGGACTATAGACATTATTTCAAAGAGGTAACAAATAACAGATGATGCATTTCTAATTTGGCTTAAACAAGACTCCACATCTATAAGTCAGTGTTGCTTGTTGTCAGAAAAGAAACTGGTTTTCTGAAAGTGTGGCTTCAGTTTCTCTGTAGAATTACACAAGTTTAATCTACCTGCAGTGGCTCCCTGGTTTTGTAGAACTGCCTAATGCATCATGGTCTATCATAATGTGCATTTTTAATTGCAATCAATCTGTATGGTTGCATTTAAACAGTAAATATGCAGTTTGTGCATCTTTGTGAATGTTATACACGTTTATTACCTTTTTATGAAACACCCTAGACTCCATTTTCTGTTAGCTAATATCACATCTGTCTCTCGAAAATTAGTTTCTGTCAACTGTAAAGAAAGAGCTGTCAGCTCAGACTGTGTAATTTAATTAATGTTTTGAAACTAATTTTGGCATTATGTAACAATAAATGTAACGTAAACAAGGACCCAAATAAGTATAAGGCTTTCTGTCTAGCAACTGAATGTAACAAAATAATCAATGACAAATTTGTCCTTTAAACTATGGTGAGGATTTATGACAAGATATGATACACTACAAAAGCAGTGGACATACTTACAGTATGTAAGTTAAAAAGAGTAAACAGACAATATTGGGGCATATGAAGAGTCTTTGAAGGTTAAAAAAACAACAATGCAATTAGGTGATATTCATTCTAATAATATGTCATGAAGCACATTTTTGTTCACAAAGACTGAAAGACAACCTTGGGGATATTGATGTTCATCGACAGTGTATTCAGCAGGACTGCAATGCAGCCTTCAAAACCAATGATCTCTTAATAACAGAGAAACAAGTAAAGCAATTTGATCTAAACTTTTTACTGTGCTTCTAAATTATGAAGCTTGCTTACATGCCATTGAACAACATTACCATAAACTTGAAAAATGAGGTTGACCTACTGTGGTAATTGCTATTAATATAGGACAGGGATGTTTTTTTTAAATTAGGTTTAAAGCACGAGACAAGATACCTCCATTGGAAAAAGTTGTTCAGAAAAAAATGCTTTTAAAATTTGTTCAATATTTATTGTACTTAAAGGCATAGTGCAAAAAAAATAAAATAAATAAAATTTGTCAATTGTAGGAAATTTGGTTGATGTAGATGTACATGGTATGGATTAAAGTGCCTGCGTACCTCCACCATTATATGGCCAATTTTGGTAGTATAAATGTACACGGGATGGGTTAAAGTGCCCATGTACCCCACCATTATATATAGGAAACAGTATGTGTGAGCTAGGAATTAAATTAAACTGTCCTTATTCTACATTATTATGTAAGGAAATGTATAAATGAATTAGTCGCGTTCGACAACCGTTATAAATTAGATAAATGACAAATAACTAGATTATTTGTCTGAATAAAATTCTCAACCATTAAAATCATAATACAACTTCTCGTTGTATCCGCTCACATTTTCTACTGTAAGGAATTTGCTTTGATAAGGGAATTCTGATTAATTCACTTATTGGAGTAATATTATTCTCCTGGCTTATTGAAAATAATTTCACACATATTTAGATATAGCTTTGAAGCTAAATCTTTTAAAAACAGGGAAGATATTATTTATCAATATATATACCACAGTCAAATTATCTATGAATACAGACTAACTTTATTGCTATTCTAAACATCAAACTAATCGGTGAGTAGAGACAGAATGTGAAGTAAATGATCAATACATGGAAAATGAACTTTATGGAGTCTGTTGACAATACCTTAAGAACCATTTATCCTTCTTTGAGTCTAAATCGATTTGCAATTTGCAAAAGTCTGGAGATGTACTTGCATGTCATTGTGTTTCCTTGTGTTGGTTTCCTTGTGTTGCTTGGTTTTTTGGCATTTGTAGAAAGTTTGTTCCGTCTATGTTTTGGACTGTTATGATCGAGGATATTTATTGTTTGGATGAAGCAAGGCCTTTTGCAAGGAGGACTCACGACTCCCTTTGAGTGTGTGAACCATAGAGCAGAGAGTGAGAGGCTTCCTCTGGACTTTGTGTGTCCCGAGTTTTCCTTGGACTCTACATGGCACAGAGGATCTGGAAGCAGCCAGATAGCCAAAGAGGAGAGACGAAGTGACAGTTCAAACGAGAGCGTTTCAAGAGAGGAGTTCAGCAGAAGAAAGCAGAGAGAAAGATCTGTCTTCCTTGGGTAGGAAAGTTTTGAACTGAAATTGGCCACACCCCAAAGGTGTCCTGAGCCAATAAGAAGAGGCTTTACAGAGTCACATGGTTGACTGGTCTGGCCATTTCCAAAGCTGATTTATGATCCTTTGTCGAGGATTCTTAAAAACTCATGCTCAAAAATAGTCTATGTTTAATCATTAACTTTTATATCTTGACAACAGTACAAGAGACATTGCATTAGTTGTCATCAACATTCTTTACATAAACAAGCAAGCATTTACATACTAAATATGACATTCTTTCATGAATATTATACATGTAAGTAACAAAACATGTAAATCCCTGGTTACAAATCATGCTGGATAATTAATTGGTTTTACAACATTACACGTTATGAGAAACCTGATTGTCGGGGTATAATTTCCAATTGAATAGCTACCATTCTTAGTAGAATGAGATGAATCATACCAAATACAACTTTAATATAGATTATAATTATTGTTCCCCTTCTGTCACTCACTCGATGTTGTGTCGAATGAAGTGACACAAGGGGTCTTCCTGAGAAAAGGCCAATGTCAAGTTGGCAGACAGAATTTGCATGCCCCGCCCCAGACATACAGGTATAAAGGGAAGCGGGGCAGCGAGTGCCAGTCAGAATTTTGCTTCAGAGCCGAATGTGCAACAAGCAAGCTGAAGTTCACCACTCACCTCTGTAGGCAAGAAGAATTGCTGTTGGATCTACGGCGCGTTTCCAGCTGGCGTTCTCTCTCTCTGCATGCTGTGCAGTCTACGCCCCTGGGTGCTTCGACTGTGCTTTTCAATGTTAAAACTTCCTCTGACAAAACATCTGTCGTGGCAGGTTTCACCCAGTGGAGAGTGGAGGCTCCACCCCCAGGTGGTCCAGCTGATATGGGACCAATTTGGCAAGGCACAGATAGATCTCTTTGCCACCCGAGACAACTCCCACTGCCCGCTCTGGTACTCCCTGACAGGAGCTCCTCATCTTCTATGGCAGCCCACCACAACGCAGTAGATGGCAAGTCCCTAAGTAAGCACGACTTGATTATAAGGTTCCTGAAAGGCACCCAGAGTCTGAACCCTCCCCGGACTAGACTATTCCCCTCCTGGGATCTCTCAGTGGTCCTCTCAGGCCTCCAGAGACCCCCCCTTCGAGCTGCTTGATTCAGTTGAGCTCAAGGGCTGAAGATGGCCCTTCTGATTGCGTTAGCCTCCATCAGAGGGTTGGGGACATGCAAGCGTTTTCTGTCAGCACCTGCCTGGAGTTCGGTCTGGCAGTTATCCTGAGGCCGTGACCGGGCTACGTGCCCAAGGTTCCTATGACCCCCTTCAGCGACCAGGTCATGAACCTGCAAGCGCTGCCCCGCGAGGAGGCAGACCCAGCCCTTTCGTTGCTGTGTCCGGTACATGCTTTGCGTGTCTTTTTGGACCGAACGCAGAGCATAGATGTTCTGAGCAGCTCTTTGTCTGCTTCGGCAGATGGCGGAAATGGTACGCCGTCTCCACACAGAGGTAAGCTCACTGGGTTGTTGATACTATTTCTTTAGCTTATCACACCCAGGCCGTGCCTGCCCCCTTGAGAAGTGTGGCATCCTCATGGGCACTGGCCCATGGCACCTCCTTAGCAAACATCTGCAGAGCAGCGGGCTGGGAAACACCCAATACCTTTGCCAGATTTTACAATCTCAGGGTTGAGTTGGTCTCGTCCCGTGTTTTGTCAGGTCCGAGATGGTAGAACTCGGTAACGTGGCACAACCGACCGGGTGTTCTGCTTGCACACAGCGCCCTTCACCAAGTTGATGGGCGCCTTCTATCCCAGGTTAGCCACTAAGCGTCGCTCCTTGGATGTTCTCCTCCCTAGCCTTCTGGCCTGCGATTCACATCCAGACCCACTACAAGTCTGTACTGGGGTCGGGCTCCACGGGCTTAGTTCACTTTTCAGGCAAACTCCCCATGATGTATTCCCCACGGTACGGTCCCCCTGTCGGCGGATCCATGTTTCCCTTGGGCAGCCCCGCTGCCCCGGTCACCATGCTTGTAGAGTCCCCCCTAATTAGGCTGGACCTACCACCGCACCATTTCCCACGTACGACTTCACAACCCTCGTGGTGTATTTTCCACATGTTACCTCCCACTAGACTGGGCAGGATGTGGCCTCCACTGGGTCTTTTCCCCCTGAAAGAATAGGACCGTGAACGACCGCCTTCCTCGACACATTTCATAGCATTAAGATAGCCCCAGCCGTTTCACGTCCTATGTGAGAGACATAGTGAGAAAGAAGGCCGCGGCTGCTGGGTTTGCTGCCATGCTAGTCATGTAGCACCTGCCCCCCCACCCCCCCCCCCCCCTCAGGGGTGCGGGGAAACTAAGGTCTGTATGTGACATCACTTTGGGGGGTGTTAGGGAGGGTTACGTGCAGCCGACACAGGTGCCTCTAGCACGCAATAGCCTTCTTGCCCTGCTTCCCTTTATACCCGTATGTCTGGGGCAGGGCATGCAAATTCTGTCTTTCAACTTGATATTTTTTATCAGGTTCAGAGGTACATTTAGCATCCCAGGAAGAACCTTTGTGTCACTTCATTCGACACAACGTCTTGTTAATTCCCTCGGGGAACTGAGGTTACAAAAGTAACCATGACGATTTTCCAGTTATAAGTGATTACCAATCACTACAAATATTTTAAAAGTATCAGCTATTACAATGGAAGTGAATGGGGCCAATTATTGGAGGGTTTTAAGCCCTGTGAACACTGTAATTTCTTTGGCCACTTTTCTGCTGTAGGCAGAAATGTGAATCTTATAGTTTTATAAAAATACTTACATTAATTATTTTGTTAAAACTCATGTATTATTTGAGCTGTTGTTTAAATCTTAATTTTTACAGTCGTTTTAGGGTTTGTTTACTGTACATTACACCTTCATGGCAATGAAGTTGTAAAATTGGCTATAACTTTCCACAGAAAAGATTAATAAGCAAACTTATCACACTAAAATAATGTAAATCATGTTAATGTTTATGTCTTGTGGCTATACTTTTAAAATAGTGAGTACTTTAGCATTTATGAATTGTCCCCATTCACTTTTATTGTAAGTGACACACTGGAACCCAGATTTTTTTTGTTTTTTTAAGAGTTGAAATGAATTCTTATGGTAATCAATAATATGCCACAAATTCTGTTGATTGACTTGAGACTTGTATTGAGAATATTCCTTTAATGCAAGCTTTGGCAGAGGTAAAACTTATCAATGAATAACGACTTAAATTTTGGTCTGTTCTTCACACAAAGCTATCATATGTTCTTAGAGCACCTCAAATGTATTTACTACCTTTAGAGTTTATTTTATTTATTTATTTATTTGTTCTTTTTAGAGCATGTTAGTCACCGTCACTGTGAACTGGCATTGTATGGTAAGAGCTGTGTAAAGAGTCCTCAAATATTTCTACTTTTTGTGATTTTTCTCAAAAATTGAAATGCAGGTTTAAAAGCATCATGCTTTGGCAGACATTTTGCTGTGATAAAAAAGTTACATTTTCTACTAAGACAGTATAGATAGGCCTGAATGTTATAGAGAGAACTGCTGTTGATCTACAAGAAAATGTATTAAACTTGTACAAAAAGTTAAATTGTATCTCACCTATACCATTGTGCTGCTCAGGACCAGAGACAAATGAATAACAACTCTGACAGACCCTGAGGCAAAAGACTCCAACATTCATACATTGATTAATCACAAGAATGTATTTGAATTTTTGGTTACTCTTGACCAATTTGCCTTTTGTTTGTAAAGAAATAAGTCTATAGCCCCTTTCACACATGCAACCAGGTAAATTATAGGAAAATAGTTGGGTTGCCTTTAATGGTAAACATACCTGCTGTTTACACATGAAACTACTTTCTGTCTTTCTCTCTTTCCGTTTTGCTACCATTCACTCATCTGCACTAAATACCATAACACTATGTGACATTGTTTCCAGAAATTACCTCAACACGGCTGTGCCGAAAAAGTGGGCTTTTGGTTTGAAAACATGGTGGGGGTGATTTTGTAGCTGAACATGTGCGGTCAGTAATGTTGGTGGTTTTTTTGGCAAATATTTTAATTTATGCACTTGCTCGACCCAACGACACCGTATGTAACATATTCAAATGAGACTGTTGAACTACGGAGAACAAAATGATGTCGCTAGCATCCGAAGGTGGAGAAGCTTCAGCTGAAAACCACAGTAATATATACTTATTTAGCTAAACAGTGGTATGCACGAAGAATGTGTGTTCATCGGAGAATACATGGGAAATCACTAACTGTTCCTTTCTAAACTGAAAATTGTAAGTAATTTTCTGGAAATGGCTGTATTTGTGAATGCAACTTTTGTTACAAATGCCTTACAAATGGAACCTATCTTAAAAACAAAGATTATGCAGCTCACATTAGAAGAGGAAAAATCTAATGATTTGTTTGTTGCCTTGATTTGTGTAAATTTTCCGGAGGAGCAAAACAATCTGATTGAAAAATACTTGTGAGTTCCCTTTTTTTGCTTTCTCTATTCATTTCTCGTATTTCAATACATTTTGGTAATTAATGGAATCCATTACAGGCTGCTTCAGTGACTTATTTGGCCAATTCTACAAGGCCTGAGGGACAAATTAAAGAATGTCTGATGAGGAGAGAATGTGAGGGCAAGGGGAGCATTGACACCTCATACGAAGCAATCTCAATGAGCATTATGTCACATCATTTTCTTCTTCCGTTCAGAATCTGAAAACCCTTCTCACTATCCTCTCCTTTCCTAGATAATTTTAAAGGTAAATGTGTACAATTTCAGCACTACTAGCATCACCAAACAGAATTTCCAAAAATAATAAATGTTTTTAAACAGGTTTCCAGAATTCTCCCCACATCTGCCATCGGCCTATCAAACAGATGTTTGCTATGTTGCTGTGTCTGGATGTTTAAAGAAACAGAGCAATGCTTTGATAATAACACAGAGCCATAGATTATACACTTTTCTCGGGAATGGCCAGTTTGTATTAGGCCTGCTGAAATCAGACCTCCTCACAAATTTTTTAAACGAATAACCCTGGATCTGCATGTCATTTATGTTATTGTGATAAACCGCATATTCTGCAGTCAAACTAAATAACCCTGTACCATCAGTCAGTTGTGTTCTCTGATAATCTGTAATTCTGTTCCATTACAACAGTACAATTATTCATGACCAGAGTAAGGTCATATAGAAATTATTCAGTCCTTGGATACATCTACTGGGGATACGTTCCCTTGAAACCCACATGTTTTTTTAATTTTTTTAGGCATTTCTAAAGTAAATGTTTTAATTCAATCAATTGGGAACAGCCTTGGGACACATTTTTACTTGAGGCAGTTTTCCATGTGAAATCAGAATATTTCTCCCCATTACACTGCATGCCTTTAAAAAGGTATTAAATCAGTCTACACTAGTTATAGTGACATTGTCTATATAAGTATAAATCTGAGTTGATTAATGCCATCCAACAATCCTCAAGGTAATGAAAATTTTACCATAAGGAGCTATTTCTGGCTGTTCTAACCCTTCAAATTAGTTTGTAAATCTAACTAATGCATTCAGGTTCATTCAGTGATGTTCAATAATAATTTGGACTTGAATAAAACCAGTTCAATTAGACCACATTATTTTTGGTTACCATTATTTAGTATTGCCTTTATTTTTCAGGCAATACCGATATTAATAATATAATTTATATTCATATTTTTAGATTACTTGACCAAAAATTACAGTGTGCTTATCAGGTAATATTATATTAAATAGAAGACTTGTATTATTAATAACAGAGACCTTATTATAACTCTAAGAAAAAAGAGGCATCATATTCAGTTTGAGTCATGGGGCCAAACTGGTGTGTTTATTGCCAGAGCAATGCTTAAATTAATTTTCATTGGGTTTAGTGTGCAGTACAGTACATCAATCTCACGTTGTATGAGGCATGTTACACTAGATAATAATATAATGTATCATCTTTAATATTGTTTAGTCACACTCAACATTTGATTAAGACTTTATCTTATTCTGCAGGCAATTTAAAGTACAGAAATGTCTGTACTTTCTCAACACTTTCAAGTTATGTTGCTGGATATTAGTAAGATAAAACACAATTTCTGCTATAAAGAGTTGCTCTAGTGACAAACAGGCTTGCCTGCTCTAGGGAGAGAATTAAATATAGTTTCTTTCTTTAAATGTGGACAAGAAATGCAAATGAAGATGGCAAGATGAAGAGACAGAAAATAAGAAGGAATAGTGAAGATTGGTCTCATGATAAGTTATGCTGGCTGGTCTCAAGATAAGGAGAAGGTAAAATAGTGCATCACAGTGTGTGAAATGCCAGTATCCCTCAAGATGTGCACACACTAAAGATGGAACAGTTAAAAGCCACAACAAGTAAACCGCCTTTCTCGTGCAGTGAGCAAGGACAATTCCGAATGTTAAGTAAGGCACAAATACATCTTTAAGGAGGTTGAGACAGTTCCATATGTTTTACATTAGAAAAGTGAAAAAAGTGGGCAGTTATTATTGTTGCTATGACCATAAAAATAATTTTTGGTGATATAACCTAATATATTAAGGTTTATTCTGTCATATACAGTTAACTTGGGTGTTAACACGTGAAGCCCATTTTTTAGGTTACTTGACACACAATTTTCACAGTGTATGATGCCCATTATAGAATGCAAAGGAGTAGCTCTGTGACATTGTAATAATATAGAATAATGCATTAAATATCAAATAATTAACAGTGAAATGTATTTTAATACTTTGCAACATGTTACTCACAACACTGCTTATCTTATAGATCAACAAAAATAAAATAAAAAGACATGCTAGGTTTACTATAATTATACAAATTAGAAAAATCTCCCCATACTAAAATCTGTGGTGTCATATGCAATCATCATTCCTACAGTACATTCTAAGATTTCTGACAATAATGTATGAAGCACATGGGCTCTTTAACTCTTGACAGGTGGAGAGGTGTTTCAGGTCACATGTTTATTTGTGTTCATTACCACTAACGGTCCAAAGTCACACATTTAGTTTGTCGCCAGACATCCTCGGTCACACAGCTGGCCTGTTTAAAGGCACACTGCTTTCATAATCCATCAAAATTAGCATCAGTTAAAATCCAGCTGTTTCCAGGGCACTCTTATTTTGTTTGCATGTATGCTCTAGAATCGTTCTACCATTATCTCTCCGTCCAATAATGACTGAAATATTCTGGGAAATCTCCTTGAGGGTGAATCTCCTTGTTCAGATCAGATGTGGTTTTAATGGCTCACGGTGGAGCATGCCAAGCCGAGAAGATTATTTATTGATTTCATTTATTTGATTTTGGCTGATTAAATAACATTGTTTTCTTTTCAACCCAGGTGTGAAGTTTACATATTTACTCCGCCAACTTGTGCAGATATTGTAAGACATTTTCTCTGGTAAACATCATTTGGTTGAAAATAAAGTCAATGAAATATCATGGACTAGTAATAGATTTCTGCTGCAGGCTGAGAAATATTTAAAAGTAAAATGTACATGTACATGAATAAGCAAGTTGGGAAATATTGCATTTAATGAAGCCTGCATAATCAAACTTGCCTAAAATGCATTCTCACATCCTAATGCACCATATGGAAATCTCATAATGAACTATTAGATTTTTTGAGGCATCTCAATTCAAAACAAACTAAAAGTTGTATGTTTTTTCACATATATAATAAACCTGCTGCAGTAAACATAAATTTAACTATTAAGATATAAACAAATGCATGGGTAATATGTTATCTTTCAGCACCTAATTTGGAATCTATGCATTCAGAACAATGCCAAGATTATTTTGGAAGTGGTTTCTTGTGTTGATAATCCAGCAGGAGGCTCTAAAGGTTAGGCAGAATTTCATGAAATCTTCAGATTATTCATATTTCCAACTCTCTCCAATTTACATATTTATAATTTATTGAATGGTCCATTTGGATCATTCTTGTACTGTTAAGGTGAAATTCCTTAGCTGGTCCCCCCAGGTAAATGGAGGGAGGGGCCATCTGACATTCATAAGCATATAAACAATTACACTAAGTGACATGTGATAAAAAAAATTGCAAATTGCCAATTTTGCCTTGTGTGATGTCCACATAAATGTAAGTAAATTATAATTTTATGGTTAACTTTTTTTTTATTATTATTAACTTTTTAATAGCCTTGATTGCTCAGAAAGAAGTTGAATATAGCACTAGAGTAAACTTTTGGTGGTGCAGGATAAAATTCGCTTGAATGACGTTTGCATATATACGTTTTCATATATATGTGTTTGATAAAAGTATGCGTTTTAACTACCAGTTTTCAAAAGCTTCTTGTAATATTGTTTTACAAATTGAGGGGTTAATCAAACAGAGAGGACTGTGCCCTCCTCGTTTATCATTCCTTGCATCTTTCTCTCTGGCTCTGTCTATTTGTCATTAAACGGAAAAGCACCAAAACATTGTTAGGCAAACATGGACAGGAAGAAGGATTACAATTTTGCACTCGTATTCTTTAAGGGACCATGCACAGTGCTTGTGTGAATTTTTCATTCAAGTTTTGTATAAATAATCAGTGCTCTCATTAGCGAGGATCAGAGTGGTAGCTCAAGATTAAATTGTAAGTGCGTGAGCAGAACACAGACACCTGTGTGGAGGACAAGGCCCTTTGAGAAACCTTGTCTTTACTGAAGCACATTATCACAAACTCACCACACAAATCTCAGTCTCAATGAGTCCTATTAGAGTAAGGAATCTCAAGGTTTTACAAATATATTCAATATTTAGCCTCTCACACTTGTTCTTCCCCCTTGCTCTGTATGGATCTCTCTTTTTGCTAATTGTCATGCGTGTATTCAAGAATCATCTTTCCCCTTCTGTCACTCTCTCGACGTGATGTCGAAGGAAGTGACACAAGGGGTCCTCTCGGACGCCGAATAGTACCTCTGAACCTGAGAAAAGGCCAATGTCAAGTTGGCAGACAGAATTTGCATGCCCCGCCCCGGACATACGGGTATAAAGGGAAGTATGGCAGCGAATGCCAGTCAGGATTTTGCACTGAGGAGCCGAACGATGAAGCGCGGCCATTTACAGTGCTAGGTCTAGTCCCGTGGCAGGAGGGACACTACGTCTCGTTCCCTCCCTCGGGGAACAGAGGTTATCTCATAGGAACTGAAGTGGGAGACATTGACTCCATTGTGAGAAAGGCCCAGCAGAGTTTGTATTTCCTTCGCCAGTTGAGGAAATTCAACCTGCCACAGGCTCTGCTAATCCAGATCTACTCAGCAGTCATTGAGTCTGTACTCTGCTCTTCAGCAACTGCCTGGTTTAGTTCAGTTACCAAATCGGACATCAAAAGACTTCAGGACATTTCGGACTGCTGAACGGATTATTGGTTCTCCCTTTCCCACCCTCCAAAAAATGTACAAATCCAGAGTGAGAAAAAGCGCTAGAAAAATCACCCTGGACCCCACTCACCAAGCCCAGTATGTCTTTGAACTTTTGCACTCTGGACAGCTCTACAGAGCAGAGAGCACGAGAACCAGCAATGATAATGATGATAATATTGATAATAAAAAATAATGGAATCTGAGTAAATATTTATTATGCTCACCATCAAGTTTTGGTAGCAAACCTCAGAAAACAATTCACAAATCCAAGAGAATTACTAATTTTCTTCAAAGCTTATTTTAATTTTTTTTTAAAATCTTTCTCTATATCTCAAGGGGTCGGGTGCTCTGACATCGCAATTTTTCTACCTTGAAAAGAACATTGATTGACTGTGGCAACATTTTTGCAAATATAACGATGTGGTTCATTACACATCTCAGGGCAGTTCTGAAGTGAAATGTCTACTATGTGGTGCATAAAGTGAGTAAAATTTTCTCCAGAACAGATGAGGTTTTTAAGGTTAATATTCTATCAATATTTAAATACACAAAACCTCCCTACCATAAACCTTAAACATTTACCAAACTGATATTGTCATAAAAAGCTATTGTGACATAAAAATAAATACATTCTGAAGCAACCATGTCATTTTGTGGTGCTTCTATGACACATTCAGCTTACATGTCAAATCCTGTGCTCTTCAGGACTCGTACCCCAGTCCTTTGTATCACATAATGCAACAGCCTATCAGTTGAGCTATCGTGCATTTTGAACACATTTAAATAAGCTTGTAAATGTAGTTGGTTATGTAATACAAACAATAAAATGAGTCATGCACTATAGTAAAAGTGTTTAGATGTCATAAGATAGCATTGTGTGTGGAATAGAGTGAAAAGTAAGTGTTTAAGAACTGATAATCCACTGTTTAACTCATGATTTGAGTGAAAAGGGATAATGTCATGGTTGTTTTAAAGCCTCAAGTGTTCATTTCACCAGGAAACTGCTTTGTTACATACAACAGGCCACATAAAAATCATTTAGCACAAATGTAGTTATTGTAACATGATTCTTTGACCAGATTGCAAATGCCACTGGGGAGAAATATGACAGCCATCAGAGACAAACCAATCAAATTAAACAGACCAATCAAATTTAATGACATCCTCACTCACACAATCATGTGTTTTGATTGTATTCTAGCTAGGAAAAATGTTACTTGTTACTTTTTTAATGCTTAAGTACAATAAGTTTTGGCTAGATACTTGGACTTTTAATTGAGTAAAATTTTTACTCAGTATCCATACTTTCACTTAAGTATAATTTCTGAATACTTTTTACATCCCTGCATTTATCAGATGGCTGAGATTTCCAGGGTAGGCTTCCATCAGTATTGTATTGCCATCGGGGCTCTAAACGAGGTGGAATGCAAGGTACACAAGACACAAACCATCCCTCTTAGCCATCCTGATAGCTATTTCCTCCTGACAAGATGTTCTATTCATGTTGCTCATGTTAAAGGTAGCTCATCCTCAGAAGGACGTGCATTTCGTCAGACAAGCATGACAGCTTAAACTACTGGTAGGTCATCCTGGTACAGCTAGGTCAGATTTTCAGAACAATGCAGAGTTGTAAAACATTAACCCTCCATGTTCAGAACAGCAAAGCTGCATCATGTACAGGAGTGTTACTGAAGTAGCTGTTGATGTCAGTTGTGAAGAACATTCAAGTTGTTATGGAGATGTTTAGATGTACTTTCCATCACTTCATACTTTGTGCAGTGGTGGTTTTACAGACTCTGGGCAGAAACAGTATAAGGAGCTGGAGGCTGGAGGCGTCCTAATAGGACAGAGACAGATGAACCTTCATTGACTGGATTAGTGCCTTGCGCACACAATTTTGACAAACCCACTTGTGACTAGACTCAGCATACACTTACACGAAAATACCAACACGTCATGGCTATGTCCATTGACTTTGCACTTACAAGTTAAGGCATTGCACTGCGCTTAGTGCTTGTGTGCTTAAATAGAGCCCTGAGTTTTTGTTTCTCTGTTTTGTAGAAAAAGATACTAACACTAATATTTTTGTATGTTTTATCAGGTTTCTATGGAGTCAAAATTATGACTTTACTACTTGCTAAAAAATAAAGTATTGCAAAAGACAACGCTGTATATAATTGCAAAAAAACAATTTATGTTGTAAATGAAACCTGAGAATTGAGATCTTTTTTTAGTCTGCAACAGACTTTTGGCATCAATTCTTTTCAACGTTTCTTTTTCTTTGAGTTTCAGTTTGCAGAAAGTATTCTTTTCTTTGTGATGCTTCTTTTAATGTTCGCGGTACCACTTTCTTTTCGAGCTTCACTATGTGGCACTGTTTAGACATGGGGCGGAGTTTCGAGTATGATGACATCAATTGGGGCATGGCTCATCGTGCAGTTAACATGCACTGTGATGCCTGCTAACTTAAAATCAAGTCAGTAGAAAAATGTCACTGCGATTTAAGGTTTGCCGTATTTTCTCTCATTTCTAATCAATAATAATATAACTTAATGTTAAAAGCTGAAAAAAGCTAATTTTTAGAGTAAAAGCCTGGTTACAGTGCTTTTGTGCTACATGTAGCTTTTTAGCTAATATCAATGGGTTGTATCATTTTATTTTCACCTTAACTAGGTTTTTAAAAACCTCCATTTACATAATGGTAAATATGTGTTTGTGCCATCAAAGCCTTGATTACAGTTCTTAATATTATCTGTCTGATCAAAACACCTGACACCACTTCATTGTGTCTGTCGTTTGATTCAGAGTAATATTTAAGGGCAGCATAACATTACAATCTTTGTATTGTTTTTAGTTATTAATTTATAAGTTATTAATAAAAACAAGGCACTAATGCAGAAGAAAAGCAGTATAACATAAAGGCACTTCTTTTGAATGTTTTGGCAGACCAATCCAATGTTCCTCATATGGAATACTGATGTTAAATTAACCCTGTAAATAATGTGTATTCAGGTTATTTACTGAGGAAGTATATGGCTTTGAGGTACAAGAAAACCAAATAATTTAGAATATACTGGAGAAATGGTGATCCTTGATCCTTATCACAAGATGATGAAAACAGTTGTGGGGCTTTTGTGCTAACGGTGAGGCATTACAAAGCTTCATTGCCAAAATCATTTTCCTTTGAGTAACATTTTCCTTATAATAAAGGAGTGGACTTTAGGTATAGATTTTAAAAAAATTATTTGACCAAATGCTTTTGCGCTTACTAGAGGCATCAGTCCCAGATAACTGACATGACCACACACAAAATTCCATAGCTCCAGCTGTCATGTTCTATACTAGTGTGTGTAAAATGTACCAAAAATGTGTTGTCTTTTGTAGTAACATGCACAACAATTTTAATATTTTACAAGATACTGTGTTTCACATGTTTTTAATAATTTTTAATAATATTTTAGCAAATAGACTTGCTTGGAGTCATTTTTTGTGTTTTTTAAAAACCTATCCTTGAATGCCTTGGTAAAACCAAAAAATATATTTATTTTAAAGGGATTAGTTAATCAAAAACATTAATTCTGTAATTTACTTACCCTCATGTAGTTTCAAACCCATATGACACTCTTCCGTGGAACCCAAAATAAGTTAGGGAGTGGCAGCCTCAGTCACCATTCACTTTTATTGTATGGGAAAACAGCAGCGCCAATATTCACAAATTCTGATGTTCCACGGAAGAAAGTCATACAAGAGGGTGAGTAAACAATGACTGCGAGGCTCTCAAGAGAGAACCCTAGTGTAGCTTCTTTGACACAACTTCAAAGTTAGTGATACTACGGGTCTCTTTTGAGAGCATCGCACATCAATGAACTTGAGAAAAGGCCAACAGAATTTGCATGTCCCTTCCCCGGACATATGAGTATAAAGCAAGGGAAATATGCGTCTGTTATTCAGATTTTTCCATCTGAGCCGAGTGGTTGTGTGATCAGCATTCTCTATTCATTCCATTCATGTTCCATTCATCTCTATAGAGTGTATGCTGTTGGATCTATGGTGCATATCAGCGGCTTTCACCTTCTCTGCACAACAGTGCAGCTTTGCCCCTGAGCGCTTCGCCAGCGCTGCTAAAAGAGAATATTTTCTCTAAAAGAGCAATACACAGCGGCGTTGAACGTCCTTTTCAGGAAACGTCTTTATAAAGATGCCCTTCCACCCCTGTGTAGTTCCTGGATGCGGTCGAGTTCTCTCCGCTCCTGACTTTCACAGGGGCTGCCTTGTGTGTCTGGGCAGCGATCACACCGAGGCAGCATTTGTGGATGGTTTGTGTTCTCACTGTGAGAACCTTACCATGGCAACGTTGCGGTTGTGGCTTTCCTTCTTAAAGAGGAACGCCACTCCAGCTGCCCCCCTCGTCGTTTCTTCTTCCCACAAGAATGAGGATGACACAGCTGGTGATGGAGGCAATTTGGGGATGGCAGCAGGCTCGGTTTTGCCAGGTAGATCCCCCACGAACCACCCGCCCCCCGGCACGCTCATTGACTTCCATCCTGGCTTGGGGTGACAGCGCCTCACGGCCAGTCTGCTTACCCCCTCGAGCCCCCCGCGCTGCATTGGAGAGCGTTTTTGGCGTCTGATGTGGAAGACTTGATTGGACTGCCACCGTCAGCGTGTGGTTGGACTGGAACCCTCCGTCCTCCCCACAGCCTTCACGGCTAGATGACTGGTTCCTTGGGTCCAGGCGGTGCTCACACCGAGCTGTTAGAATCAGTCGAGCTCAAAGCCCTCGCCTTGAAGACGGCCCTCCTGATTGCGCTCGCTTCCATCAAGAGGGTTGGGGACTTGCAAATGTTCTCTGTCAGCGACACCTGCCTAGAGTTCGGTCCATCAGGGACCAAGTTGTGCACCTGCAAGCACTGCACCGGGAGGAGGCAGACCCAGACTTTTCGTTGCTGTGTCCGGTGCGTGCTTTGCGTACTTATGTGGACCGCACGCAACGCTTTAGATGTTCTGAATGGACATCACACAACGCCTGCCCGCACCTGCATCAGCAGTGAACGTACATGGTTCAGTGCACATGATTGAATATGGACCCTTAGTGTTGCTTCTTTGACACAACGTCTCATTTCCTCCATCAGGGAACGGAGGTTACAACAGTAACCTAGACGTTCCCAGTCTGTCGCTCACTTGTGTCAAGGAACGTTTGACGTTGTGTCAAAGAAGTGACACTAGGGATCCATATTCAATTACGCCATGCGCTGAACCATGTACGTGCACTGCTGATGCATGTGCGGGCAGACAGTTGCGTGCCAAAGTGACAGGCTGTATCAGACTGCACGTACCCTTCCCCAACGCCCCATAAAATCATCATAAACCTTTTAGGACGTTTTTGAGTGCACTAAACCTTTAATGTAGCCAGAAGAAGACAGCGTTGCTGCTTTTGTCAAGTTTTATTGCACTTTCATTTGAAGACATGGAAATATTACTAATAAGTCTGACATATCTACCTAAGAAAAGAATTATTGATCTTATGTTACACATTTAAAAATGTATTCTGTATTGGAGCTGGGACCAAGGTGTTTGGGAGCAGGTGAGTCAAGTCCTCAAAGTTAAAGGGCAATTCACGGGAAGTGTTTATTTTATTAAATACATTAACAAATGTGAAACCCACTTCTTACAAAAAATGTTGAGTATTGATTTATGGTATGTGTTCTTAAGGAATTTTGATTAATATTTCATAAAGGCACGTCTATAGCTAGATTGCTGTTCTTCTGCATCAATGCCTTATTTTTATTATTACAAAAATTTAAAAACAAACCATAAAGATTATGTTATGATCCTCTTAAAGTTTCTTACACTGAATCAAACGACACCATGAAACAGTGTCTGGTGTTTTGATGAGACAATCTAGTCATTTTTATTTGTATAGCGCTTTTCACAACACAGTTTCAAAGCAGCTTTACAGAAAACCATGCATTTACAGAAAATTAAACTGTAATATCTATAAAGTCGTAGACTCATCAGTGTGTAGTTTGATTAAAAGTGATTTAAATTGTGAATAAATATAAATAATTCAATAATAATGGTATTTAGAACCCCAGTGAGCAAGCTGAAGGTGATTGTGGCACATCTAGGCTTTGATGGCACAAACACATAATTCCATTTATGTAAATAGGAGTTTTTAAAAACATAGTTAAGGTGAAAATAGCAGACTGTAAAATAAACAACACATCCCATTGATATTACCTAAAAAGCTACATGTATCACAAAAGCACTGTAACCAAGACTTTTACTCTAAAAATGAGTCATCATTTTGACTCCATAGGTTTCAGTCACTTTGACAAATTGCAATATAATCTTATAGTCTCATGTTTTATTAGTAAACAATCACATTCCCTGGAAAAATTAAAAAGAGACATTCCTTGGATTGGAAATAAGTTTGGGGACACTGCTGTTGCACACTGTTCAAAGAGAATGAAATGCGAAGAGAGAAAGTGATGAAAACTTTTGAGAAAGATTAGAAATGAAAAGATTGCCATTCACAAACTGATTCAGTTCTTTATTGCAATTCCTGTCCCAATCTGAACTGAAAAATTGCACTCATATCAGATCTATTTGTTAATAGTCTTCTATGTCTCTGGGCTCATTCCACTTTCATACCTGATAAGCTATTGCTTTATTTTCTTGGTCACATGAATAGCAGAAACTCCCCTAGGGTGAAAATTGTCAGAAAACTCCCTGTACTTTCCCATTCTCACCTGCCATTTTAACACAGAATATAATTAGCATGCACTACATAGTCAAAAGTATATAGACACCCAAACATCAGACCCATATGTGCTTGTTAAGCATTTAATTCCAAAGCCATTGGCATCAAAATGGAGTTGGTCATCACTAATATCTTTGACTCTTCTGGGAAGGCTTTCCACAAGATGCTGGAGCATGGCTGCAGGGATTTTCTCAGACACAAGAACATCAATGAGTCTGCATTTCAAGTGATTTCAAAGGTGGTCAGTGTGGTTTAGTTCTGGGCTTTGTGCAGGCCAATAAAGTTCCATAACAGACTCAGTAAATCACTTTTATGGAGCTCCCATTGCACTCATGGGCATTGTCAAGATGGAGTAGAAAAGGCCCCTCACTGCTATAGTATGAAGATTTGTCTTTGGAATTAATGGGCCAAACCAATCCTGTTAATTAGTAAGAGGTGCCCACATTCTTATAGCCATGTAGTGTAAAATGAAGAAATGCTACACCTAGACTTTGTCCTTATAGCATAAAAATGGATGCCCTGGTATTAATAAGTCCCGTTTCTGCTAGATAGAGTGGATAATGAGGGAGGTTAATATGCTCAGTAACCTAGGCCTAAATGAGAGTGGAGTGTGGAGATCCTTTGAAAATATGGTTCAACATTTTGGGATTCCCAGTTCTCAATTCTTTAGGTATTTACAGCAGCGCCACCTGCTTTGTACTATTTTTGAGAGTAGCATACACCCCCCTAAAGCAGCAGATACTCTGGGAGAGGTGATTACTGCTTTTGGAAAAGGTCATGAGGCATCAGTGTATTACTCCCAGATAATTCAGAGTCTGCGGGATGGAGCGTCAACTTCTCTCAAGAGATTATGGGAGAAAGATTTAAACTTGGTATTGGAGGAGGGAGTGTGGGCTAGGATTCTAAAAAAACATCAAGTCTACATCTAGGGATCAAATAGTGTGCCTTATGCAATTTAAGATTTTATACACCGATACACCGATTCTATTGTGTACCCCCTCTAGATTGTATAGGGTTGGTCTTAAAGACACACCCACCTGCTGGTGTTGCCAATCACAAGATGGGCACACAGCCCATGTTTTTTGGTGGTGTGTTAAGATCCATGAATTTATGTTGAGGGTACAGAGTTTTATGTGTGATGTATTGGGCACTCAAATTAAATTTTGCCCCAGACTCAGACTATTTTAGGCGATGGGGCAGTCATTAATATAGGGGATTGTAACAAGGTTAAAATGGGCAATCGGCTGAACAGTCAAAGTAATATTTTTATAAAAATGCAAACAAAAAGACACAAACACAAATGCACACACAGCAGCTGTGTGTGGCTCTCTCTCTACCTAGCTGCCACATCTGGCTGCATTTATCCCTCTCCTCAGCTGATTAGCCTGATTGGGGGCCGACTATGCATAGTCACGGCCTGGTCCCGCCCTCCTCCTCTTCACAGGGATAAATATATAAAAGCCTAGCCAGTGTTATGATCGACAAGTCATTCTTAGGGGATGGAAGTTGGCTGGAGCGCCCTTATTTCAAGAGTGGCACACAGAGATGGGCAGTGTAGCGGCAATAGAAGAGATGTCATAAAGAAGGCTTGGCAATCTAGAGTTATTTAATATAAAATGGGGTAGCTATTTACAGGTAGCCTTTTTAGAAGGCTCTTGGTGAAGGGCAGTATAGTTTTATAGTTTTAAATGTGAACATGATTTTTTGTTGAAATTGTCAATTTTATCCTTTGTGGGATTTTTATTTTCTCCTTTTCTTTCTTTATTTGTTGATTGTTTTATTTTTTATCGTGTTTATATTTTATGTGTAGCAGGCTTTGACCATGGGGGTTGGGGATTGGGAGGGGGATAGAGAATTAATGTAGGGGTTAAAAGGGTAGCTGAGTCTGTTAATTTATCAGGCATGAAAACTCCTCACCTTTCGGCGAAATTCAGCGTTTTGAAACCAAAATGGAGTCACCTACGTGATTTGTGCAGATCCGATGAGAAAATATTCGGGGGTGGGGTTGTGGCCAGCATTTACCTGCTATATCAGCATAGTTAACATAAACTTCGCAACTTTAGGCTCTGCCTAACCAGTCATCACTCCTAATGCCGAAACCTGACAGCCAATCTGAGTCAGAATAGGGCAGGGTTTTTTCAAAGTCTGCTAAACCGCGAGTCTGACATCTGGACATACTGCTGTACGAACTGCACGTCGGAAAGCAAGCCTGAGGTAAGTTCGCTTACAATGTTAACTTTCCTTTCAGATACAATGATGTTGCCAATTTCATTATTTAACCCACTGTTATTTACCAATAATGTTAGCTAAGCTAATTGTTCATTTATGGAGACGAGTGGCAGCAACCTGGATGTAATGTAGGCTAACGTCAACAACAGAATAAAATGTGTCGGTATCTCTCTCTTGTTGCACGTTATCTATACAATAGGAGAAAAGCTCCTATCTGCTAGCTTTTACAGAAATGAGCCTGATTTACATTTTACATGTTGAATACGATGCTGATAAATTAATAATGCACTTTATACATTTTAAACGATCATGGCCAGAAAGATGCAGATTTTAATTGTATTGTACCGTATTGGTCCGAATATAAGACAACGTTTTTTTCCCCTCATAATATGTCTGAAAAAGCACTCGTCACAGCCACATGCACACAGAGCAGAAATGTGCACCAGATAATGTTCTGTGCATGCCCAGAGCAGAAATGCTCCCTCGAGAAGACGGTTTTACGCCCGCGGATATGGTTCTGTGCGCTCGTATTACGTACACGCACAAGATTTTTATGTGTGCTATTATGGTACTAGGCAAATGCCATAAGAAAGAATATTTACCCATAATGTGTAACATTCAATAGCCATTCAGAGTGTCAAGTACACCCTCCAAACCAGGGAGAAGACGGCAGTTGAGTTCTTCAGATGAGATGATGTCAAATATGGGGAGGTGGATCGCACACTCTGCAAGAACATCCATTCTGCAGGAACCACTAACAAACGCCAGCAGCAGTGTTAATCTGAAAAATGGAAGCTCTGAACCGCACAGTGAAAAAAAAAAATCACTAGGAGAAATTTTTTTCTAAGTGTCTTAGTCCCTTTTAACCCTACCATTCCTGAGCCTATATCCTTAAAAAAAAAAAAAAAAAAAAAAAAATTGATATATACAGTATGTGTGTGTGTGTGTGTGTGTATGTATATATATATATATATATATATATATATATATATATATATATATATATATATATATATATATATATATACAATACAATATATATATATATATATATATATATATATATATATATATATACACACACTATAGATTTTTCTGTTTAATTTTTCTGTTTAATGTTTTTCTCTCTCTCTCTAAAAAAGTTTGTTAGTTGAAATAAAAGTTTTCAGGGCCTGGGTAGCTCAGCAGGCAAAGATGCTGACTACCAATCTTGGAATCGCGATTTCAAATCCAGGGTGTGCTAAGTGACTCCAGCCAGGCTTCCAAAGCTACCAATATGCCCGGTTGTTATAGGTTTGGTAGAGTCAGGTGGGTTACCTTCCTAATGGTCACTATAAGGTGATTTTTGCTCTCGATGGGGTTCATGGTGAGTTGTGTAAGGATGCCGCGGTAGCATGAGCCTTCATACGCTTGTCTCACGACAAGTCATAATGACAGTACGAGATGGCAAAATCATCCGAGTCGGCGTGTACAAAAACATACAACTTTTACTCCCATAGAGAGAAATTAATAAACAAAGTTATTAATGTTTTTTATATGTTTAACCCCAAACCTAAACCTAACCAAGAAGTCTAATCCCTTACCCAAATTTTAAACCTAACCATGATTTTAATAGGAAAATCACTGTTGTGTCCATGAAAGAAAGAAAAAAATCATGGTTTTGAACTGGCCTTTTCCCTAAATTTCACCCCTAACCCAAACCTCTAATCAAAACCTAACTATAAAGTCTAACCCTTACCCAAACGTCATTTGTATTCCATAGATAAATCTGGAATGTGTAACCAAATTTGTTCACAGATGTTTCCTTTCATAAAATATAGTGTTAGATTGGGGTGCATGCTAAAATGTAATGCCTGTATTGGATCTATTTACATTTCCTGTTTGTTGACTGGATGGCCTCTATGCGAATAAAAGTTGCACCTTTTCGTACAAGCCAATTGTCATATTTCCTGTTGTCTTTTGTTTTTGTACTTTTTATGATGAAATTCTTGTTTAGTTCCTGTTTCCTGTTAGTTTTGTAGTGCTTTGTACTTTTATTCCTTGATTGGTTCTCCCTGATTATTTCTCATTCCCTGATTGTTTCCCCAGGTGTTCCTCATTCCCTTGGTTTCCCTGTTTCCTGTGTCAGTTCTTTCATTTTTACGTTCATGATCTGTGTTAGGTTCCCTGTGTTTTGCTTTTCCCTCTCTTTGAAGTTAACTTGTTTATTAAAGCTGCATTTAGATCCAAATTCCTTGCATGCCTCATCACACCAATATGATATATTACCATTTTGCCATCTTGCATGAATTATTACATGTTTTCATAAGACTAAGTTGATGAAATACTATAGAGGTCCTAAATGCAGGCTTTATTTAATGCGAAATATAATAAATTTATATCTTCTTTTGATTTTTGGGGTGAAATGTGACCTGAGATTCATGTACTAATTATTTACTTTTATTTAATTTTTCTTTAAATAGCAGTAAGTTGTTATATTTTGCCCTTCATAAACTGTCTCTACTATATTCCCAGCCCATTGGGCCTTACCTACCTTTTGACAGACTATTGTTAGTCTAGTCAGCACATCTCACCATAGCTATCAAATAAATTTAACCACCAGCTTTGACAGGAGCCTGCAAATAATAGAACCTCACGGCCCCACCACCCCTTAACGTCTTTCTGTCTTGATTTGTATTCAGCCCAGTGACTGATGATGTAGCACAGATAAAGACTAATATTCTTTTACTGACACTGCCTTTTCCAGCTCCACAGGTTCTCAGGAGGAGCACTGTCATTTTGTCAATAACACATTATAATATACAGAAAATTGCTTATTCTAACGGTTTAATCATTGTGCATCTGATAAATATACTCCCCAAATAATAGAAGGTGATCTGGTTGAGACATTGCTATACTAAAGATGGCTCAGTAATGTGCTTTAGTCCATCACTTCAAACCTTAAGTAGTTTTAAAGGGTTGGCTGCAAGGCTTAACAAAATTAGAGTAAATTTGCATTTTTAATGAGGTGATTTGCATTAGCATTAGGTAATCAGATTATAATAGTATTTGTACTTTATTTAATGTGGATTTTGAGCATTTTTATGACATTTATTTTACTGAGCATAATACAGAGCTATTTTTGCACTGATTCAATAAAGAATATTGAATGGAGAGGGGAAAGCATCCTCACATTACTGTTTGTCCATCAGTTATTCAACTGTTCTCCAAGCAAATGTTAATGCTTTAAAAATCCTCTATACAGTACACACACACACACACACACACACACACACACACAAAGAGCATGAAACTAAACACAAACTAGTGAACACAATTACACAATTATTATAACTGGACGGTTAAACTGTGTTCTCAGGGTATTTCTGATCAATCTCAGTTTGGGGTTAGTTGTATTTTGTATTTTACTTGTAAAAAATTACATTTACTTGTATTTTAATTGTTAAAATGTATAAAATGTGTTTAGTAATTTGTTATTTTGTACATTGCCTTTTTTATTTTTTCAGTTTCGTGTATTGGTTTGTGTTTCATAATTTTTTAACTGTATAAATGTTTCTGAAAACCGTATAATAGTTTATTTTTTTCCTGGGAAATAACGGTGAAAAGATTAATTCGATTATTTTGTAGCAAGACAGAACTAGACTTAGAAAAAAAATATTCACTGAACTTAAAGTGTGACCATTAACCCCAGATTCCACATTATATCAGAAATTATGTCCTTATTTTTAACCAGAGAACAATATAAAATGCTGTTTCTTGGTATGATCAGATAACTATTGACACAAAATGGACAAGGTTGGACAAAATGAAAGTACGGTGAAAAATATATAACATAAAGATTCACGTTCATCAACAAAACAATGAGGTACCACCACAATGTTTTGGATGTTCTGGGGTGCGTATTACAGAAACATATGATGTGAATAATCGAGTAAACCAACGCGATGAGTGCTAAAGAAGTGAAGTGTCTGTCTGTAAGAATATGCTGCCACCTTAGGCATCTGCTTATATTGGTTATGTCAGAGTCCACCACTGAGATTTTAAAGACAAGATTAAACTTTAATGTATGGCCGATCTGACCCGTTTTTAGTACAAACTCAAAACCTGTTGTAGTGGAAACCTATTAAATTATGCTAAATAATTGCCTTTTTTTCTGAGGCACAATGACATCATTTAACAAGAAAGTAATTGCATGTGGAGGGACTTATTAAAGTCATCTTTCCTTACTCAACTTTTTTTGTTCTTAGACCACATGACTATCAGCCCTAAATTAGCTCAAATAGACAGAGTTGATAAATATGTTTGAAGCCTGTAGCAATCATTGGATGGATGAACATTGAACATCATTACAGGCAACAGGTTTGTCACTCAAGGATACAAACGTTCCAGACATCAATGTAAAAACCAGATAACACCTATTAAGCATTACGAGGATCAATTGCCTGCTCAGTCATGACCAATTGCGTTGGGGGCCCACAGTAAATGTGTCACAGGATGCTGCCATGCTGACAGAAAGTTCAAAGTCACTAATACGCTCCAGACATGTGTGGTCAGGCAGTGTGGTTTCTTTATTACTGACTGCAAGAGCAAGTTGAAACAATAGCGACCCGCAGGTCCGTCTAGGCTCAGCGTGACCAAAGCCCTTTAAATGGTTCATTTACAAAAACTAAAAATTCTGTCATCCTTTTTTAACTTCATCAGTTTTGAACTGTTCCTATTGGTGTTATACAATAAATAAATTATCTAGGAGAGGTGGGTTTGAAGCTTACAATTTAGGTCTATCTGTGAGGCTGTTGTTGGAAACTGAAACTGGATTAACCTCCAGTATTCTTGAAGAAGTTTGTGAGCAATACAAGGAGAGATCCTATAGAGGCCTGAAACCAGATGTGCAGATCTTGCTGCGAGTTTGGAAGACAGAAAGAGAAAATATTTTAATATGAAATGGACTTAGTTTGCTTCCGGCTGAGAACCACAACTTACTTGAGCCACAAAAAATAAAAGGCTTTTTCTATTAGAGAGCCACGTAATTATGCAGTGGTGATTTGGCATCTTAACCCATGCTGATAAAATGGTCACTTTGGTATTCTGATTTTTTTTTGTGTTAAGCATAAATAAAGCCTGAAAGTCAGGAGATTTTGATATTCTTAGAGCATCTAGAAGATGAGACAAATCTTGGAAGGTTTTTTGGTGCAAAACAAATGAGCACATGTGACAGTGTAACTTGTAGTTGTAGAGATTAGCCACACATGTGTATCAGTAAATTTGAAGTCACAAAAAAACAATGTTTTAAGAGTTGCAAACTTGTAGATTTTTTTTCTCTCCCACTAACACAACACAACAGTTACACCTTCTCAAATTCTTCATTGCAGGTGCACAAATCCTTTTCTACAAATCACAAATTAAGAAACTCGTACGCTCACAATTTTGCTACAGTTGTTGCAGTGAATATGGTGCAAAACACATTCACACACCCGCATCAAAAAATTTGAAGTCTCGGACAAATTGTGCTCATCCGCAAATCAGTATGTGAATTCATCCATTTAGAGTTGCACACTTGTAGAATATTTTCTCACAAATATTTATTTTTTTTCTTGGACATTTTTCTAACACAAACACAAGTACATAACTACATCTTCTTGAATCTGCTGCTACAAGTCTCAAACACACGTTTTTCACACGCTCTCCCTTTTGCACCACATATCTGAGTGACTATCTCACCCAAGTGTAAATAACATCTGCCACACAGTGCAGATATTTGCCCACCAATATATTGGAAACATAGAAATTTACAACTAACTGCATTGTAAAACCAGTGAGATTGTGCCTTTTCGACCCAGGTTTGATTTTGCATTCGATTTTGCACTCTTTTTCCCTAATTGTTTCCTCTCTTAATATTTTCTTTAATACTAATTATAATAATACATAAACATTTAAAAATTTGTGAAGGCACGAATATGTACGAAGTAAATTAACAAGTCATAAGATTAAGACACATTGACAACTTTTATTTTGAAATTCTCCACAAATCAATGGTTTCTGTTGCGCACACACTGAAGACACACACTGCTGTTGTTAAATGGTTTTCCCTGATGATTTAAATTTTATTCACTTTTGCACACATTCTGGACCACTTTATGTTTTATATTGATTTTGTTGCTCTAAATAAACATTTACACATAACTATGTGTATAGTTGAAAAGGGATTTCAAGCATTGTAAGCAGTGTCCTATAACTATTTAAAAACAATTTAAACAGCATTTTCTTATTTTATGTTACTTCAATGTGTAACACTTCAGGCCGAAACTCTTGCTCTACGCAAGTACGTGACTGAAGGCACATCTTGCAATGCAAGATCGATTTCACATGCCATTGAGCTCTAAAATGTATCAGACCTCTATTCATAGCATAATGCAACTATGCGCTGCATTCTCAATGTTGCTGCAAGGGGTGCAAGAGCAAGATTAGTGTGAACTGTCTGCTTCTACAGTTAATACAACTGTCAGAGGATGAGGGGAGACAAAGGGATGCAAACGCAGAGAGAAACAGTTCAATGCTGCACATGTATATTCCCTACACTCTGTAAAGTACCGAGGAGAAAGCTTCATGGTTGGAGCAGCAGGGATGTTGGCTATCCCACACTGCCATTCCTCATTCTCCAGCAATTCCGGAGAGCAGTGTGATTACACATGCAATCTTCATTTGTCTGAGGAAAATGTGGAAGGCTGCAAGGAGAAGAACAGTGAGCATCATGAGAGAAAAGCTCTAACAGATCCCTTACCTGAGAATGGAGCTGGAGGGAGGATGCATGCCTTTGGGCACCATGGGGCATAGGACACTGCCAAAGGAGATGGGGGTGTGTCCTGCACGGGACTGGGATCAAGAGGAGGGTGGAGCTGCTGGACCACAGCTGTGAGTTCTGCAAGCTGCGAAGTCATCATTTCCAGAGTGCGGTTTGAGGCAGTGATTTGATCATGGTGTCGTCCAAGCAGAGCTCCTTGTAAAAGGGCGGAGCAAAGAGTAGTCTCCTCCGCTGGGTCCATGGTGGCCATTTTATTCTGTCAGAGGGTGAGGGGAGACAAAGGGGCAAATGCAGAGGAAAACAGTTCAATGGGTTTATTAACTACAGTCTTATAAATGAGGACAGGCGCACCCAGCACCAGATGCAGTGAGAAGAGTCAAAAGCAATAGTCGCTCAGCGGGCTAAGGAATGAGTGTGTTAGTATGACGAGTGCATGCGTTGTGGAAGTCAGGAGCAATCTGAAGAGAGTCCATTGAAGCTGGTGTGGTGCGAAGCAAAGCCAAGGTGAGATTCTCCCTGACACGCAGGCAGAGACCGAGGAATCATCCTCCAAGGGAGGGTGACGGCGAACAGGAAGGTAACCACACCTCTAGAGACAGCCACCAATCAGCCCCAAAGTGCATCGGCCCACCGGGAAATTGCTCGGTATGCCAGATTACAAATCCAGTCCTGCCTAATTCAAACCTTGTAAAATGTTACCCATTAATTATCTTACTTGTAGTTTATATGACCTCATAGCAATTGAGACATTGGTTTATTTGTACTTATAGAAAAATTTTGAAATTTGATCAAACTTCGGCAATTAAATGATGACTTTTCACAGCAGCTAAAATACATACATGCATGCATGTTAACTTTATGTTGGGAAAAAACCTATTGGGCATGCTATTTGTCATCTACCAAACTATAGAGTATAGTGCTTCTTTTTTTAGTGCTTTCTTTTAAAAAAAATCTGCTCATCACGTTTGCAGTGGTTCTATGGATGTTTTTAAGTTATGAAAATGTTCTCACCAGGGACCTATTTTAATGATTTTGCCTTGATTTTTGCCTGTTAGTATTTAATTAGGGGCGCAAGTAGTATTTGCCTTTATTTGCACCAGAGTGCAAACGGCATCTATTATTATTTGTACCAGGGTTAGGTTGCAAACAATATTTGCCACTATTTGCACTGGGGTGTAAATATAATCTACCTTTATTTGCACCATGGTGCAAATAGCATCAGCCTTTTTTTCCCTCAAGGAGAGCTTTTTAGCAGAATGTGAGTCTTAATGTCAGACAACATATTTTTCTCAGCTCCACCAGAATAATTCTTCTTTTTTACTGATGGAGTGATCTTTTCAGAGGGACATAAATGCATCCTTAATGTCAAAACCAAGCAGCAGAGACAGACACCATCTAGGGCAGTCAGATTGCTAATGAGTGCTATCAGAGAGACAGCAGTGCTTCATGGGTATGGACTGTCAAATCACCCAATCAGTGAGAAAGACTGAAATGTCAGGACAGATGCATGAGAAGACAGTGAGATTAGAAGAGGAAGCAAATGTAATCTGTAAATTAGAAGTCTGGGATACACTGGGATACACAACTCTGCCTTCATATAGATTAAAGTCCACACTAAAAGCTGTAGTGTGAAAGCACCCAAAATTTCCTAGGCAGAACTTTTGAGGTGCCACTGTACCATCTGGTACTTTCTTCTATTTTATGCACAGGCCTTACTCGAATAATCACTACTTTCTCAGCACTGTAATGTAAGAATATTTTTCAGGATGAAGCTCATTGCACAATAGCTCATCAACCTCTCTCTCTGGTTTATAATCATCCTGTCAGATAAACATTGCTCATTAACTGAATTAATCAAGCTGTGAAGAAAATTATCTTAACACCATCTATTTGTTTAAAGCATGAATATGACTATATGCAATATTTAGAAGTAACTGGTAACTCCAGAAAACATTACAATTTCCAAAACTTGATTTAATACCCCAAGACAGCCTTTCCTAAATATGGTTTTACTTAATTCTTAAGGAAATAATTTAATTATTTTCAAATCAATTTCAGTAGCTGAAATTATAAGAATACTTGGAAATTTGTTCAGTTATAATCAGTTATAATCAATGTGTTATTGTATCTAAAACACAGCTTTATTAGAAATAGTTCTTTATACATATTAGGTTTGTATTTATGTACCTCTGACCCTTAGCCATAATTCTATATGGCTGTGCTTTTTATATGTCTGTGACAGTTCCCTTTCTCTCTTATGAAGGACGAACCAGGGACCAGATTAAAGTCCATGTAATTCTTTTATTGAGTACACTTTCCTTACCACACACATGGTATGGTTTTCAGCCAAACACACACACACACACACACACACACACAGTTTCAAGCTTGGCTCACGTTAGAAAATCAATGGCTCTCTCTCTCTCTCTCGCTCGCTCGCTCTCTCTCTCTCTCTCTCTCTCTCTCTCTCTCTCTCTCTCTCTCTCTCTCTCTCTCTCTCTCTCTCTCTCTCTCTCTCCTCCGGTTGTCTGGACTGCCCTAGTGTCAATACTTATCTCTCGTCCTCTCCCGGCCTTGCTCTGCACAGACGTCACTCGGCCATGCCCCATCTCCATATATCTAATACGAATTTTTAAAATAAAAATTTTTAAAAGTAAAATGCAATAGGGTCACATGATGCCATATGAGGTTGGGATGTGTGAATGGCAAGCTTTGCGCACTTTGCTTTATACTTTTTGTGTCATAAACCTGTGAGATTCGATACATCCTAATCCATAACTGTTCTGACTATATAACTGTTCAAAGAATTTTGAACAGACATATTACATGCTCAAGCTGACGTGAAGTGAAAGAAATTGGGTGAGAATTGTTTACCGTGTCAGTAACGCTGACGAAGGTCTTGCTGACTTGAAGGATCTTTCTGCAATACGTCGATCGATCACAGCCATGAAGACAAAATTCACTGAGGTGGTTACATGAGTGGCGAATGTCGAGAAACTGATTGATTATCTGGAGTCATCAGAGAGGAAATTAGCTGCTAATCCGCTAGCAACCAAGGCATATTTGGAGCGCATCTAGGAGGAGCTGGAGAATATGGAGAATCGCAACCGGAATAATGTCTGAATTGGTGGAATTCCTGAGGGAGCAGAGGGTCAGAACATGGTGGAATTTCTATTCTTAAACATAAGACATTTTATATAGTGTTTCTTCAAGAAACGCATATTTCCCCGCAGGAACTAGAAATATTTGGGAATATATGGGGTGGACATGTTTTCAAAACATTTAAAAATTAACATTGTATTATTTTTCTCAGATAAAGTGGTCCAGCAATCCAAAATCTATTATTTTTCTTCTTCTTTTATCATTCTGTTGAATGCTGGGGGCTACACCTTAATGAAATCCTTATTGTGCAACTGTGATGAAAATCAGTTAAAACTTTTCACAAAAACAACTGTGTCTAAAACACACATATCATCTATTCTGTCAAATTTCATTATTTTGGTCATGTTCTGCCATATGTGCTTGGTTTCCGATAATTGCCCCTTATTCACACTATATATTATTAATATTATTTAAAATATGCTTTACTTTCAAACACAAAGTTTAGTTTCTGTCAGTCTAGTTTCTGTTTTGTTTTCAGTTGTTTATTCTTCTTCCTCATGAGAGTTTTGATTTGTATTATATTTATTTATTTTAATAAAAGCCCTATTCTGCCTTCTGCATTTGGGCCCTTCCTTCTTTCAGCACCACCAGGGGTGTAAAGTAATGAGTTAAAAATAGTCACATTACTGTAATTAAGTAGTTTTTCTAAGGAATTGTACCTTAAGAAGTTTAAAAATTGTATACTTTTACTTTTACTTGAATTCATTTTTAGTTCTGTAACTGTACTTTTACTAAGCTATTTTCCCACCGTCTGTGTTCGCTACTTCCCTGTCCTGATTTTATTTTTATCTATCAACATGTTTGGCTAGAGAGAGTCTGGTGACTCCCATCAAATCAAGCACTTGAACAGCAGCTGTAGATTTGGTGCCAACTGTGGAGGATGCCTCAAGCAAAGTTCAACACCTGAAAGGGCTTTTTGCAGTGAAAAAGGCCAATTGCATGATTGTGTCACGTGAGTTTAACTTGCTCAAGCCAGATATCATCATTAATCATAAATTTCATATTTCTGCTTACTGTCACAAGCGCATCAGTCTCTCCCTCACGGTCAGTCACACGCTCTCACTCGCCAGCATTCTAATCACTCACACCTGCAACTTATCTTCACCTCGTTAGAACACGCACTTAAACCACACTCTCCCCCTCAGTCAGCATCTAGCCTTGTTGTAGGCACCCTGGACTTTCCCCTCTGCTCTGACAAAGTGATTTCCAGTATCTCTGCAGGTCACTGATTTGTTCACAGATGCTTTGTTCAGAACTCTCAAGATAAGTGACTTTATATTTACCGAGTGTACATGAAGACTGAGTGACCCCAACTCCTAGACATTGATGAATGACTCCTTGCCTGAGATTTACTCACATTTTCTTCACCCCCCCTGTATTAGTGCTGGAGATGTGACTTTGTTTATACTGCATTAACCAAAAGCCCTGTTATGAAATCCTGCTCTGTAAGAAGATACTCACCTTTATGCCAACTTGATGCTGAAGTTCACTGTTTCAGCAAATGCCACATGTTATATTATCCTTTATGGATCTGTGCCCACTACCATTGTCCTGTGTTTATCTGAAGATAATTGTCTAAGAATTAATGCATAACCTGTGACATTCTTAATGTTCTACTTTCCTGTTTCAACTGAGTTTACTTGAAATAAACTCCCGCATCTGGGTTCATCACTGCTCCTGTGTTGGTGTCGTTACACTTACTAGATTCTGTGTGTCTATAATGTAGCCTGTAATTTAACTATCTATCACTGAGATTATTGGGCTGATGTGAGAGATTATTTTGACCGCTTTGTATCAGTAGGGCTGGGTGATTAAAACAATCTTTATGTTTATCTGAAAAATAAATGAGCGATCGATAAACTTGAGTAATTTTCTATACTAAGCCTATGATCTACATCTAGAGCAGGGGTGTTCATTGCATCGATTGCGATAGCAAGGCAACCACTGGTTGGTTGATCTAGATAATATGTAAAAATTAACTTTTTTATTTCCTGAAGTCTGTAGCTGCGTACAGTTTGATTGACAGGCGGCTAGTGTTTGAGCGCTATTGTGCTAAATTATCAAATACACTTCATAATTCCGCCAGTGGCCGTCTTGGTGAGGCATTATGTAAACTCAGTCAGTTTGGTCTAAAGTGAGCATAAACAGTTGGACAAAAAGCATATTTGCATACAAATGTTGGACTTGAAGTATACATGTAACTGAACTGAGCACTGTCTAGTAGGCTAAGTCATATTAAGGCTCAGGCACCTGCACACATACACATCACAGGGGCACCTGCCCTTTTTCTTCCTCGAGAGAAAGAGCCCTTTTTCCTGAGTGCTTTTGTTTTACCATGTGTGTGTGTGTGTGTGTGTGTGTGTGTGTGTGTGTGTGTAAGTGTATTCTTGTTTGCTCACAGCTTCCCTGTCAAACAAATATATTTATTGAATAAAAAATCTAAATATCAGGCCGGGAGATGAGACTTTGTGGAGTTCCTACTCTCTCTCTCTTTCTCTCTCTCTCTCTCTCTCTCTCTCTCTCTCTCTCTCTCTCTCTGCAGCACACATCAGACACCCAGGCAAGCAGCAGCTCCTATCCCAGTTGTGTTTTTCTTGGCTTGTGTGGAGGAGAAAGGTGATGAACAAAAGACTAAGTTACCAGTGCCTCGACTTTACAGCTAATAAGCCAAAAGACAAATAGAGTTAACTTGTGTCTTGCTAACATGCATGACTCATCAGCTACAAGCTAATGTAATAAGTTTAACTAATGGCTCCTACACACTACATTACTTTAAAAGAAGTCAGATCGTCGTACCGTTCATATTATACAACTGTCTTTCTTGTCACTGAAGTCGTAGCATTTTCAAATTACACGTCGAATCCACAAAAGTGTTGAACATATTACAAGACATTTTACTATTGACGAATCCCCGACGATTCTGCATGGACTCCAAATTAAGTTTCACAACAGAATTCAAGCGAGAAGTGATACAAGATTCGAAAACAAATGCATGATCATATGTAATGCATTTCAGAATATGTGTATGTTTTTAATCGCCTCAAGGCAGCATATATTTTATTGGTTACAATATGAAAAAGTACCTCCTACTGTAAAATGTACCTATTTTCTTACCTGACTGTCCAAGAGAATTGGCAATTTCTCTCCAATACTTCTCTTTCTCCATCCGGTTGTGGTACAGTTCAGATGAAACATCAAATATGCACTGGTGCTCCTGCCAATGTTACACAAAATTTTCCTCTATTTCTTCAGTACAATGAGATTTTCTTGATACCGTAGCCATGCTAGTTGATGTTCTGTTGCAGGTACATCAGGACTCCTCCCACTGAAACATCTCGTGCCCCGTTTCTTGCTCTCTCATTGGCTGTAGGTCAATGCTGCTGTTGTATTCAGTCAAAACATATTTCACATTGCACGATTTGGAATCACAGACGGGTCCAGATATGTAAGATTCTTGATATCTCACTGAGATTTGCGACACGTGGGCGCTTCTCTCAAATCATATCTTTGATAGTTCATACATTGCGATCGTCGCTCATGGGTCTGAGCTACGATTTGCCCATGATTTCAGGCTTTTGTCGGCATTCTCCACAAAAATGTTGGCGAGCGAAAATCTGGCTTAAAATTGTGTAATGTAAACTTGGAATAAAGCAATATATCATGGCCATACAGGCTAATGTACTGTACTTAATGGAGACACGTCATCACAATTTCCTCATTGATATGCAAATTAGGCAGTAACTAATTAAAATGTGCTAATTTGCATACATTTGATAAGGCACTGCAGGTGAATAGGATAAACAAAATAAGTAAAGCAGTAAATCATCACAGAACTTCCCCAGTTAATGACTTACATCAAGAGCATTTTCTCCTGAAATGTTATGTTTAAATATGCAGATTAGCTTGTTTTGGTTAATTTAGAAGAAATCTACAGATGCAAACAGAAGGAGGGTAGTAGGCTTAAAACACCATCTAAATGTGTATTTTGGAAGTTTTCTTTCCATTACAGTAAAAGAATACTTTAAGCATAATAAACTAAAATCTCAATATTTTGTAGAAACCTTTTGAGTATGAAACAATTGCGGGAGTGTCAGAGAATTTAAATAAATTGGTAAGTAATTCTGAAAAGTGCCCTTTTTTCCCCTTGAGCTCCTGCCCACCAAAATGTCTGTGCACATCCCTTTAAAGGCTATTAATCAAACAACTATAACAAGGAAAATAGAAAACCACGCTCTGTTTTTGACTGAGTAACTTGAGTAGTTTTAAAAGTATAAATGTAATAGAGTAAAACAGTGATTTTTTTTAATATTGTTCACTTTTTTATAATACCGACCCCCCCCCCAATTACAATTATGCTTGGCCTTTATCAATTTTTTTTCTAATGCCTGATAGAAAAGTATCAACCTTTGCAGAGCAATACTTCAAGCTGAATATTCCTCCAGTCACAAACTTCAGAAAATTGTGCATCATGCATTTGATTGAGAATACAACTATTTGTGGGCTTAAAAGATACAAGAACGAAATCAATGTGGAACATTGTATCTCAAAAAGAGTACAATGTGGCCCCCCATGTGCTACTTAAAGAAATAGTTCACTCAAAACTTAAAATTCTCTCATTTACTCACCCTCATGCCATCCCAGATGTGTATGACTTTCTTTCTTCAGAAGAAAACAAATTAAGATTGTTAGAAGAATATTTCAGCTCTGTTGGCCCATACAATACAAGTGAATGGATGGCAAAATTTTGACACTCCAAAAAGCATAAATGCAGCATAAGAGTAATCCATATGACTCCAGTGGTAAAATCCATGTCTTCTGATATCATATGATAGGTATGGGTGAGAAACAGATCAATATTTAAGTCAATTGTTGCTTATAATTGTGTATATAATTATATAATTGTGATCTTATATTTTCTATTCTATCTATTTTTAACATTAATAAATAAAAAATAATTTAGGAGCCCCTTAGGCATGAAATAGTTTTGAGTGCATGTTTAATATTATATTTTATATTAGTCATATATTGTACACTAAAATGCCTCTGTTGCTTTCTGTGTATTCTACATGAGTTAAAAGCAGCTCTTACATTCATAGAGAAGGGAACATATCAGACGTCTTGTAATATTGTGACTGAATGAGATTCATGATGTACCGGTAGGTGTGTGAACTTGCCGGTTACACATCAGACTCAGCATTTGTGATAAGGCATAAATATGAACAAAATGAACGTATATATTTTTAAAGACATAGAGACGTTTGTACACCTAGTTCAACTAATACACATTTTTACACATTAAGACCCGCTCAAGTGTAAAGTTTTGGACCCACTTATGACCCCTCTCGCTGCTGCCCTGCAAAACAGAGACTCAACAGCCAAAGCCGGCTGTCTAGTGTATGTTTTCATAAACCAACAATAAAAGAAAATCACTTATTTTCGCTTTGACGCTGCAGAGAGTGTCTGTAAAGTGTCTGTAATAAAATATAAGTATATACAAATTAAATTACTTTCTCAAGAGGGGTGCCATTCAGTAATTATTGAGTAGCTAACAGTGATCTACCACCATTATCAGTTCTCCATTACTTTCTGATTCATAAAATGTAATATATATATATATAGGGCTGTCATTTGAGTAAAATGTTTAATCAAATTAATTAAATGGTGTCCCGATTGATTAATTGCATTAAATCGCATATACAAATATATGTTTAGAAAGCCCTCACATAACAATAATTCATATAATGATGAAATAATTACACATAGTTATCTTTAAATATTTAAAAATTATATATATATATATATATATATATATATATATATATATATATAAATAATATTCAGATAATTAAAATGCATCCATTTCACAAGTGAATTTGTCAGTCAGTTCGAGATTTATTATGAGGGCTTGTTTAAGGACACGTCAATGTACACTTGTGTCAGACATGCTTGTGTAGCATTTCGAGTGTGTTATGCCATAAACATAAATGTTTTAGGTCACTGTGCCAAGTTAATCATAGTTTAATACTTAGAACACAGCTTGAGATCTCTTAGTTCGTATTTGCGCTCCATTAAGTTTGTTGAACGCAATAACGTAGCGAATGTTTGTGTTGTGCTGTGCTGCTGCTGGATGGTTGTTTTCTTCACTGTATAAACTGCGCGTTACCACACAGCTGAAGTTTCACTTACTGCCCTCTGGAGTAAACAGTTGGAACTACAAGCTTGCATTTCTCAAGAATCTTCCTTATTATGGTCTGGGGGCATTGCGATTAATTGTGTTAATTTCTTTAACGTGTTATTTTTTATAAAATGAATATATAAACTCAGTGTTAATGTAGTACTATTCATTTTTCCTGCATTCATTTCTGCATAGTTACCTATTAATGATGGAACAGTTTTATAAAGTTGTAACCCAGTCTGAAAGTTACGAATGGTTTAAATCAGTAATTAGCTATAATGTTGAATCCTGAGGCATCTACTATAGTTCACCCCATCTGTTATAATGAGGTTTTCTTCTCCATTCAATTGAAAGGATAAAAAAGCCCATCATTCTCCGTCTCTCTGAAGAAGAGTAAAGATCGATTGACTCAAAAATGAATACTTGGCTGGTTTGATAGCAGGTTAATTCCAGGAGCAGCTAAATGTATGGATTGAAAAGTGCAATATTGCCTTTGCTTCAGTGGGATGTTTTTCTTTTTTTTTTTTACACATACACATAATCAACAATAATATACATAATCAACAATAATAACAACCAAACCTTCTGATTCATATCTACTGTGGTTCTTCAGGGCTCTGCAGTTAAAATTAGCTTGCTAACTAATTTTTACATTGGAAAAAATGAGTGTGGAACATGAATTCATAGGGTGTGCAGATTAGCTGTTTGTATAAAATATTCAGCTCTCTTCTGCATTATTCATACACTTTAAATAATCGTGACTGCTCAAGCTTTGTTTACAATGAAGCTTTATACCAAGAGATAATTATGACTAAGAAGGGGAGGGTGGAAAGGGGGAACAGGAGAGTTGAAGAAATATGAACTGCATTCCTCTACTTGTTCTTCCTCTTCACATGAAGCCCATAGGTTGGACGTTGAATAATGATGAAATAGCCGAGAGGGGAAATTTTTATTACATTGAGTACATCTTAATTAGTTGTGGCCATCTGGTTGAAAGTGAATGGAAGACAAAAGCTTTATTGAATCATATCTTAGAGCTGCACTTAGAAGAAATCAGCAGGATCAGATGGACACACACACCCACTTCTATCGTTTATATACTGTAAAAAGCTAATATAAATAAAGAAATCCTGTTAAATTTATGGTTAAAACTGGCAGCTGTGGTTGGAAACCTGAAAATGGTGGAACAATCCTCTAACACTAATCCCCTGTACTAACACTCCTGTCTCTCCCCCAACTCTACCAATTCTTCCTCTCAGATGGGGGAAGCTACTGCCACTGGTGTGGGCGTGAGGTTTTGGCCAGTTTGTTGGAGTTGCGGGGGGGATTCAGGTTGTAACTAAACCTCCATTCATCAATGCTTGGTTCAAAATTGGGCATTGGACACAAATAATTGTGAAGGTGAGGTCTGTGCATGGGAATATTTATGATTATCCTGCAGTGATCGTAACTATTCTATTTCAGGGTCAAAAGCATAACATTGAGGCTGTGGTTAGTTCCTGCCTCACCCATCCACTAATTTTGGGTACTAATTGGCCAGCTTTTTCCAAATTGTTAAAGGGGTTGTTTGTGGATGGGTCCTGTAATACAGTGGTATGGTCTAGGTTGTGCAATGCGCTGATGGGGAAGGAGGAGCCGGGGCTGTCTACATCAGCTCCATGTCAGTATGATGTAAGGGAGGGGACTCATAAGCACACTTTTGACAAAGTAAAAAAGTGAATGTAATTGATGGTCATGCCTTCAGCCACACATTGCTCTCACTTATCCTTATTTCTCAATTATAACTGATCGGTTGCATTGAGTGACGCAGGATGCTAAGACAAAAGAAGATACAGCCCAGTTGTTAGTACCAAGGAGCCATCAGGAAATGTTCCAGGCTGCTTATCATAGTCCAATGGCAGGTCACTTGGGACAAGGGGAAACACTAAGCTGTCTCATGGCCCATTTCTATTGGCCGGGTATTCATGGGGATGTTAGCCTGGTGAATCCGTCGGCCACTCCAAAAGCGCCATTGCACCCCCTTCTGTTGATTGAGGTTCCCTTTGACAGAGTTGGCATGGACCTCATCGGGTCATTAGAATGGTCAACATGGGGGCATAGTTTTGTGTTGTTTCGGGGGGACTACGCAACGTGATACCCAGAAGCAGTGCCTCTTCGCAACATCTCAGCATAATCTCCCGAGTGGGATTCCAAAAGAAATCCTCACTGACCAGGGCACTACTTTCATGTCACGTACACTACACAAGCTGTACAAATTATTGGCTATTAAATCTATTTGGACAAGCCTGTACTATCCACAAATGGACAGCTATGGGAGTTTGCACAGGGAGATAAAGTACTTGTATTTCTACCCAAATCGAGCTCTAAATTACTCACAAAGTGGAAAGGGCCCTTTGAGGTCACATGGCGAGTTGGGGAAGTTGATTATGAGGTAGTGCGTACAAATAGAGGCAGAGATTATCAAATTTACCACCTCAACCTATTAAAACCATGGAGAGAGTTGGTCCCTGTATACATGGCAATACAGCCAATCAGTTAACCCTGATCCCTTGTGGAGACCACCTCTAGCTGTCACAATGTACGGAGGTTGCCAGGTTGCAAAATTATTTCTCTTACATGTTCTTGCCTCTCCCCGGCCACACTAATCTTATAGAACCAGTTCCCCTGGCCTGAGTTGGTGGTTGGGGTATGTAAGATGATAAACCAATTGCAAACGTATTTACAGTGTATACAATGGCAATTCAGATCAGATTTACCAACATCCAAAATATTTTGCACTAAAAAAATTACTTTCTTTGTGATTTAGTTTTTTAATTAGATCACACACACATTAACTAAAACATTATATATGGACATATCATATATATATATATATATATATATATATATATATATATATATATATATATATATATATATATACAGTATACAGTATACAGTATATAGCGGCCAAAGGTTTGGAATAATGTACAGATTTTGCTCTTATAGAAAGAAATTGGTACTTTAAGTGGCATTCAACTGATCACAATGTATAGTCAGGACAGTAATAACGTGAAAAATGACTATTCAAATTTTAAAAAATAACAAATAAATCAGAATTTCTTGAACTACTTCAAAGAGTTCTCATCAAAAACAATCCTCCACCTGCAGCAATTACAGCTTTGCAGATCCTTGGCATTCTAGCTGTCAGTTTGTCCAGATACTCAGGTGACATTTCCCCCCACGCTTCCTGTAGCACTTGCCATAGATGTGTGTGGTTGTCTTGTCGGGCACTTGTCCTGCACCTTACAGTCTAGCTGATCCCACAAATGCTCAATGGGTTTAAGATCCATAATAGTCTTTTCCAATAATTTTTTGTTTTATGTTTATGTTTCTTTGCCCTCTCAAACCATTTCTTTTTGTTTTTCCGTTTCAAAAGTGCTTTTTCTTTGCAATTCTTCCAATAAGGCCTGCACCCCTGAGTCTTCTCTTGACGAGGAATTGTGGCTCCTTATTGGCCCACCCGGGCCTGGTCCTCGGACCTTGTACTCCTCATGACAGCCTCTCTCAGGAACGGGGCACGCCTTGGCATCCGCACCCAGACCTCTGGAACCTCCACGTCTTGCCCCTGGATGGGATGTGGAAAATCTAGCTGGTCTACCACCCATGGTTGTAGCCACGATCAACCAGGCCAGAGCCCCCTCTGCCAGGCAACTTTACGCCCTGAAATGGCGTGTTTGCAAATTGGTGTTCTTCCCTGTCTTAAGACCCACAGAGGTGCGCAGTTAGGTCAATGCTCCTGTTCCTACAGGAGAGGTTGGAGGGGAGGCTGTCCCCTTCCACCTTGAAGGTGTATGTTGCCGCTATCGCAGCTCACCACGATCCAGTAGACGGTAAGTCTCTGGGTAGGCATGACTTAATTATCAGGTTCCTTAGAGGCGCCCGGAGGTTGAATCCCTCCCGGCCAGGCCTGTTCCCCTCCTGGGATCTCTCGGTGGTCCTCACCGGTTTTCAGAGATCCCCCTTCAAGCCACTAGAATCAGTTGGCTCATGGCCCTCTCTCTAAAAAGACGGCCCTGCTGATCGCGCACGCTTCCATCAAGAGGGTCGGGAACCTGCAAGCGTTCTCTGTTAGCGACACTTGCCTGGAGTTCGATCTGGCAGACACACGTGATTCTAAGACCACGGCCAGGCAACGTGCCTAAGGTCCCTACCACTCTCTTCAGAGACCAGGTAGTGAACCAGCAAGTGCTGCCCCAGGAGGAGGCAGACCCAGCCCCTTCATTGCTGTGTCCAGTATGTGCCTTGCGTGCCTATCTGGACCGCACTAAGAAGCTTTAAGTGCTCTGAGCAGCTCTTTGTCTGCTTTGCTCTACAAATGTCTGCTAGGGAGGTGCCCGTAGCCAGTTCCCACGAGGACGCAATACAACTTGTCAGTTGTCTCTAAACAGAGGCTTCCCCACTGGGTGGTGGATGCCACCTTACTGGCCTATCACACCGAAACGTCTCGGTTACGTATGTAACCTCCATTCCCTGATGGAGATGACACGAGATGTCGTGTCCTCCCGGCCACATTGCTGAGGTGGCCGGACACTCCCGGCTCCTCAGAAAAATCCTGAATGAACGTGCGTATTTCCCTCACATTTATACCCGTATGTCCGGGGCGGGGTATGCAAATACTGTTCGCCAACTCTCATTGGCCTTTTTTCATAGATCAGAGGCATATTCGGCGCTCAAGAGAGACCCCTAGTGTCGCTTCTTCGACACAACATCTCGTTCCCTCCATCAGGGAACAGAGGTTACATACGTAACCGAGAAGTTTTTTTACTTCAGAAATGTCCTAACTATACTTTGATCAGTTGAAAGTCACTTTGGTCAATTAAAGTAACAATTTCCTTCCAAAACAGCAACATTTCCCCCCCTATAAAAACATTTAGCATTTTTAGAATTAAAAAGTTTGCTTTATTTATTCATACATTTTGCAACTGAGGATGTCTCTAAATGCCACCAAAGGGAGGCTTTGTCTGATCCAACTCACTTTTGGGGACAATTTTCCCCAACCTATAAGTTTGCACATGTACAGTAGCGGTTCTAGATACCCCTCCTCAGCACCCCCCTGGGAGATGAAGGCTGGGGGTTGTGGGTGGTAGGAGATGAGATGGCTGGTGGACTTCAGGATGGCCATGCCTAAATTCACCCCTGCACATGCAAATACACACTTATGTATGCACAGCAGTGGTGGAGTTTCATAAGGAGTTCCTTCAAAGTTTCTCGGTGGTTGAAAATATCCTGTTTCAAAATTTAAACAAGTTGTGTTGTAAAAACTATATCTCTTTAAAGCAAATATGATCACAACATCTAAAAACATGAGGGATGTTCCATTCAGTAAAGAGCTGCTCAAGAGAATATTTGATGAAGACAAGTCTCTCAGTCTTTTTACATCAAATGCCTGATCTTCTGTGCATACATGTTCCCCTGTACAATCAAAGGCTTGAGATCAATGGAAGTCCAGAGAGCATGTCGATCTGTACAATCAGCCTCAGGAGAATTTTGCTTTCAAACTGCCATGAGAACGGAAATCAAAAGGCTTTTAAATGAACACATTAGATTACTTTTCTCTTCTCAGGAGTGCTCCTGACATTCATAAATAGTATTTATTTTTAAAAACACTTGAAATTGAAAAAGATATATATTGTATTTTGTTTAAACTTTGATGATAAATAAATAACAAAAATACATAATGCTCCAGTGACCATTCATAAAAATAAATAAATACTTTTTTTGCTGTGTTGAATAGAGGTGTTAATTAATCAATAATAATAATACGTTTTTCTTCAAGAAATGCATCTTTCCCCGGAGGAAGCTGAAAAATTTGGGAACATATGGGGTGGACGTGTCTTCTTTTTTCTGGATCAAGTAAGAGCAAGGGTGTCATTATATTGGTAAATAAACATCTACAATTCAAATGTCTTAAACAGTTTAAAGGTAAATTAGGGAGAGTAATTATTGTTTTAGCAGAAATTCAGGGGCAAAGTCTGATTTTGGCTAATATTTACGCACCTAATGCTGATGATCAGGGCTTTTTTCTACCATTCCCTCAGTGAAATCTGCTGGTGGTGAACTTTTTAACTTGGCCATTGATATTAATAATGCCTTTAAAGAGTTCTATCTTGATCTTTATAGTTCCACATCTTTGTCTACTGATGAGGATATTAGAAACGTTGTGGAATCATTAGAACTCCCTACACTGACAAATGAGCATCTTGATTCTGAGATAACCATGGAGGAGCTTGATGAGTTAATTAAGTCCCTACCTACTGGCAAGGCCCCGGGGCCATATGGTTTTGACACAGAATTTTTATATCCTATGCTACAGACCTGGTTCCACTTTTGTTAGAAGTTTATGCTGAATAGTTAAAGAATGGAAATCTTCCTCCAATGATGATTCTTAAAAAGGACAAAGATCCAAGCAAGTGTAAATGTTACCATCAAATCTCCCTAATCCAACTAGAAGTAAAAATTTTGTCAAAAATCTAGCTAACCGATTAAGTAAGATTATGACATCTCTTATACATATAGATCAGCTGGGGTTTATTCGGGGCCATAGCTCAACTGATAATATTTGGCGTCTCATCAATATCATGTGGTCAGTAGCGAATGATCAGTCTCCAGTCGCTACCATCTCACTTGATGCAAAAAGGGCATTAGATATGGTAGAGTGGGATTATCTTTTTAAGATTTTGGAAATGTATGGGTTCGGGAGTACATTTATTGGTTGGATTAAGTCACTTTATAGAAACCCTGTAGCAGTGGTACAAACAAATTGATTAATTTCAGATTATTTTACTCTGAATAGAGGCACTTGGCAGGGTTGCCCTCTTTCCCCATTATTGTTCTGTCTTGCCCTGGAACCATTAGCAACTGCTATAAGAAAGGAGGATGATTTTCCAGGGGTGGTTGCGGGAGGTGTGGTGCATAACCTTCTGCTAAGAGCAGATGATATTTTTCCATCCCGGCACCTTCCAGTGGCCCAAAAAGGGCATTGAGTATTTGGAAGAATACCTTATATATATATATATATATATATATATATATATATATATATATAAGCAATTTTTCACACCTGTAAATAGAAAAGACAAATATTTGCAAAAGTCTCTTTTGAATGAACCTGAAATTAGATTTTCTACATCAATGCTCTTGGATAATTAACAATTTATGGACACATTATTAGATATTTCCCTCTAGATATCAAAGGGTTTGCAGGAATAATAAGTCAGTTGTAATTACTAGAGACAAGATAACCCCCCAGAAAAAAATAAATAATAATTTTGCATTGTACAGGGGTTATAATCACAAATTAGAATGAGACTGAACAGAATAATGTGCAATGTGTTTTTATTAGATGTGAATAATCAATAAACTTTTTTTTAAATGTATTACTTAATCCTTAAAGCCAATGAGAAACTGAAAACCAGAAATTTATGTAATCTGATGTTTTCCCAAGGGAAACAAGATATTCAATAAAAAAATTAATAAATGAAGGGTGGGACTTGATTTTATTCATCTGGAATTGGTTGGATCTTGAAAAGTGTTTGTTACATACCAGAATGGAGGTGACTGGGAAAGGGTTGAAAAATAAGAGGGCTTGATGACATCAGCCCAAAGAAATGTATAGCCCAATGAGGAAGTTATTACACTTTAAACAAATTATTTTATGATGACAAACATGCACAGATAAATCATGCACAGTCGGCTAAGACCCAGACTGTGCATGCATTAAATTCTGTAATTATCGTAAATTTTGATGTCATTTTGACTGAATGTGCGATTTATCTGTAATAATTACATACTTCCTCAGATTAAGTATTCTTTAGAAATTCTTATGAAATCCATTAAAACACATTTAATTTCGACATGGTTCCTAAAGTAAATGTACTTTCACAAGTGCACACTTATCAATGCAGGACCTTTTCCTTCTGATCTTTATCTTAAGCACAGTGCTTTAATAGAGACTCCACACCAGTAGGAGGAAATTACAGGTAAACAAGCTCTCCCAGCTGGACAGGTTTCATAAGATACGCAACACCATCCACACAGAAGTCAAACTGAGGGAGCACTCATGACATTTTCAAACCTTACACACTTTCATTACATTTTAATCAGTTGCTGTCTGTTCTGATGGTGAGGAATTTGCACTCTCCGGGTTATGAAACAGAATAAAAAAATCAAAGCAAAAGTAAAATATGACAATCTTGGAATTACTATTTTTTAAGTTTGTACTCTTCAAAGCTCCAATAGGTGTATAAAGACCAAAATATAATTAACTATATGTTGCCTGAAAACAAATGTATTTCATCAGAGTACACAACTACTTTGAATGGCTGACTGTTAATGAGGAAAGTTATGGCATACCAGCAAAGGCTAACTGCTGAAGGCTAAAGGGAAAGGTTGTCAGCTAGGCCGGAAATTAAATGAGAATGTCAGAAAGTAATCTGAGGGAACAGCTAAGGGTTATATCTGTATTGTGACTTATAGACAGGTTGGGCTTTCATGATTGCCTTCATGAGGTTACTTTCTGATGTATGTGAATAGATTCTTTCTCGTGAGAAGTACAGACGTTGTGTTCTTACAAAATGATATATGGCCCAATCAGTATGTTGAGATGGATTCATTACTTCACAGTTATAACAGGCTGATGGAGACAGGCAGTAGCACATGATGGCACTAATGGTAATAGGGGAGACCTGGAATAGTTGTAACATTTTTTTAATCCAGTAAGTAATTCTCAGGGTAGGTTTATTTGGAAGCCAATTCATGTATAGGCACATACCTTAAAGTAGCCTACAAAAAGCTACTGAACATTACTAACCTGGTAAAATGAATGTTTATAAATTAACAGTACAGAAAAAAGGTTAAGGTTGTTGACTCTGAGTGCTGCATTGTCGCCATACTCTTGATGCTACAGTTATGATTTTCACGTGTCATATCACATTGATGGAACAATTAATAATTAAAGTTGACGAAGCCAGAAACATGCACAATAATGAAAGCCATTTGGCCATTCCCCATCCACGCAGTTACTTTAATAACATAAGAGTCATTCTGTTGGCTCTCTTTGGCATCAAGCCAAATAGCAAAAAACCTGTGGAAATGAATATCATTCTTCACAAGGCTGTCTGCTCTTTCATTTGTTTCCATTAGCTGAAATATGTTCTTAACATATTTCAAAGTCAAATTCAATCAGTGGGGTCCTGAGAAATGAGGGAATGAGGTCTCCAGAGACCACAGAGCTGAAGTACTGCTGCAGGCAACAGCCTCTACACATTACGCTTGATTCAGAATGAACCACGATTTCCAGAGTAACAGTGCTGAGAAGTTTAAATGACTTGTCAAGTTCCAGATTATCTAAAAACATTTATGTTTGTTAATTATTTAATCTGTTCTCATTAGTATTCCCATGCACACATATTAAAAGGGTGCACACATACACTGTAAAAAAAAAAAAATTGTTCACTCAATTAAGCTAGTTGTCTTTTTGCTTTTACTCTGTCAAGGTACATTAACAAAAATAATATAAATGTTTTTCAATTTAAGAAGTTTTGTCAAGACAACTAAATAATCCATTGACAATACTGTTTATTATTAATAATCTACATTTTAGCAATCTACATAGTAATCTGTGATTGCAGATTGTTTAAATCCTGATTATGAAATTTATGGACATCAGAAAAGTTGAACATATTATAGTTTGAACAGGAGGAATAGGGTTTTCAATAAAAAGCTCAGTAATGGTGACACTCAACAAAACCATTTTAAAAAATAAGCTATTAACATCACCACACAACTATTAACTAACAGTAATGACAAAAACAGCAAATCACAAAAAATAAGCCTGCAACACTAACTAATTTATTCATACTGCAATGCATGCTGGGAGCTTGAATGACAAACTTGATTATCAATCCAACTTAAGTACAAGTTAATAGAAACAAAACTTAAGTTAAACTGGCATTACATTTTAGTGTCAACTCAAAAAAGCTAGTTGATACAACTAATCCTTAAAAAATACATTTTTAAAGTGTTCGTGTTTCATAAAAAAATCCTAAAATTCCTTTGGAGAAATAAGAATAGACACACATGAGACAGACATAAGCGTGTATAGTTGTAAAAGCGATCTAATCCCTGTACGTCCAAAGCGAGAGCTGTGTCCGGGTCCTCGGCACGAAGTCGAGTTCGTTCCATGTGGGGGTTGCTCTCCGCCAGGGCTGCGCTTTGTCACCAATCCTCTTTGTGATATTCATGGACAGGATATCGAGGTGTAGTCGGGGTGGGGAAGGTGGTTCTCAGCAGGAAACCGATGGAGTGTGTACTCCGGGTAGGGAAGGAGGTATTGCCCCAAGTGAAGGAGTTCAAGTACCTCGGGGTCTTGTTCACGAGTGAGGGGACAATCGAGCGGGACGTTGGCCGGAGAATCGGGGCAGCGGGAGCGGTATTGCACTCGCTCTATCGCACCGTTGTCACGAAAAGAGAGCTGAGCCGGAAGGCAAAGTTCTTGATCTACCCTTCAATTTTTGTTCCTACCCTCACCTATGGTCATGAAGGCTGGGTCATGACCAAAAGAACTAGGTCGCGAGTACAAGTGGCCGAAATGGGCTTCCTCAGAATGGTGGCAGGCTTTTCCCTTAGAGATAGGGTGAGGAGCTCAGTCATCCGTGAGGAGCTTGGAGTAGAGCTGCTGCTCCTTTACATCGAAAGGAGTCAGTCGAGGTCGTTTGGGCATCTGGTAAGGATGCCCCCTAGGTGCCTCCCTAGGGAGGTGTTTCAGGCACGTCCAGCTGGGAGGAGGCCACGAGGAAGACCCAGGACTAGGTGGAGAGATTACATCTCCACACTAGCCTGGGAACGCCTTGGGGTTGCCTAAAGGCAGCTTTCTATTTAGTCACTTTATTATTATTATTATTATTACTCTCATTATTATTATTATTATTAATTTTATTATTATTGCATGAGGAACCCTTTTGAAAGAACATCTGTAATATATATTTTTTTAAAAAGGTTGATTTAGAAATATTTTTTTCTGGTTAATATGTAGCATATGTGTTACATATTTTTCAGGTGGATATGTACTCTCTACACTGTAGCAAATAAATGATAAAGCATTATTGCAGTTTCATCTGTCCACTGTCCAGAGTCACTAAATGACACTGCAGTGCAGTATTCTCTGTCTTCAGTGTTATCTGGCTGTCCTGTCTTCCAGTTACTGAATGAAGAGTTGTTCTGATCTGACCAAGATCTGGTTCTGTACAGACCAATCCAACCATAGTATCCATACAATTGCATATGTAATAAAGATTGGATCTTCTGGTTTTCAATTTCATTCCTGATGCTGATAAGGTCTGTGTGAGGCTGTCTGCAGTAACTCTGAGCCTCAGTCCAGTTTTCGTACTCTTCAATCATAACATAATTAGCACTGGCATTTTCTCTTCCTGTGGGGAAAAAAAAACATGTGATGTGAACTCTTTGAGAAAAGTGGTACATCTACAGTAGGTATTTCTAAATATGATGTTTAGTTTAGTTTTTGAAAGTCAGAGAGCAGTTCTCACCATCATAGCAGACAAAAGGAAGTGTAATGGAGCAAGAAAGTTCACTCCATATTCCCTGGTAAAACGAAAAATACGCACATAGTCTCTGTCCACCTGAGTTCCTTGGTAGTTGAACATACCAGCTTTTAAAAACTCTTCCTAACTCTGTGTTTTCCAAAGACCATCTGCAGCTGTTCAGATCATCATAGAGTTCAATCCAAGCTGAGCCAAAATAAGTCCCATGTACCATTTTAATGAGCCTGTTAATTTCATCCATGTTATCAATGGTGGCCAGATCAGTGTAATTCTCTCTGCAGTATCTCTGAGCTTCAAAACAGGTTTTAGACTAAGACACAAAGTGAAACTGACAAGGGTTACATGATGTTCCAGAGCATGTTCCTGTAAATTGCAAATTTAAAACACAATTAAAATTGTATCACAGGGACCATATAATTTCATTTTCCTCAATTTTGTGAAATAGAAAAATGTAATGTACAATGAGAGACACTGTAACAATCATGACACAAATCTCCCACCCCAGACATCCAAAAGCATTTAAACTAACCTGCAAAAACAGTTAATTCAAAAACCTTGAGAGACATCACAACTCAGTACATTAGTATGTGACTTCCCAAGGTTACACATCAACAGCCATTGTGTGGTAGACAATGAAAAACTAAATCAGGTGATTTTTTTTATAAATTAGCCCAACCTCATGTTATTTGTAATTAGAATATTGTAAAATGTTTTGGTGACAAACTTATAATCTAAAAAATATTATGACATACTATTACAACACATGAACCATGTTTACAAATCAATTGGCATGACTATTCAGCAATTTGCCTATTAACCATTCATCACCAGTTAATGCCCTCAGGCCATCCAAGATGTATCTTTCTTCATCAAAACAGAATTTAAGTTCCCCTTCTGTCACTCACTTGACGTTGTGTCAAATGAAGTGACACAAGGGGTCTTCCTTGGGAGCCTCGCATACCTCTGAACTTGAGAAAAGGCCAATGAGAAATTGTCAGACAGAAAATGCATGTCCCGCCCCAGACAAACGGGTATAAAGGGAAGTTGGTGGGCGTGCGTCTGTCAGTCAGATTTTTTCTTTGGAGCCGAGTGGTTGTGAAACATCAAGCTGAGATCACTACTGTTCCACTCACCTCTACTGGCAAGAAGCACTGCTGTTGGATCTTATGGCGCATTTCCAGCTGGCGTTCTCTCTCTCTGCACGCTGTGTAGTCCACGCCCCTGGGCGCTTCGATGTGGTGACACTGTTGAGAGCCCTGAACACCTCCCATTCTTTGAGAAAAGGCCAATTAGAATTGGCGAGTGCAATTTGCAATCCACTCCCCCAGACATACGGGTATAAAAGGAGCCGGAATGCAATTCCATTAAGGTTTTGTGCTGAGAAGCCGAGACAAGGTCCGATCACATCTGTGGCTAGTACAATGTTGCTCTCCATCAGGAAATGGAGGTTACAACAGTAACCATGATGTTCCTCTTCTGTCATTCACTCGACATTGTGTCGATGTAGTGGCACTAGGGGTCCCTATAGAAAAATGGCACAACAGCTGAACTGTGTTATGTGAACTTCTGATGCAGGTGCAAGCTGGCTGCTGCATGCATAATAGTAGGTGCATCAGACAGCACGTAATCTCCCCCAATGCCCCAAAAGACGTCATGTAGTTCCCCACATTCCTGAGGGGGAGAAGCGACGTAACTAGCATGGGAGCAGGCCATGCCAGCCGTGGCCTTTTCTCAATATGTTTTCTCTCCACAGAGTATTAAATTCAACTTGGGCCATCTAACGCTACCATATGCATCGGGGAATTGCAGGGGAACTGCCCAAAAGTGATGGTCAACATGTGGCAATACAACACATAGGCTCAGCAGCCACACATGGAAGAGGCGTGGTTGTAGATCCCGCCACTAAGTGGGGGAATCTACAAACACAGCGGCCGGGGGAGAGAGCTCTGCCCAAGGGAGACGGGGGTCCACCAACAGGGAGGCTGTACCACAGAATATACATCACAGGGGTTACCAGAGTAATAAGTACCTGTGGAGCACCAATCCCACAACAGGGCATATTAGACCCCATAGTGGGACTGGCTGCGAAATCCTCCGCCGAGTTTGTGAACCATAGGGCTAGGGAGGAAGGATATCCAGGGTCCACAACCTCCTGAACTGGGGGTGAATGCGCACATTTTCACCTCAGGGTAGGGGAAAGGCACTACGCAAGCGAGACACCCGGCCAGCTGTTCCGTATTACCGAACTCTACCTGTTCGTACCTGAAAGAACACGGGACCCAACCGGCTCAACATGGAGATTGTAAAATCTTGCGAAGGTATTCGGTGTTGCCCAGCATGCTGCTCTGCAGATGTCTGTTAGAGAAGTGCAATTGGCCAGTGCCCACGAGGAAGCCACAATCCCGCAAGGGGGCGGGCACGGCCTGGGTCTGGTAGGCCAATGCAATGGCATCCACAATCCAGTGGGAAAGCCTCTGTTTAGAGACAACGTTCCTTTTCCACTGTCCACTAAAGCAGACAAAGAGCTGCTCAGAGCATTTAAAGCTCTGCATGTGATCCAAGTAGGTGAGCAAAGCACCCACCAGACACAGCAACGACAGGGCTGGGTCTGCCTCCTCCCAGGGCAGCGCTGGCAGGTTCACCACCTGATCCCTGAAGGGGGTTGTGGGAACCTTGGGCACATAGCCCAGTCGGGGTCTCTGGGTCACGTGAGAATCTGCCAGATGGAACATCTGGAGGGCTATCTTTAAGGAGAGGGCATTCAGCTCAACTGACTCTAGTGGCTCAAATGTGGCTCTCCGACGGCCCAAAAGGACCACCGCGAGATGGCCTGGGAGGATTCAGCCTCCGGGTGTCTTTAAGGAACCTGATGATCAGGTTGTGTTTCCCTAGGGACTTACCATCTACTGCATCATGGTGTGCGAGTCCCTCATCTCAACCAGATTCAGCCACAGGTGGCATTTCTGGACCACCAAGGTGGACATCGCCTGCCCAAGTGCTGCTCGTTGCCCGGAGGGCAAAGACGGTCGCCAAGCACAGCTCCTGCAGCACAACGGGATCAGGACTACCCACATGCAGTTCTTTTAGTGCCTTGGCCTGGTGTACCAGCAGGATGGCCATGCCATGCAGGGCGGAGGCTGCCTGTCCAGCAGCACTGTAGGCTTTGGTCGACAGAGACAACGTAGTCCTATAGGCTCTGGACGGGAGCGCCGGTCGATCCCACCAGGTGGCAGCGTTTTGTGGGCAGTTGCATCGCAACCTCCTTATCCACCCGTGGACCACACCGCCGTCGAGGGTAGTGAGAGCGGACGAACCCGGAAGTTTTTTTCGGGCAACAAAAGGTGCCCTCCACACCCTCATAAGTTTGCTGTGCACCTCTGGGAAGAAAGGGACTGGGGGACGAGCATGCTGGGGAACAGTAGGTCCGTGGGGAATTACCAAGTGAGACCACGCCCATTGAACTCCCCAAATCGCCTCCAGCACCAGCCAGGCCAGACTCATACATGTGGGTAGAAGGCGCAGATCGGGAAGCGGCTAGAGTGGCTTTCCCGCGGAAGAAAGAAAGCCGCGACCACAAAGTTACCATGGTCATATTCTCGCAATGAGAACATGAACCATTCACAAACGCTACCTCAGTGTGATCGCTGCCCAGACAGGTGAGGCAGCGCCCGTGGCTGTTGGAAGCGGACAGATAACGACCGCATCCAAGAATCACACAAAGACAGAAATGCATCTTTATAAAAAGACATTCAACATCTATGCGTTTGCTCTAAAAGAGAAAACATACTCTTTAGCAGGAATATACACTCTTTTAGCGCTGTTGAAGCGCCCAGGGACGAAATCTGCAGTAGACGTGCAGAAGGAGAGAAAGCTGCTGGAAATGCACCATATATCCAACAGCATATGCTTCTTAAGAGGTGAATTCATTTCACTGAAGCAGCTTGTTGCATACCATATAAGAAAGATTTTCAAACAACTAAAATCTCCTTACCATCATAGCAAACAAATGAAATTCTGTATTCACATGATGTATCATACCAGCTCCCATCATAATACATATAAACACACATTTGTATCCCACCATAGTTGTCTGGTTCATGATACCAGATTCTCAATTCTTTTTCTCCTTCCTGATAGAAATCATTATAGCAGGGGAACAGTGGCTCTGGGTGCTGGCAGCAGCAGCAGGTGAACAGCCTTCGTGGCTCTGGGTGCTGGCACTGGCAACAGGGGAATAGCCTTCGTGGCTCTAAGTGCTGGCAGCGGAAGCAGGAGAACAGTCTTTGTGGCTCTGAGTGCTGGCACTGGCAACAGGGGAACAGCCTTCGTGGCTCTAAGTGCTGGCAGCGGAAGCAGGAAAACAGTCTTTGTGGCTCTGAGTGCTGGCAGCGGCAGCAGGGGAACAGCCTTTGTGGCTCTGAGGACTGGCAGTGACAGGGGACAACTTTTGTAGCTGTGAGAACTGGCAGTGACAGGGGAACAGCCTTCATGGCTGAGAGTACAGGCAGTGGCAGGGGAGCGGCCTCCGTGGCCAGGAGCGGCCTGCTTTAGGAGCGGGCGTCATGACTGGGGACACTGGCACTGGGACGGCCGAGGCTTCAGGCACTGGCTCTGGGATGGACGAGGCTTTAGGCACTGACTCTGGGATGGACGAGGCTTCAGGAACAGGCTCATTGACCATGGCAGGCATGGACGCAGGTTCGTTGACCATGGGTGCTGGCTCGCTGGCCACGGTAGGCGTGGACGACATCTCATTGGCCGTGGCAGGCGTGAACGATGGCTCGTTGACTGTTTCAGGCGTGGGTGCTGGCTGCAGCAGGGACACATCCCTTGTGGCTGTGGACATAGGCAGAGGCAGGGAGATGTCCTCACTGACCATGGGTGCAAACAGCAGCAGGGGAACAGATTGGATCCTCCTCCACCCTCCCCGGGCTGCGATCGGCTCATCATCTGCAACCCGACTGGCTCGAACAACCCGCAGAGCTCCATGGCAAAAGCTGACAGAACCATGACATCAACGGAGAGCGCATGGCGGTGACCCTGAATCAACCCTTCAGATAAGATCAGGATAATCCTGATTTATTGGATCAAAGGTATCCCAATCCTAATAAAAAGTTTTGAACAACACATACTGAAGGTTTGATCCAGATCAAAACCAAAACTGGATTATGTGATCTAATCCAATTTCAGAATCCTTTTTTTCTTTTGAACAACCCATTTTCAAGATTTGATCCAATCCGATAACTGAAATCTGATCAGATTACAACTCAACAAATGGGCCCAGAGTTTACCTAACTTTTTTGGATAGATGTTTTTTATTTAGATGTTTCGTCAGCTGAACGATCAACAATTTAAACTTAAAGGCTACAACCCATTAAAGATAAGGTGAGGGGCTGTCCACGCCGAACATGTTCTTGTGTCTTCTATTTAAAGATGTGCTATAAGGACAACTTTCTCCACTGCACCACGACTTGTGGATTTTTTTTAGCGTCGGCACTGCGTTTTTTGATGCAGAATCTGGTAAAAAAAGAACGTAAACTTATAAAAACATGTCTCGAGATCGTTCCGTCTCGTGTTCTGTTCTATTCGTTGTACATCTTTTTAGTGCAAGAACGCAAACAATGACATTAAGATGTCCCTCACAGCCTTGTTTACATTCCTGTCAAAAATGTAATATAGCTTCTCAGAATAATTTTCACACATTATTCTCACTTATCCTAAAGAAAATGCATTCCATAACGTGGTCAATATGACCAACTGTTGTTTATGAAGAGATATTTATAAAATAAAATGGTGCTAAATCATACTTTGGACAAAACGGTATTTGTTTCTCCCCAACCCACATCTTACAATATTTTGCCTGAAAACATAGTATGTTTCCACCGTGCGCTTTCATTTTCATGTTGACTTTTTCGGCTCAAACGCGCCAGAACAATTTACATTTTTCTTAGTTAAGTGTATTTTAGTGTATTATTTTCAAACATTACACAAATCTTAAAACTTACATGTTCAACATCCAAATGCCTTTACAAACCAAAACCGCTGAACTGTATTAAATATTCCTTCAAAACAATTCAACGAATCTGCGACTAGGAAACGCCAAGCCACATTTCTTTCAGAAGTGTGTTGCAATGTGTTGTTGTGATTGTTAGCACGCCGCATTTTATCCCACTTCTCCCACCTTTAACAGCAATGCTAAAAGATTTCTAAACAACTAACCACTCATTTCGCGTAGTGTGGATAATATCTGGAATGTACCGGCGCGGGGCGAGCAAGAAGGATCAAAACAAACCGGCTAAGGAGCAGAGCGATAGCAGCAAGTATGCAGAGCTGCTGGTTTTCGGCTACGCCTGCAAGCTGTTCCGGGACGATGAGAGGGCCAACTACCACGATCAGGGCAAACACCTCATACCATGGATGGGGGACAAGAACATCATGATCGATAGGTCGGTTAAACAAACCTAATCGGAAGCATTACTTAACCAGCTTAATGTCTTCCAAAGGGGACCTTGGATGTTACCTTTTGTTTTGCAGCACATGAGGAGCTGGTGGCACAGTTTACATGGCCAAACATATATAAAAGATACTTGACAATCACAGCTCTAACATAACTTGGCATGGACTGTCATGTTTGTATCTGGCAGCACTGAAATTTGTTATTTGAAGTTAGTTAGAGGTTGTAATGCGTAAGCAGAGTCCTTGCTCAGCACTAGGCCCTGTTTGGGTGCACACATATATAGATTTACTATTTATAGGTATGCGTTTGAGTAAAACGAACATTTTGTTTTATTTTATAAAGTACTGACAACATTTCTCACAAATTTAAATAAAAATATTGTTATTTAGAGCATTTATTTGCACAAAATAACAGAAAAGTCCATGAATAATGCAGAGAAAATAAGTTCATATTCATTTTAAAACAACACAATACTAATGTAATGTTTACTAATCAATATTTAGTGGAATAACCCTGAATTTCAATCACAACTTTCATGCATCTTGGCATGCTCTCCACCAGTCATTCACATTGCAGTTGGGTGACATTATGCCACTCATGGCACATCAATTCAAGCAGCTCTCGCTTTGTTTGATGGCTTGTGGCAATCCATCTTACTCTTGATCACATTCCAGAGGTTTTCAAAGGGGTTCAGGTCTGGAGATTGGGCTGACCATGACAGGGTCTTGATCTGGTGGTCCTCCATCCACACCTTGATTGACCAGGCTGTGTGGCATGGAGCATTGTCCTGCTGGAAAAAACAATCTTCAGAGTTGGGGAAAATTGTCAGAGCAGAAGGAAGCAAATTTTGTTCTAGAATAACTTTGTATGTGGCTTGATTCACGCGTCCTTCACAAAGACGAATCTGCTCGATTCCATCCTTCAAGCCATTAAATAAAGCCTAGCTGCTTTAATTTTTGCTCCAGGAGTGGCATAAAGTCACCCAGTAGCAATGAGAAAAACTGGTAAAGTGCATGCCAAGACGTATGAAAGCTGTGATTGAAAATCAGGATTGTTCCACCAAATATTGATTTCTGAACTCTTCCTAAGTTAAAACATTAGTATGGAGTTCATTTAAAAATGAAAATGAACTTGTTTTCTTTGCATTATTCAAGGTCTGAAAACACTGCATCTTTTTTGTTATTTTGACCTGTTATCATTTTCTGCAAATCTAAATGACAATATTTTTATTTGGAATTTGGGAGAAATGTTGTCAGTACTTTATAGAATAAAACAAAGATGTTAATTTTACTCAAATACATACCTATAAATAGTAAATGCAGTGAAGCGTATAATTTTGCAGGGGTCTCTTTATTTTTACCAGAGCTATACACACGTACACACGCACACACACACTGCCGGCCAAAAGTTTGGAATAATGTATTGGATTTTGCTCATATGGAATGATATGGTTACTTTTATTCACCAAAGTGGTATTCAACTGATCACAATGGTCAGGACATTAATAACGTGAAAAATTACTATTACAATTTTTAAAAAGTGTTCAGAACTTCTTAAACTACTTCAAAGAGTTCTCATTAAAAAATCCACGTGAAACAATGACAACTTTGCAGATCCTTGGCATTCTAGCTGTCAGTTTTTCCAGATACTCAGGTGACATTTCACCCCACACATCATGAAGCACTTGCCATAGATGTGGCTGTCTTGTTGGGCACTTCTCACACGTATTACAGTCTAGCTAATCCCACAAGATGGGGTTAAGATCCATAACTCTCTTTTCCAATTATCCAATGTCTGTGTTTCTTTGCCCACTCTAACCTTTTCTTTTTGTTTTTCTGTTTCAAAAGTGTTTTTTTCTTTGCAATTCTTCTCATAAGGCCTGCACCCCAGAGACTTCTCTTTACTGTTTTACATGAAACTGGTGTTGAGCAGGTAGAATTCAATGAAGCTGTCAGCTGAGGGCTTGTGAGGTTTCTATTTCATAAACTAGAGACAGATGTACTTATCCTCTTGTTTAGTTGTACATCTGGCCTTCCACATCTCTTTCTGTCCTTGTTTTAGCTAGTTGTCCTTTGTGTTTGAAGACTTCAGTGTACACCTTTGAATGAAATCTTCAGTATCCTCAAAACAATGATTGACTGATGAATTTCTAGAGAAAGCGGTTTCTTTTTTACCATTTTTTTTTTTACCTAATATTGACCTTAAGATATGCCAGTCTATTGCATACTGTAGCAACTCAAAAACATACACAAAGTTAAGATTCATTTAACAAATAGCTTTCAGCAATATTTGATATAATGGCAAGTAATTTTCTAGTACCAATTTAGCATGATTACTCAAGGATAAGGTGTTGGAGTGATGGCTGCTGGAAATGGGGCCTCTCTAGATTTGATCAAAAATGACTTTTTTCAAACAGTGATGGTGCTGTTTTTTTTTTTACATCAATAATGTCCTGACTGTACTTTGTGAGCAGTTGAATGTCACTTTGGTGAATTAAAGTACTAATTTCCTTCCGAAACAGCAACATTTGAACATTATTCCAAACTTTTGGTCACCAGTGTACATATATATTCATACACACACACACACACACACACACACACACACACACACACACACACACATCTTGTTCCATAATTTTTAAACGATAATATCTTGAGAGTGGTTTTAGAGTAGAAACATAATTTTACTGTTAGAAAGGTGAGACGTTAATCCTTACTATAGTGTATAAAACTCAAAATGTGTTTCGGTCAAGGTGATTTTAAATGATTGCCCAATAAATTACAATACTATTCACCTTAATGTTTAGTCTCATGGGCATGTAAGACCTCTGCTTCTCTGCATTTAGAGAATTTGCTGTGGTTATTGCCAATGCAGAGAGATACATTTAAGCTTTGATGTATATTTTTTTGTTGCATATACAATAAAAGGGCCAAGTTTATTTTTTGGTGAAGTTCACAATGCTATGAAAGTGAATTGTGACTGAGATTGTTTGTTCCTAACATTAAAGAAATAGTTCACCAAAAATGAAAATTCTCAGTATTTACCCACCCACAAGCTATCCCAGATGTGTATGACTTTTTGCTGCAGAATAAAAATTAAGATATTTAGAAGAGTATTTCAGCTCTGTAGGTCCATATAAAGCAAGTTAATAGTGACCAAAACTTTGAAGTTCCAAGAAGCACTAATGAATCCATAAAACTCCAGTGGTTAATCCATGTCTTCTGAAGTGATTGGTTTTGGGTTAGAACAGACCAAAATGCAACTAACTGTATATCTTGCTATCGCAGTCTCTAGGCACTATCATGATTTCAAGCTTGATTACACTTCCTAGCACTTCACAAATTTGCAGAGCGCTAGATGGTGCTAGGAAGTGTAATCAAGCTTAAAATCATGATTGCCAAGGAGACTGCAGATATCAAGATTTACAATGAAAATTGAGTTAAATTTTGTTCTCACCCATAATTGATTGGGTTGCTTCAGAAGGCATGGATAAAACCACTGGTATTGTATGGCTTATTTTTATGCTGCCTTTATGTGCTTTTCGGCACTTCAGACTTTCGGTCTCCATTCACTTGCATTGTAAGGACCAAGAGATATTCTTCTAAAAATCTTCTTTGTGTTCTGCAGAAGAAAGTCACATTTAGGATGGCATGAGGGTGAGTAAATGATGACAGACTTTTTATATTTGGGTAAACTATAAATTTATATCCAAACCACAGCAAATTCTAGTTAGGTTTCCTTGCTAGTGTACATTAGTCTGTGCATTAAGGTGGTTCTTAAAGTGTGATGTTGATCCAGACCTATTCGTTATTAATTTGTGCAGATATTCAATGTCTAACACTCTTCTCTTTCAGGATGTGTATTGTAACCTGGTCTGCAAAATGTGGTGTTCTTTTTTTTCTTTTTCCCACTCACCTTGCCCATCCAAAGAACTGACAGTTGCTTAAGAACCGAGAGTGCTTTGAAATGCAGCGGTTTACATTGAACCACCTTAATCTGCACGGATCTGTTTCTTGTTTCCAATGTGTATGTGTGTGTCTCTCTATAACGTAACGCAGAACTTATTTCCTCAGCATTTAAGGCTAAGGGGTCCCGCCAGGCCCCAATTGCCACCTCATCGCCCACTTCTCTCTATTGCCGAAGAAACTGGAACTGAGAAGTGGAATACAGCAGCGAGCGCAGGAAAATTTCCACCATATGGGTTCTTACGGATAGGTATTTATGTGCTCGGGCTTTTGTGGATGTACTTCTTTTACAGTAATTTTAGGATGGCTGTTGTCTCAAAAAGTCTCAGTTGTCTGGCAAGTGTACAAGTTGGAATGGTTTATTGAACCATGCAAGGTAAGAGGAGAGATGTTGTTTGCGTTTTTTTATTTTTTTTATTTACCCAGGCCTGTTGCGTCTTTGTAAGGTTTTAGTGAACAATTAGATTGATTTAGTAAGTTTATCATTCAAGCGCACTCATCTCTTGCGCTATATACCCTCTGGAGTGCAGCATATAGGACATCTGCCTTTTTTTGCCCAGGCATTGTTCAGTTCTTGCACCTCTTGAAATGCTTGTAAGTGATGTAGAATTTTGGTAATAGAAAAGCATATATATGAATATATAAACAAAGCCTCTAATTTTAGGGGTCCCCAATGCGGTGAGTATTTGTTGTATGCAAATAAATGTTCATTTCCACTCGCCTTTAACCCAGTGATTCGTATTACAGGTACGATGGCCGTGGTCATTTACATGACCTTTCAGAATATGATGCAGGCTCATGGAATCACGATTACCAGTTGTCAGAGGAGGAGGCCAGGATAGAAGCTCTGTGTGATGAGGAGAGATATCTGGCCATGCACACAGATCTACTGGAAGAGGAGGCCAGGCAAGGTAATTGCATAATTATCTACCAGCATTTATCAACAGAATCAGACCTCTGCAATTATATCCTTAATCTATGTTTGGCATCTCTACAATGTTGAAATTAATTTGAGAGGGGGAATTAAATTTAAGTTCCTTGTTCCAGGTCATATTGCAGTTAATATATCAGTCCTTATGGCCTAAACTTCAAACTAAACTTCAAAGCTGAACAAATGCAAACACATTTGGTTGACTGACTTGTTCTTTATTCTGAGAAAACAGCTCTCCACCATTTATATTCAAAGCTTCTCTGTTCTTCACCCTCAAAAGAGCACAAAAGGCATAAACATTTTAACACATTTAATGGTATATGTTTCTGTATAAGCCCCAAGTTACTGCAAATTTAATGTAATTTTTAAAATATAATGTTTACCCCTTGAACTCTGTGGACCTGGAAGTCTGTGGAAGGGGCCAAACACGTACGATACTGTAAAGGGGTCAATGGAAAGGAGGTGGCGAGAACCGGCTTGTCAACATAAATAATATTTTAATAATAAACTTAAAACAAAGGACAAACACACACATGTCTGTAAAATGATCTCTCTCTCCCACACCATCGTCTGCCATTGGCCTGTAACCCTCTCGTAGGCTTGATTAGCCTGATACGAGACCGGGTATGTATCATCATGACCCAGCCCCACCCTCCGCCCTGCCACATTCCTCCCTCGTTCTTTCAGGCTGGGGAGCCCCCGGCCTGACGTACCCCCCCCCCCCCCCCCTTCCCTGGGGAGGGGTGCGCCTTCTGCGGCAGGGGAGGGAAACAGAAATAATAAAAATGTGACAATTTATAAGAGAGGGAAAAGGCCAATGCAGAGCGGCAGAGAGGAGAGAGAGATAAAAAAAAAAACCTACTCGCCGGTTCTCCAATACGCCGTAGCTTGTTCCTCGGCCACCCCTTCACCCTCGGGGAGAGGCTCCAGCCCCTGGCAGACAGAACACCCAGCCGCGTTCTCAGGGAGCCAAAGGGGTCTCCCCCGCCCCTGGCAGCTGTTCTCCCGCTCCAGGCGGTCGGTCCTCGAGCCCCTCCCCGCTCGAGGTTGGCGGTCTCAGACCCAGCCGCATTTTAGTGGCTGGAAGGGGACTCCTCCGCCCCTGGCAGTGGCCCTGACCGCTCCAGGTGGTCGGCTAGGAGCCCCTTCTCCCCTCGTGGTCGGCGGCCGTTCCTCCGCTTCCAGGCGGCTGGGCTCCTCGTCCCCCGGCAGATGGCTGCGGCTGCTCCGTTGGGGTGGACGGTAGTGGCGAGAACTCTTCTACGGCATATCCCTCCTCCTTCCCGGGCTTCGGCACCAGTGTAAAGGAATTTAAGGGAAAGGAGGAGGCGAGAACCGGCTTGACAATGTAAATAATATTTTAATAATAAACTTAAAAGACAAAACACACACATGATGGACATGTCCATAAATGATCTCTCTCTCCTGCACCACCGTCTGCCATTGGCCTTTATCCCTCTCAGAGGCTTGGTTAGCCTGATACGGGACCGGGTGTGTATCATCACGACCCGGCCCCACCCTCCGCCCTGCCACAGATACGTTTATGCTTAAATTGTATAAGTCCTCAGATACATAAGTTGCATATATTTGATATCATTTGAAAGCTTAGAATCTGAACTTTATACAGAATACAATTACTTATGTATTTATGTTAAGTAAAATAACAAAATAAAACCTTAAATAACTTGCGTCATAAATGAGCACCACCTAGAGGTGACAACGTAGAAATATGCAAATGTAAATGTTTTCTACATAGCACTTAAAAAAGCCAAGTCATATATCAAATGAAAGCTCACATTCTCAGGAATGAGACTCTACAGTTTAGTTTGTCACCCTTAAACCACAGTTCCAATGATCTCTATTAGACAACAAACACAAATGTCTCATGTCTGCTCTGATGTCTTCTGTAAGCCTCAAAGTACCCAAAACTACATATCAGCTCTTACCTTAGGTTGTCTTCTTTAAAAAAAGCCATTTTTACATGTCTGTGAGCTTGCTTTTGTAAAATAATCTAGTGATATGTCTCAGATGTCCAGAAAAAACATTTGCTAAGCAGAAATAGCATGATTTCTGAAAAATCTTGCTGAATATTTAGCAATTAACTGACTATATTAGTAAGTTATATTGGTAATTATTCTGTTTTCATACTTAATGACTGTCAGTAATTTTATATTTTACTATTGTTTTTTTATTAGATTAGAAAAGTTTATTCTTTCACAGAAAGCGTTAAGTGCACAGTTTTTTTTTTTTTTTTTTTTTTTTTTTCAAATCAAAGTTTCTTAAGTTTGATTTTGCGATTCAGCTCACTGGTTGGTTTGGTTTATTTAATAGTTTTTTAAAATCCCTATGGAGAAAATGATTGGAAAATAATACTTCTAGAACCTAGACCATTGGCTCCATTTTTGGCATCTCTACAATGTTAACAGATCAATTTGAGAAGCAGAATTAAATTCTAGTTCATTGTTTCAGCTCATATTGCAGCTAAATGGATCAGTCCTTTTGGGGTGACACTCTAGTCTCTTTTAGAGTTCATCAATATTTTTCAGTCTGAAAATTCTTCAGAAAGCACCCAGAATAAAAAAAGGACACTATAGTTAATAGTGGTCAATGGATATGGGTTTTTCGATGGCTGATGCTGACAACTAGAGTGTAGGGTGTCTGATAGAATGTCTACATGGATTATATTGACCAGTTTATTTTAATTAGGCTAACGCAATAACAATTTACACATGCATGCTGTAAGGAAATTAAAACATACTGACTTGAATTTCACAAAAAAAAATTCAAAACAGATATTGTACATTATTTATTGACTGTAGATTTTGGAGTGCTAATGTTTCTCTTTATCAGTCAAGGTGGCACAGTTATTGGTAGATGCCGATAATCTCAAAATGACTAAATGTAGTCCTATACATTGGTCTGTCATTAAAAATTACTACACTTACTAATTACACTGAATATGATTTGAATTCTTTTTTTTTTGTGGTGTTTTTCCTTTATGGTTTTATTATTCCATGAGGCTTGCATTTTCTTGCTTAATAATAGCAATGCATAATAACTTGTGCCGATAGGACATTTATAGGCACTAGTATATTTGAAATATTTAAAGCTTGTAATTCTTTGACTATACATTTGACTTTATTATACTCAAATATGCTCTGCCTACTTGGCACGCACTTTGGCCAAAAGTGTCTGCCAAAAGAATAAATGTTAATGTCTTGCAGTGCTTGCTGTTTTTTGGTGTTAACTAGAGAGAGTATGGTCGTGAACCACAACATACCTTTCCCGTACTTGTATGAGCTTCTTCCATCTTGGATGCAGATATGAAAGTACTGTATAAAACCATTATATATATATATATATATATATATATATATATATATATATATATATATATATATATATATATATATTAAAAGCACTTGGCTACCTCTTTAATTTTACTGCTCTGAGAAAGCTGACACTGAAATCTTGCTTGTTTCGCTCAAACGGGCAGCGTAATTTCATTGGGCACTTCGGTAAAACGTTCTTTTTTTTCCAGCTGTAGACTGAGTTCATAGAGTTTTAATGCATTCCTCTAATATCTTTTGATTAAATTAAGCTGCTTTAGTAGTCAAAGGTACTTGTGTTTGTCTTGTACATTTTGATGAAAGTAAAACTGACATGCTAGAGTTTATTTTAGATTTAATCAAAGAAGTTGAGTTTTCGAATGCGACAGGTGTTGTTGGTGGGTTATATTAGGTTACCAAACTAATTGTTAGTTGTGATGTCATATTTTGTTTTTTTATGTGGGGGGGGGGGTCAAAGCTTTTTTTTGGAATGTTATGTTCAAGAATGTTGTTTAAAGTTGACTACACCCAGCAATTAAACTAAATTAATTGAATGCGGCACATTCATGTAGCCTAACATTTTACCTGATGAAGACCAGACTGCCTGCTGATAATTATCAAATGTGTTCTGTAAAATAAGCCAGAGAAGCTGTACGCTACATTGATTTTACCATGGGTAAAGGGTCAGTTGCTTTTATAAAACGGTGGCAACAGTGATGTGAAAAAAGACACCAGTTTGCAATAAATTGTTACATATATTATAAATACTCAGTAATCGGCCAGTATATTGGATTGTGCAGTTCTTGGCCAATTTGAGATAATTGTCGCTTAGTCCATTAACAGAAATGTTAGTTTCTTCTTGTATCAATTCTAAGGTCTTGCCAATGGGTAATAAATATTTTATTTTTCCAAATATTTTGTAAATGTAAAATAAGTTTTTTGATGTAAGCAATTTTGTGATTCTCTCATTTGTGATTATAAAGTCATTATTTATATATCTGCGTTATATTGGCCATTGGCCACCCTAGTCTCTATACACAGATGAGCCAAAACATTATTCCCACCTGCCTAATATACTTTTGGTCCTTCGTGTGCCTCCAAAACAGTGGCGACCTGCCGAGGCATGGACTCTACTAGATGCCTGTAGGTGTCCTGTGGTATCTAACACCAATTCACTAGCAGCAGATCCTTCAAGTCCTGTACGTTTCGAGGTGGAGCCACCGTGGATCAGACTTGTTGGTCCAGCACATCCCACAGATGCTCAATCGGATTGAGATCTGGGGAATTGTGAGGCCACATTCTTCATCATGTTCCTCAAACCATTCCTGAACAATGTGTGCAGTGTGGCAGGACGCATTATCCTGATGAAAGAGGCCACTGCCATCAGGGTATACCATTGACATGAAGGGGTATACTTGGTCTGCAACAATGTTTAAGTAGGTGGCACATGTCAAATTGATGTCCACATTAATGTCCAGACCCAGGGTTTCCCAGCAGAACATTTCCCAGGGCATCACACTCACTCCACAGGCTTTTGTCACGTGTTTGTGTGCTTTCCCTCCTTGGACCTCTGTTGGTAGGTACTCACCACTGCTGACCGGGAGCACCCACAATTTATGCCATTTCAGAGATGCTCTGATCCAGTCGTCTGGGCATAACAATTTGGCCCTTGTAAAAGTCGCTCAGGTCTTTAATCCTGCCGATTTCTCTCGCATTCAACACATTGACGACGAGAACTGATTGTTCCCTTACCATCTAATCTACCCAGACCTTGACATGTGGGCATGTTAGGAGATGATTGGCATTTTTTGCTTCTCCTGTGAGTAGTCATAATGTTTTGGCTCATTAGTGAATATTAACATCTGCCATTGAAGATCTGTATTTGTTGACCATTATATAGATTTTCTCCCCAATTTGGAATGCCCGATTCCCAGTGCGCTCACAAGTCCTCGTGGTCCTTGTGGTGGTGTAGTGACTCGCCTAGTCTCAGTTGCCTCCACATCTGAGACTGTCAACTTGGCTTGTTGAGCGTGTCACCGTGGAGAAATAACATGTGTGGAGGCTTTACAGTGTTCTCTGCGGCATCCACGCACAACTCGCCATGTGCCCCACCAAGAGCGAACCACATTATAGTGACCACGAAGAGGTTACCCCATGTGACTCTTCTCTCCCTAGCAACCGGGCCATTTTGGTTGCTTAGGAGACCTGCCTGGATTCACTCAGTATGTCCTGGATTCGAACTGTGACTCCAGGGGTGGTAGTCAGCGTCTTTACTCGCTGAGCTACCCAAGCCACCTGGTTGACCATTATTAATGGTGATTAGAATAAACTAATTTTTTGCCAGTAATATAGTGAGCTAGTCTAACTGTAGGCTGTTTACAGTTCCAAGCAATGTGGTGCATTAAAATATAATACAGTTTGATACAACAGTCCGCTAGAATGCTTCTACTGTGCACTCCTTTATAACTTAATATACAAACATTTAAATTTCCAACTATATTATTAGTGTAACAATTGAGATAAAGTTTGAAAAATGAATTTCTTAGTATTTGGTATGTCCCCCCTGTCACTTTGATGACAGCATGCACTTAAACTCCAAAAGTTATTAGTAGTAGTTCAGAATCTGATGATCCATATTATCCCAGCATGTGTAAAAAATTATGATCCCTGTTCAAGCTGTTTAAAACTCTTTGTAAAGTAGAGGAGCAAAGTAAGTGGGAGTGAAATATGGTATCCTTTGCTGATAGTGACGGTACACAAGTCATTATCTCTGTAGTAATTGTGTCGATTCGCCCTTCAGTGGGAACTTAACCTCATTAAACCTAGCTATTATCAGTTTGTCTACATTAACATCCTATAAATGACAGTAAAGTATTATATCGGACTGTCCTTGTTCCATGTTGCAGATTTAATATTTGCGTTATTCTGTATTTATTGCTGTAAAGAACAGATCATGGACAAAAATCTACATTTTTTTATTTTTTTTCAATTAGCAGACACTTTTATCCAAAGCAACTTACATATGAAGAATACAGAAAAAGTGATTAATCTTTAATCCTTTTTTTTTTTTTTAAATGAATTCACAAGTTAATTACAACTTATTTTTAGTGGATTACTATTGTAGGTTAGAGGTTTGTTCAATTCCTTAACCATAAGTATTAACTCATCCTGCTGAGTTAAAGCTACTTCAAATCATGCAGCTTGTATAGAAATATGCACTTTTGCCTTGTGCCAGTAGCAACTACTAAGAACACCCCAGAGCACTGCAGTCTGAACACTTTATAAACCGCATAGCAATACCCTGGCAACCCTTCACATTACTACACCCTAGCATTGTGGTGGTGACTTTTGCTTGGGCAAATACCACTCACATTTTCTTCAAAAAACTTTTTATTTATTTTCTTATTTTTATTTTATTTGCAGAGGAGGAGTATAAGAGACTGAGTGAAGCTTTGGCTGATGAAGGCACCTACAACGCAGTGGCCTTCCGTTACAGTGCCGACTACTATGACCCCTCCCAGCCCACTGAGGAAGAAGAGGCCGCTAAAGAAACAGGTGGGAACCATGCAAGATCAAAAACCACACAACTTTAAAACACACACATGCCGATTCTGAGCTGGTGGTTTTGAGTGTGCTTCAGAAGATGCATTTTCTGAGAGAACTTTATGTGCCCTCTGTTACACTTCTGCAAATCATCCTCAAAATGCTTCGGGATGAAACAAGGCCATATCCCTTAAGTCAAATAAAATCGATTTTACACCCTGAGGCATTAAAAAGCTCAAAGTCTTCTAAAGAGTGTGTGAGGATGGCAGTGGATATGCAGAGACTGTTAATGACCTGCAAGGTCCAGCAGTTCAGTGCTAAAGGGTTTTTAGAAAAACATCATACTCCATGGCTGATTGCTATATATAAACAGAAGTCTAGAATTACTTTCAGACCTGGGAGCTCGTCTCGAGAGGAAATTTGGCACATGGTGACAAATGAGTTTCTAAAGCAAACAGTATCTAATCTCCGTCCAAGCTTTTGCTATGCACATTCACACCTGCTCGCACCAGCCTTTGTTAGAGAACAGGATGCTTGGCACGAAGCACACAGTCCTGACCCCCAACTCATTACATGCGCACAGCTTTCATGTTGCTGACATCTTTATTGCGACGGTGATGAAGTTATGAATTGTAATAGAGCTGAATTTGAAGCAAGAATATTTTCTTTACCTGAGGATATTAGACGGAACATTGCAAGTTGCCTCCAGTTGCCACTTTTGCCACACTAGGCGATCCACCAGATTTGGCAACCAAGAAATGGACAGAAGTGCTTATATCAATTGTACTAATTATATTTTATTAGTTTTTCATCATCTTGGTCACATTTTGGCTTTTTAAATATAAACAAATCCATGTATTCAATCAGTAAATAAGATATTATATTACATATCCATTTTTTGTAGCATGTTGTTTAATTGCTTAATTTGTACTATTTACAAGTAGTTACATTTATTTGATGAGCACATGCTAAAACTGGTACTGTGTCTTTTAAAAAGACGGCATTTCTGGAAAAAAGCATGTAAATTAGGGCATGTTAACGAGAGACGACTTGAATGGCTTTATATATTATACATTAACGCACCAGCCATGTGTAAATATCTTCAGCTTCGCTTCCCCTTTGCATTCTACTCGACATAAAAGTTTTATTCTGTTTCCACCTGTCCTGACCAATTCTGGGGGAGGCAGAGGGTGGACTAGTGGATGGAGACAGCAACAGTAAACAAAACTGACGGGTCTTGTGGTGTGTAGGAAAGTTGAAATAACTTGAATTGAAACTTAAAGTGCCTTAAGTTCTTTAGCTAAATTTAAAGGATCACCATTTTACAATTGCATGTGGGTTTTATTTTATTTATTCATTGTCTTGCATTTCTGACTCTTCAGTCTCTCTTATGCAAACAATTAATTTTCCTCTGTTCATTGTCTAACCCCCCACACCACACACACTTTGTACAACTCTCAGATCAAGAGCAGCCAGAGGAAGAGAGTGAGGAACCATTTGTGGCGCCCCCTGGCCTTACCATACCTCCAGACGTAGAGCTGGTAAGCAGATTATAAAGTACACTCAAGCATGTGGAACTTATGGGCTTTTCAGACTTTGTTAACCCTGGTTAACATAATACTAGGTTATCTTGTCCCATGTTTCACTGTTCATACTTTACATTGGGTAATTCTGAAACTTGAGTAGTCAGGTTTTGAGATTTCATAGTGTACAATTGTAAACCCTGGGTTTACATTTTTGTTTGCATGTTTACAAGAACTTTCCCCACCTGTGATAGGTGGAAAAAACAAGATGGTTACGCCATTGGTTGAGCAGCTGTTGCTGTGGCTTGGTTATAATAACTTGCTTCTCGTTGTCTCTGAATTATAAGATGGAATAGTATATTTTAACTTATAAATATAACACAATTCACATTTTAAGTCTTCTGAAACATACTACAAATATAATACAGTCTCTTTATAACTCCAGTGAACACTTTTGCTGACACTTTAACATTTTGAATGGTTTGTTAACACTTTACAATAATGTTCTATTTGTTAAAATTAGTTATTTGTTTATATAGTTATTTATTTATATAGTATTTGGTATCATGATCAAACAGTCATTATATTTTTTACAGCATTTATTAGTTTTTGTTAATGTTAATTAATAAAATACAATTGTTCGTTCTTTGGTAATGTTAGTTCATAGTGCATTAACTAATGGTAACATATGCAACTTTTGATTTTGTAAGATGAAATTAATATGAACCATGATTAATAAATGTTTTAAAAGTATTGTTCATTGTTATTGATGTTAACTAATGTTGTTAAATAATGTTAACAAATGGAACCTTATTGTAAAGTGTTACAGGTGGTTTCAGTCAGCTTAAATTATACAAAGCGCATTATAGTGTTTGCGACTGTATGAAGTTAGGGCTGGGATAAACGATTATTTTTTTAAACGATTAATCTAGCGATTATTTTTCCGATGCATCGATTAATCTAACGATTCATTTTTCCAGTCCGATTTGATTTCGATTAAATTATAAAATGTAAAAAAAAAAAAAAAAAAAAAAAAAAAAACGCCGGGAGTTTGATTGACAGGCGATCTGATCAATCAATCATAATACGCCATTTTTGTCCGACAAAGTAGTCAGGAGAGAGAAGATTAACGTCGGTGGATTTTAATTTGAATAATGGATTGTAGGCTGACATCTTTCCATGGTTAAAACATCAGTCCTTCTGATGTAGGCTACATTCCTGTTTGGCCTATTTGGTGGCCTATTTGGTTAACCAAGGAAAAGATGATCGGTTCACGAGCAGCTTTAACTGAGGCAATCTGTCACGACACATTAAAGAGCCACAAAATAGTAGGCCTATTTATGGTTTAATTTTCTTTGACTGACCAAATTTGAAAGTTGAGACTTTTTTAAATGTTACCTGCTTGGTCCTGTCTGTCAGCACGTTGTCAGTGTCCTCCATGTATTTTTCACGACATTCATAGCTATAAGCGCATTATTAATAGCTATAAACGAAAACTTTAGGTGTCGACAACGTATTATAGCCTACTCCAACATCGAGTGCAAAGTGAGGAGTTGAAAAAAAACTTGCAGTGGTCTGTCATCTGCAGCTGCTCCCAGGTGGCGCCTCTTCAGGTGCTGGTGCATTGCCGTGGTGCTAGAATGGAAGGCCATTTCCATTTTGCAAAGACGAAATATCACGGAATTGTTTCCTTTTAAATTAAAGAATTCCCATACTTTAGAGTAACGAGTGCGTGCCGCCTTGCACGCACGAGTTGCTAATACTCTCCGGTGCCGCCATCTTTGTTTTGGGTCTGACGAATCGACGCGCAATACGTCGACGTCATCGATTACTTTGACGCATTGTCCCAGCCCTATATGAAGTGCATTAATATTTATTGAGGTAAGCACTGGGGCACTTTATTATTGATTGTCTGTTGCTAAACAACTTGTTTTGTTTTGTGAGGGTTAGCCTCAAAAAGTGGTGCTTTAACCGCCTTTTGTAAATACAGGTGTGAAACGTTGCCTAGCCCAGCATTTAAAGTGATTTGAGGTTTAAAAAGTCACTACCCCAGGGTAGGGTTACAATTGTATGAGATTTTCATGGTACGATAACCTCAGAAAATATAATGGTTTCACGGTATACGGTATTACACAATTACTATTATCGGTTACAATGACTTTTAAAGGAGTGAAAACGCGAACGCTTTATTTTGGTTGAGCAAACGCTTTATTATAATTGAAACTTGAAACCATTTTTTTATTTTTATTGAAGTGTGTAAAAAAAATAAGATAACAGAATTATAATAATAAACCGAATTATAAACATGATAAAAAAATAGCATTTAACGATAACATGTTGTATAACTAAAGCGGGTTAGTTTACATGTTAGCATAGCATGTTAAATTAACTACTAAATTAAAAATAACATCAGCTGTGTGAGCTTTTAATGTAATGTCTTATGATTATTAACAATTAACATATACTGTAGGTGCGCAACAGCGCAGCCAGACTGCTCCTGTCTGTGCTTTTAACTCAGTGGTTCTCAACTGGTTTTGCTTCAGGACCCAGATTTTACATTGGAAATCAAGTGGCAATCCACACTTTTATATACTTTCTTAATGCCAAAGGACTTCCAAAAAGGGGTGAAATGATTAGTCGACTTTATCGGCAACGTCGAAAATAAAAAATTGTTGACTAACATTTTCGCTGTCGAATAGTTTGATCTCTTTAAATGTAACATGAGATCACGGAGTCACATGACGCCATTCCAGGCGTCATTTGACCGATATGACTTTGCAAGGGTACTCAGAAGGCTGCTTTCTTAACTATTTTTAATCAAAGAATATTTTACATTATTACTATACATTGTCAACAAATTCTGGAAATGAACACTGAGAAAATAAAGAATACATAAAAATACAATAAATAGCTTAGTAAACATCAGTACTGTATGTTCAGTATCAGTCAGTTGCTGACCATTTAAATAAGAATAAATAAAAATACAATAAATAGCTAAATATACATCAGTACTGTTTAGTTTGTCAATTGATGACCATTTAAATAAAGAATAAATAAAAACACAATAAATTGCTAAATAAAAATCAGTACTGTATGTTTATTATCAGTCTAATGCTGACAATTTTAATACTGCCAGTCAATTAGGGGCAGGTTGTAAAACAAGAAGCATACACCTGAGTCAACATCTGCTTACACCTGAGTCAAGAGATAAACAGCAGCAGCAGTGTTGCGTAAAAGAGTAAAAGATGGATGTTGTTTATTTGACTTTCCAGCATTGTGTCTCACCAACTAGGCAACAACATAGTGTGAAATCAACACTCAACAGACACAATCCACCACCGCACCGTTGTTTGCTGAGCAGCAAAAAAAGATGCTCTGATATTTATTTTTCAATCTGCTACATTATTGACTGCACTGACAAACTATAGCTGGCTAACATTGCAAACAGATGTGATAAACATAAATTACATGGTTGTCAGGGACAGGGTTAACGTTATATTAGTTATATTGAAATGGGAAAATGATTGGGTCATTGTTTATTCATTTCCAGTATGTATTTCACAAACTAGTTAACAACTTACTGAGAAGACACCGCACCACTTAACTGAGGGATGGTAATACGCTTGATGACCTATATGAGAGTGGAGTGTTGAGATCCTTTGAAAATTTTGTTCAACATTTTGAGAGCCCAAGTCTCAGTTCCCAGGTCTCAATTTTTTAGGTATTTACTTGAAGTGCCACCAGCTCTGTACAATTTTTGGGAGTAGCATACACCCCCCTAAAGCGGCAGATACTCTGGGAATGGTGATTACTGCTTTTGGAAAAGGTCATGAGGCATCAATGTATTACTCCCTCCTAATTTAGAGTCTCGTTGACAGAGCTTCAACATCTCTCAAGAGATTATGGCAGAATGATTTAAACTTGGTATTGGAGGAGGGAGTGTGGGCTTGGATCCTAAAAAACACCAAGTCTACAACTAGAGATACAAGGGTGCGCCTGATGCAATTTAAGATTTTTCACCGATTCTATTGGACCCCCTCTAGATTGTATAGGCTTGGTCTTAAAGACACACCCACCTGCTGGCGATGCCAATCAGAAGATGGAGGCACAGCCAATGTTTTTTTTTGGTGGTGTGTTAAGATCCAAGAATTTTGGTTGAGGGTTCAGAGTATTATGTGTGACGTATTGGGCTCTCAAATTTCATTTTGACCCAGACTCTGTATTTTAGATGGAGCGGTCATTAACCAAGGGGATAAATACATAAATAATTGGGCCACGGCCAGTGTTATGATCGGCAGACGGTTTGTTCATAGGAGATGGAAGTTTGAGGGGGAAGGGTTTAATTTGATATAATTTAATTCTGCATTTTCTGTTCTGAGTATTTTACTTGTTGAATGGAATCAATAAAAATTGTTAATAATTTTTTTTTAAATAACATGAGACAATCATCCTTAAATGCAGTTATATTTAATGTTTTATAGCTTTATTAAAGTTAAAATAATACAGAAGCAGATCATGTAAATAACTACAAACTCCGAAACTGGCATTTCTCTGTGTAGTCGGCACCTCTTCTATGAGTTGCGCGAATGTCCCGATCTAAGGGGGAGAGATTATGAGTCATAATATATGTGTCACTGTGCATTTCTCATCATGATAAAAATTGGAAATACACAGCTTTATCAATAAGAGTTAAAATGGATTGAAGTAACAAAGGTTAGAGAGATTTGCCACATTATATACTGCAAAAAAATGTTTTTGTTTTGGCTTGTTTTCCAATATAAATACCTAAAGCTCCTTTAAAAGAACGTACATTTACTTTCGCAGCTATACTGCAGAAGAAAAAAATTGTTATCGGAGAATGTTGAATATAATATTAAAAATACAATTTAAAAATATCAAAAAAATCCTTTAAAAGAAAAAAAAAGATGCATTCTCCTCAGAAGCTGCATATAAGATATTTAGACATGCTTTTAGAGAATAGGTCTTGTATAGAAGTATATTTTGTCTTTACTGCACTCACAAATGTATAACCAAGTGAAAAAATACACTTATATACAAAATACACTTGTATACATAGATACATGCTCTTAAAGCAAGTCTAAATATCTTATTTGTTGCTTCTCAAGTAAATATATCTTGTTTTAAGAGTTTTAAGACAATTTTAAATGGAAAGCAAGATAAAAATGATTTTTTTGCAGTGAATTTATTTAAACTTAATAAAAAAGTATTTTCTTCCCCTTTAATTCAGTGAATGTTATTTAGATGTCTTTTATTGTTAGTAAGAACGTTTAATACATTTAAAGTCGGGGCACAAGTTGAATAATCGATTATGGGCTAATGATTTATCATTGCAGTAATCGCCAAATAGTCGAATAATCGTTAGATTAATCAATTATCAAAATAATCGTTAGTTGCAGCCCTACTTCCAAAAAAGCTTTTAATGAACTTGGATGCATATAGCACAACATTTTGAATGGGATGCGAGAGAAAAGGTGGAGGTGTCATTGAGGCGCAAAGATTATTTTAAAATGTGGACCATTCCCGCTGCAGGCTGTTAGAAGTGCTGAATCAACAAATAAATTTACAGTAGCAGACCACTTACCACGTACCACTTTTGCTGGGATTCCTTTTTTATATACATAAGACGAATCTGATGCCTAAAGGTGCGGCCAGACTAGGCTTTGAGCATGTGAATTACCCCATAGTGAAAATGGACAACAGGAGACAATGTTACACTTTTGGGCAACAGATTTGACTAAATAATGAATTACAAAAATTGCAAAATATGAAGTCAACTCTACATAAACTTTACCATGTTTACTTTTTAATACACATTTGAATGACTCATTGGTGAGCATTATTCCAAAGAAAAAATGTTTGTCTCTTTGTAATCTTTCATCGAAATGTCATAATTTGCTCTGCCTCTGAAACTTTTCTTTTCGGCTGATGTCACCAAGCACTCTTATTTTTCAACCCCTCCCTTCCAACCACCAGGCTCCATCAATGTCAGATGGATGAAATAGAGTCCTCTTCCTACATGTGTTTTTTTTCCCACAGTATCGAAGAAAAAGTTTGTGAATGTCATTTAATGTGAACTTTGAAGATTTGCAGTGTAGTAGTTATAGGTCTAGCATTGTATCTGAAATGTTGAAGATTCAAGCTCTGCAAGGGACCATTTGTGACAAATTCCCTCTGCTTTAATTTTGTGGCAAATAAAGACTCCATACTGTTCTCATTTTGATTAAGACCTATAAAGATCCTCCCTTTGTAAAAACAATGTTCACACAGTGGGATGATAATTTCAATCTGACCAAACCAGAGTAGTGCATTTATCTCTGCAGGGTCCCACGTTGGGTAGCCACACTCAATCACTGATGATTTTTTGCCGAGCCTGTGGCTTAAAGCAACTTGATCTCACCAAATAATATCTCTATAAAAGCTGAGAAGTCTCGATACTCTCCTTTATCCTATTAAGCAAGGGATTTGTCAACACTTTCCTACAAGGGCCTGTTGGAAACAAAACAACAAAGACTTTTGCTTCCAATGGACCACTTGTTGCAACAATGCACCCTGGTCTTCACATTTTGCGGATGGGGAGCTTTTCAGTCGATAAGATCTGATCATTATGTAAGTCCATAAAAGTTAATTTCACTAAAACAATGAAAATTCTTTCATTGTTTCAGTATTCAGCTTGTTGCAAATGCATGTTACTGTCTTGCTTCCATAAAAACGAAACAAATGGGGAAACATTTAAGAAGATCCTGGTCACTCTATTTATATTATATAATGGAAGTGAATTGCGATTTGGGTTGAAATGGTTAATGATGACAGAATTTTCATTTTTGTGTGGACTTTTCCTTTTAAGCAAACTTCTGAGGCTTGAAAAACCCAATTAATTTTAAGGTGGTGAGGTTCTTTGAAGGTGCCATGTGAATTAGCAATCTTTAGCTGCTCTGATCACCTTTATTTATTGTAAGGCACATAGCTTGAAGCAATGAAGAAATCTTGAGGAAGAACACTGGCTTTTTTATCTTCAAATTAGCAAGTCGTTATTTGACTCTCTTGGTCTCTGGAGCTTTATAAGCAAAACATTCACTATTTACCTGGATGCAGCAGCTAAAGTGCAGCCCTTTGAAATTTCTACTCTTGTAATATTCGTAATTTACTTTTTTGAAAAATATGTGTCATTGTGTTTTCACCATTGTGATACTGTTGGAACCATTTATCATTTAAAATACACCATTGCCATAAATCAATTCAACACATACATTTTATGTATGCTGCATGAAAGATTTGTGATTAGACGTTTTAAAATCTTCATACATTGGGAGAAAATGAATTAATGACGTCCCCTGTTAGATTCATTAAGTGCAGACCCACTCTTTTACACATAAATCGTTTTCTATGTGTGAACTCCAATAGTTTAAAAATTCTTCGCCTGAAGTAATTGATTATAGATTTATGTTCTATGCAAATTTTTTTCCTATCCAGATTTTTCTAGTTATTCTTTCATTATTTTCTTTTCCTAAAAATGGGCAATTTTCTTAGTTTCTCAGAATCTCAGCCTTAATAACTCTCTTTGTTGTTTCTTCTTAGCCTGCGACCACCAAGACTCACGCCATTATTGAGCGCACCGCCAACTTTGTATGCAAGCAAGGGGCCCAATTTGAAATTGTGCTTAAAGCGAAGCAATCAGGGAATTCCCAGTTTGATTTCCTGCGGTTCGACCATTACCTGAACCCTTACTACAAACACATTCTTCGAGCTATGAAGGAAGGAAGGTACATACCGGTTTCAGAAGGCAAGCAAGACCAGCAACAGGGTAAGATTTTCCAGTTGTATAAACATTTGTTCATCATATAAAAATGTATCCTATTTGCTTTCTTATTGCTGAAGTGTGTAATTTCGCACCGCTAGCATTACCAAACAGAATTGCAAAAATTATAACCGGTTCCAGAACATTCCCTTCATCTTCCATTAGTCAAAAAAGCAGATAGTCCTGCCTCAATATTATGCCATTGGTTGAGCCAATTTAGCTGTTTCAGGCTGGTCAGCCACCTAGGTCCATTCTAGTGTGGAAGGCCCACTTGTCACAATCCAAACATTCAAATAAATTCCTAATGCATGAAGTCAAAGGAATAGTTCACCCAAAAATAATTTACTCACCCTCTCATGCCATCTCAGATGTGTATGACTTTCTGTCTTCTGCAGAACACAGATTTTTAGAAAAGTATCTCTGCTCTTTTGGTCCATTCAGTGCAAGTAAACTAGAACTTTGAATGTCCAAATAAGCACATGGGCAGCAAAAAAGTAATCCATACGACTCCATTGGTTAAATCTATATCTTCAGTAGCAATATAATAAGATATTGTGGGCAATATTAGTAAGTGTGGGCAATATTTTCGTCCTTTATTACTATAAATCTCCACTTTCACTTCTGCAATCTTTCAGATTTTTTTTAAAGTGAAAGTAGAGATTTATAGTAAAAAAGGACCTATTGATCAGTTTCTCACCCTCACCTATCACACTGCCATACTGAAGACATGGATTTAACCACTGGAGTTTTATGAATTACTTTTAGCATTCACTTGCATTGTATGAACGTATCTTCATTTGTGTTCTGCAGAAGAAAGAAAGTCATACACATCTGGGATGGCATGAGGGTGAGAATTGTTGGGTGAACATTCTAGTACAACCCCAATTCCAAAAAGGTTGAGACAGTATGAAAAATGCTAATAATAAAAGAAATGGTTGATTTGTAAATTATATTCACCCTTTGGTATATTGAAAGCACCACAACTACACATAATATGATGTTTTACCTTAATTATTTTTTTTAAATGCACAGAAATTTCAAATCAGATGATTGCAACATGCTCCAAAAAAGTTGAGGCAGGGGCAATTTAAGACTAAACAATTTGACGAGTTGAAATACGGCGATGTGAAACAGGAGATGTTAAATAGGTGAGGCAATTGTGTCACAGTACTGTATAAAATTGGAAGGATTTTGTGCATTTCACCCACTACAGTGCACAATATAGTTAAAAGATTCAAGAAATCTGGTCAAATCTCGGTGCGTAAAGGGTGAGATGAAAACCACTTCTGAATGTGTGTGATCTCTGATCTAAATTTTATTAGATTTTTTTTCCCCTTTTCTCCCCAATTTGGAATGCCCGATTCCCAATGTGCTCGAAGTCCTCATGGTGGTGTAGTGACTCGCCTCACTCCGGATGGCGGTGGACGGCTTGTTGAGCGTGTTACCGCAGAGACGTAGCGTGTGTGGAGGTCCATGCTATTCTCCACGACATCCATGCACAACTCGCCACATGCCCCACCGAGAGCAAGAACCACATATTTTAGCGACCACGAGGAGGTTACCCCATGTGACTCTACCCTCCCTAGCAACTGGGCCAATTTGGTTGCTTGGGAGTCCTGGCTGGAGTCACTGAGCACGCCCTGGATTCAAACTTGCGACTCCAGAGGTGGTAGCAGACGTCACTGTCGTAAAAATTTTTATTCATCTGTAATGGATATCATGAACATGGGCATGGGATAACTTTAGTAAACCTTTGTTAGTCAACACCATTCGCTGCTGTATCCGCAGATGCGAGTTAAGACTTTAATATGCAAAGCAGAAGCCCTACATCAACACCATCCAGAAGTGCTGCCGACTTCTCTGGGATGTGTCTCATCTTAGATGGAATGTAAAACAATTTAACTGTGTTTTTTTGGTCCGAAGAGTCCACAATTCAAACATTTTTGGAAAAACAAAAAAGTAGAACAGTTTAACGGTGTTATCTGGTCCAAAGAGTAAAAGGACCATCTAAATTGTTACTATCATCAGGTCCAAAAGCCAGTGTCTGTATGGGCCAGGAGTGTGTCAGTGCCCATGGCATGGGTAATTCGCACAATTGTGAGAACACCATGAATGCAGACACATATTTAAAAATTTTGGGCAACATATACTGGCATCTAGCACTGTCTTTTCAATGGGCGTTCCTGCATTTTACAGCAAGACAACTTCAAACCACATACTGCCTAGATTACAAGTTCATGGCTGTGTAAGCAGATGGTGTAGGTGTTAGATTGGCCTGCCTGCAGTCCTAACCTGTCTCCAATTAAGAATATGTGGCGCATTGCACACCATCCAGCAAAGAAGACCGATTGTGCTGATAAAGACCTACATAATGGATGAATGGGGGAAAATTCCACTTTCTAAACTAAACAAACTTGTTTCTTCAGTGCCCCAAATTCTTAAAACGGTAATTTTTCACAGTGGTAAACACCCGACTGTCCCAACTTTTTTGGAGCGTGTTTAAATAATCTGTTTTGATATACTGTACATTTAAAACAACAATGAAATTCACAGGGTAAAACATCATAAAAGGTGTAGTTGTAGAGCTTTCTATATAGCAAAGTGTGATTTCTAATTTACAAATAACTCAATTTTGTTTTTATTAACATTTTTTATACGGTCACAACTTTTTACGAATTGGGGTTGTAGATCTTAAAATTTCAAGTAAAATGGGCTATGAATGCTGTTTCATTTTGACTGTAATTGTTTAATTTTATTTCTCTGGGTGTTATTTTTGCTCTCAATTTGAAGGACTGTAAATTTAATAAGAGTTTCATTTGATCTTTCTATGATAAAAAGAATTGACTTGATGGAAGTATTGGAAGAAAATTGATTGATTTGTTTTAGTTTTATCAACAAATGTGACATTTCTTGGAACGTAGTTAACATCTCAATCAATTGGCCCCTTTTGAAACAGAATCAAAATCAGATGATTCTGATGATGACGATGATGACGGGGATGGAAATTACCTTCACCCGAGTCTGTTTGCATCCACGAAGAACTCTCGTTTGGAGGAAATAATAAAGGTACAGCTTTAAACACTCCCCATAATGCTTAGAATTATTAATACACTTGTTTGATGGTGTGTTGTTTTCAAACAATTAACTGTACACCCTGGATCTCATATCATGTGTTTGTAGCTAACAAAGCAATGACATGTAATTTAGCTCCCTGATATCCATCATATCCTTAAAAATACTGTACATATACATTCACTCAGTTAGCCCAACAGTCCATGTGCTTCTCCATTTAGACTGTTTAACCGTTTTTCTAATTTGATGTAAACATTGCTAAATGCTCAAAGCTGCACATTTCAAAATTAATGTCAGATTACTGTGTATTTCTTGGCAGAATTGGGACTGATATCAAAGCATCTGACATCAAAGCATTCCCTTTTTTTATTTATTTGTTCAAAATAAGGATACTTATGATGTGTATATCTTTGATTTTATATTCTGTATGTTTATGTTTTCAAAAAAGTTGCACAAAGAGAGCGAAGGTTGATAAAAGCTTGTAAAATATACTATGTTCCTAATAAAAAACTTCAGCACTCTCGCCTTGATGGTATAAAGTTTGATTTTCAATCAAACTTTTTAATATAATAATTTTTCTCATTTTCAAGACTTGTGAATCTTATTAATGTGTCAGAATTATGTATGATACAAGGTTTTCGATACTAAAGGAAGAGTGATTGTAGAAAATTCATGGCAATTCTAATACTTGACATCTGAGTGTCAAGATGGCTTAGTCAGCTTGTGTTTTTGGTTCTTCTGGAATACGGGATTAATGCCACCCACAATTATCCCAAATTGGTAATTTACCATCAGCTGAAGTCACCAATTATACGTGCTTGATGACAAAAGCAGCTTCACCTAGCTTACTGAGCAAGTGAAAATGAAACCACATCTGAATCTGTGTGAAAATACTTAAACACATTCTGTCTGGAGAAAATTTTACTTTTTGCATTCATGATCTCAAGCTTTGTCCTAAAGACATCATCTTATTCATACATTTTCCTAGTCTCATGCATACTTTTCTTTAGACACCATGAGGTGAATTGAAAGGTAAAGAAAGGAGCCAATTTCATGTTCACAGAATTGGAGACATTTTTTCCTTTTAAGAAACATTCAAGAGCTCCTTCATAGGAATCTTGAAATATGAGCCCTTGAGCAATGATTGCTGTGAATGGACTGATAAAAAGCTAGCGCACTATAGTCAGAGAAATCACGTATAACATAGCACCTCTAGTGGAGAGAAGTAGCACTACAGCTTTAGCCACATAAGCCTTAAGCCAAGTTCTACACAGAGTGTCTAAAAATGTATGTGTGCATTTAAATACACCTGTTAATTTTGAAAACACCTTCTCATTCCTTTATTCCTTTACTCTCAAACTTTATGAGATGCCACCTGGGATGCTTTTTTTTTAGTGAACTATCCCTTTATGTTGTGGTGTTCAACCTGTCCTGTGGAAATCTGTCAAGACTGGACAGGTTGAAGACAAAAAATGCACTGGAAGACACCCATAGCTGTCTGTTTCTGATGAACAGTACTTTAAAGGTCACTTCCTTAAGGGACCAAAGAAAATCCAGTAAAGTGCTTGCTCAGCATCCAGACCGAGATACACTCTTCAACTGTTAGAAGTTATCTAAAAAGAAGTGGCAAGCAAGAACCCATTCTTGCACAAAGGCAACAAGTAAATGACTATTGTAGGGATGTATTGGTACTTCTGTACCAAGCTAATACTTGAATTAAAAAAAGAATGTAACAGTAACAGTCTTTTGACAGTAAATATAGTAACAAATACAGACTCAAATCTGTGGTCTGTGCATTTGACCTTAAAGTGTAAATGCAGCTGAATATACTTGTTGATGTCTATTTTGTGGATATTATTAAATGAATGTTTCAGGTTCAATACGTAAGCTTGATTGACAGCATACGTGTCATAATGCTGATTTACCAAAAAAATAAATGAAGAAAAAAAATATATCACATTTAAAAAAGGAAGAAAATTAAATCACACTTACAGAAAGGCACTTGCAATAGGAGTGAATAGAGACATTCCATAAACATTCAAATACACACAGTTTCAGACACAATTCTGCAAGTTATAATGATTTTATTAGTAAGGCATTTATCAGCATGACAGCATTTATCAAATTACAGGGTTTACTGGCTTTTCGCCATCATTACACAAATTTTAACATTGAATGCAACTTTACACAAGTTTGTGGTTATAAACTTTATGCCTCAAATGCTATTGATTGAGTTTAACTTGACTTGAACCCAGAACATTTCTTTAATCAAACAACAACTCACTGTTCTTAATTTATTTGTTGACATTGCACTTGGGTAATTATTGAAACTGTCATGGAAATCCTGGAAAAGGCATGTCATTTAGAAAAATTGTAAAACTGGAAATGTAATGGAAAAACAAGTTAATGCTGAATGTTTTGGAAAAGTCAAACTAGTTTCAGGAATTTACATGTGCTAAGAATTCTTCAAGTTTCATGCGATTGCTGAGCAACGCGAATTGGCACTAATCAGAGCCCTCATGGAGCAGTACGGAAAATGCGTTGTTGCATAAACTCAGTATTTTGTGTATTTTGCACTTCATTAATGCTAGAGAAGTTTGCTCATGATTGCTCAAGTTCATATGGTTGGTGTAGAAGTAAAGGAGTTAGTACATTTCTTATTTATATTATTGTTTGAATGTATTAACGCTTTTAATATTTGTTTTTAATAAATCACCATGTTAATTAAGCTTATGGTGATGTGACAGTTTATATTTTGAAGAACAAACAAAAAATTCCATCGATGCACATGTCTGATTCACACGTATCTTATTTGCTGTTTGTTGAGTGCTTCTCACAGAATGTGTCATTAAGCATTTCTCTCAGTGGTCTGAAAACAGTTTGCAAGAATTTTGTCTTAAATGTGAGCGATGCAAGAGATCTTGGATCATCTCGGGAGGTGCTCTGATTTTAATTGGCTTTAAATCCAGTGTTTAACATTTTACTCTACATTAATAGCATGCATATGGTATATATTTTTTCCACGATTTATTTGAATAGGAAAATAGTGGCTTATAAAAAATCAAAGTGGCTGGAAAACTGGGCATTTACCAGCCACTGTGTGGTTCGTATGAAAAGTTAGTTTTGTATCCTGCTGAACAAACATGTAACTTTTATTAATTTAAATTCTTGCTTGTAGGGCAATAAAAAGATAGTGAGATAAACAACCTTTATAAATTAGCATATGCTGTGTGTCATTGATTTAGCATTATTGTATAATGTGTATGTTTTGACTGTTATTCAATCATTGATGAATTAAATTTTTCTCCAATGGGTAAAAACATTTGAAAATGATGCAAATTTGAGTTTTGAATGTTCATGAAAAAATAATGAGAAGTCATGGAAATTTGCTTGTCAATGTGTACAAACCCTGTTGAAAAACGGAAGTAATGTGAACTGAATTGAGAAATACTTAAAGGCTGCATAGCATTTTTTTTTATTTAATTTGTTAATATTTAAATGTACGTTTATAATTTTTAAATAATAATAAAGCATGCAGTGACATCCGCAGGCAGAAAGTTCTGTGAAGGGCTAAATTTGTACTCGAAAATGCCAGTCAGAGAAAGGCTTTGTTACAATGGTACAATATTAGACTGGCTACCTCAAAGCCCCCATGCACAAGTAAAAGAACAAAAAGCAGCCAGAGTCAAAATAAGAGGGATTGGCAAATTGTGTAAGAAGCTTGAAAGTATCCATCACAGTGGCCACCTGAACAAACTACAGAACAGCACGTTAAAGTTAATTGCTTCCAAGGGGCCACACAAAATACTGTCTTGAGTTAACACCTGGTTTATTGACAACCTGATAATATGGTGTTTTTTTACAAGCAAATAAATCTTTATTTGTTTAAACAGCTGTAAACATATTTTCTGGGGTGAAGAAAATAGACTTTTGTACAGTGCTTACACTGTGTATGTATACAGTTTAACATGTGTACTCTGAAAAGTGTTACACAGCCTATTGACCATGTGATTTGTGTCATAGCCTCTTCAGGTCATTGACCCGGATCATCCATTGGCAGCGCTGGTTCGGAAAGCCCAACAGGAGAATAATGGTGCTGCAGCAGTGGCAACCAGAGTGGAGGAAGAGCATCAACCTTCTGTAGTAACCACACAGGCAGAATATACCACTGATCGTGAGTATGGCTTCCAATCAACAATCTATATTTTTGCACACGGAATTGCAAAAATAATTACTGTTTTCAAATCGATTCTAGAAAGCTCCCACTGTCTTCCATTGGTTGTACAAACAAGTAGCCCCGCCCCAAACTGGCACCATTGTTTTTTCTTTCTTTTTTACAGCTAAGACTAAATGGTACCCTTTGGGGACTAGTAGGGTTGAGTGTGAGCAGGCACTTAAACCTTGGTCTATACAGTTGAAGTTAGAAGTTTACATACACTTCAGTTGAAATCATTAAAACAATTATTTTATCCACTCCACAGATTTCATATTAGCAAACTATAGTTTTGGCAAGTCGTTTAGGACATACACAATTTTTCCAATAATTGTTTACAGACAGATTGTTTAACTTTTTATTGACAATATCACAATTCCAGCGAGTCAGAAGTTTACATACACTAAGATAACTCTGCCTTTAAGCAGCTTGGAAAATTCCAGAAAATTATGTCAAGCCTTCAGGCAATTAGCCAATTAGCTTCTGATAGGCTAATTAGAGTCAATTGGAGGTGTACCTGTGGATGTATATTAAGGCCTGCCTTCAAACTCAGTGCCTCTTTGCAAAATGGGAAAATCTAAATAAATCAGCCAAGACCTCTAAAATTGTGGACCTCCACAAGTCTGGTTCATCCTTTGGAGCAATTTCCAAACACCTGAAGGTAACTTGCTCATCTGGCCAAACAATAGTACGCAAGTATAAACACCATGGGACCACGCAGCCATCATACTGTTCAGGAAGGAGACTCATTCCGTCTCCTAGAGATGAATGTAGTTTGGTGCGAAAAGTGCAAATCAATCCCAGAATAACATCAAAGGATCTTGTGAAGATGCTGGAGGAAAGTGGTAGACAAGTAGCTATATTCAAAGTAAAACGAGTCCTATATCGACATAACGTGAAAGGCTGCTCATGAAGGAAGAAGTCACTGCTCCAAAAACCACCATAAAAAAGCCAGACTATAGTTTGCATGTGAAGCATGGGGGTGGCAGCATCATGTTGTGGGGGTGCTTTGCTGCAGGAGGTACTGGTGCACTTCACAAAATAGATGGCATCGCAAGGAAGGAAAATTATGTATATATTGAAGCAACATCAGCCAGGAAGTTAAAGCTTCGTCGCAAATGGGTCTTCCAAATGGACAATGACCCAATCATACCTCCAAAGTTGTGGCAAAATGGCTTAAGGTCAACAAAGTCAAGGTATTGGAGTGGCCATCACAAAGACCTGACCTCAATCCGATAGAAAATTTGTGGGAAAAACTAAAAAAAAGTGTGCGAGCAAGGAGGCCTACAAACCTGAATCAGTTTCACCAGTTCTGTCTGGAGGAATGGGCCAGAATTATTGTGAGAAGCTTGTGCTACCCAAAAAGTTTGACACAAGTAAAACAATTTAATGGCAATGCTACCAAATACTAAGTGTAAGTAAACTTCTGACCCACTGGGAATGGGATGAAAGAAATAAAAGCTGAAATAAATAATTATCTCTACTATTATTCTGACATTTCACATTCTAAAAGTAAAGTTGTGATCCTAACTAAGACAGGGAATGTTTTCTTAGATTAAATGTTTGGAATTGTGATGTTTAAATGTATTTGGCTAAGGCGTATGTAAACTTCTGACTTCAACTGGATGCCCTGAGCATGTGTGCCAACTTCCTGTGCCACAGCTCTGACAAGTAATATTTTTGGATGAGAGAAGTTGTTCTTTGGCAAGGAACTCTGGTGAACAAAGTCAATTGTCTTCTTGAGATTAGCCTTTAATGGAATGGGGTGACTTCTACAATGCCAATTCTTGAAAGACTGTGGTAAAGCATTTACATCTTGCATTATTTCAGTGGGATTGATTTTAAGGGTGTCCTTGAGTGAACGTGGCAGTGCTGCTGACCCTGTTCAATATGAGCAAAGTTCATTAAATTAAGTACTAAAGTGGGCAGGCTGCCCATTGTGCCCGCCTATCTCGGGTCATTTATAATTTGATAACTTTGCAGCTTTAAAGGTGAAGTGTTTCATTTTCTTTCAATGTTGAAATACTTTATCATCAGCTTATTTTACAAAGATAAATCTTAAAGTGTAAACACAGTGGCTCTGTTGCACCATCAAAACATTGCCCTGTTTGTTGCCATGTCTCAAATAGTCAGGCTTTGCACTCAACCAATGGTGTGAGTGTGTGCTAATACTCTCTGTTTGTCCAACCTTTAGCAGACAGGGGGAGTGTTTGGGAATCCTTTATGGTTACAAATTATTTTAGTAATTTCATTTGGTGAAGGTAGTGGTGCAGAAATTACACGCTTCACCTTTTAAAAGGCAATTTTTCCCCCCACCATAAACTCTTAAGTGACACGCTGAGATCTTTGTCCTTTCACCTATTCTCACTGAAAAGCCAACACTTTGGAAATGCCCTTTTGCCAAATTGCATTGGCAGGCACTGGAACATTTGTTGAACCAAAGAGAATAAGAGAGAGTTTTTGTCCTTCACAGCCTCATGGGGCTAAAACTTTTGTTTATATTTAGTCTTTAGTCTTACATCTATTCTTCTGCTTTAAATTGCAAGGATTTTAAGATACTGTGAGGAATGAACTATTCTTCTTTTATTGAAAATAGAGAATTTAGTGCTCAACTGATGAGACACTCAAGCTGGGAGCTCTGATTTGTCTCAATTAGCCTGACTGAAGGAGCTCTACTGTTTTTTTGAGGAAAGTGCCACAGGACTGCAGTGCCCAAATGTTGTTCAGCCAGTTTCTCAAAAGAAAAGCTACTTTGAATGCAATACGTGTATCTTCCATTCATTCCATATCCGTTTTAAAATCAAAAAAGTCTTTTTATTTAGCAATTATTTGCCTTGGTATATTATTCACTAAAACATTTTTTTTCCCTTTTTAAAAATGCATTATGCACTTGGAAAATTAAGTTTGAATTAACTTAGTCTGTAGTCGAATCCGAATGAATGTATTCATGAATCTGAATTAAAACTGTAACCATAAACTCAACATCAATATTTTAAGCTTATTTTAACCTTTACAAATAAGAAGAACAATTTGTCAAAATGACCTAAATACTTATTTTGTAAATTAGATTTTCCAATTATCTGTAACTCATCTGTAGACTATACCCGGATTGACTGTAGACTTTCCCAAAATGTCCACAGAAATTTGTGTTAAAGCTAATGAGGATCGACCCTTTTTTTACAGTCTATGGGATCGACACTTTTAATCTACTTTGTGTTCTGTTGTTCCTGATGCTGGATCTTAGTTTTATATGGGGTCATGGGGAAGATAATAATTACCAGATTTTCTCCCTGAGTTTAATCCTGTACAAATTGGTCATGCCAGTCATTTTTCCGGACTTTTTAAGGACTGCACATTCCCACGCTGATAAAGATTATCATGTAGGCTACAGTATTTTATCATCTGTATAAATTGATCTTATACATCCCGTGTAAATTGACATGCTGGTAAAAACCCAGTGAATCTGCACTGTCCAACCTGTTAACCTTTTAACTTTTGTTGTTTCTGAAGTTATTCAAGTGTCTGAAGTGAATATTGGCCAAGAGAAGACACCAGATTGTAAAACGCAGATAACTCTGGCTGTTGCCTTTGTACCGATGCATGTTTTTCCTCAAGCATTTGATGCTGTCAAGTGTTTATTTAGCCATGAAAAAGCATATTTTTTTAGATTAAGAAAATTTGAAAAGTAGCTAAGCACGTAATATTGTAGACAAGCACGTAATATTGTGGTTAGGGCTGCAAGATAATGGTTAAAATTTTAATCACGATTATTCTACGCTTTGAAGTTGTATTTATTTATTTATTTGTTTTTATTGCATGATTTGGACAAAAAATAAATAAATACTCTTGCCACAGCTTTGATATTGTTTTCTTAAATAAAAAATAAAATTACATTAAACAGCAGCTCTCATGTTGAACAAGGTGTTAAAACTACAAACAAGTAAATTATTCTTTTTGACCAAAATAAGTCATGTTTTGCCCATACTTTACTTCCAATTTAAGGGTTTTCACACTGAAGTTCTCTTTAAAAAATGATTTATTATTATTATTATTATTATTATTCGTGTTGGGTTCGAGCCCTCCTTAGTCAAGTCAGAGTCTTTAAACAATTGAGTCAGAGTCAAGTACGAGTCCAAAAGGGGCCGACTCGGACTCAAGACTTGGTCTATAGTCGAGTCCGAATTAATGTATTCATGAATCTGAATTAAAACTGTAACCATAAACTCAACATCAATATTTTAAGCTTATTTGAAACTTTACAAATAAGAAAAAAAAATGTGTCAATATAAATGCAACAAAACCAGCTCTGTTGCATTTCATATTCACATTATGATTAGTATCCAGCTGAACAAACTTCAAATGGGTTTCAGAGTGAAAGCATATGCTTTAAGTGTATGAAGACAAAACTGTCCTTCAACACACTTCTTACTGTGTTCTATTGACTTTTTCAATTATGTTTTAATTTTTTCTCCCCCACTCAAACATAAACTAAAGAAAGTGAAAGCTGTGATAGACATTACAACCAGAGTTGTAATTTTTTTTTTTACATAATTTTCAATTCGTCCATTAAATTTAGTTTAGTTTTATCTAAAATTATGGGTGAAGAATACGTAATGTAATTAATTACATACATTTAATAAATGGTAATATTAAAACATTTAACAATGCTCATAAAATTAAACGAAAAGATCAGATAACATTAGAAATGTATTTTTATTCTACTACATTTCACATTTTCAGGCCTCCTGTTGTGTCCAGGTTTAGCCTACTTCCCTAAATTTAAGATCACATTTTTTTATGACAAACTCTCCTTGAGCTGATGTGTTATTCTTTTCACATTATATTTAGTATGGATAATAGGTGAATAGAGACTTCTCCCCTCACATGTGTTCTTGATTGTACTTTCTGACTTTTTTGCCATTGAGGTAGTAACACACATAGGTTGCACTACAAATATGTAACGTCCGAGTTATACAATTTCCATGGTCTATTTCATCCATCATATTAGTTTAAATATCCCTGATCCCTAGCATATTTGATTTTGTCTCGATATAGTCAACATTTTCAGTTAGAAATGGCTTTGCTTAGCGTGAGTCTGATAAAACATTTGCAGAGTTGGGGAACGCACTTTTAAAAGTGAACTTACGTTAATGATGTTTCTGGATGAGAGTGGCAGAGCACGTGTGGCGATCCCTTTCACGCACACACATTCAGCATGCGCACGGGCGAGAGAGAGAGGAAAAAGTACTTTGAAAGAGTGTGCACTGCCTCTCTCAGCCAGAATAGTCACACGTAAGGACATATATGTGTGAAAACTGATATGCGCAGTATCAAATACACCGAATATATGTACTAAGTCAAGGACAAATTTAAAAGCCATTTAGAGGCAATTTTTAAATCCCAGCCGGATGCTTTTTTCAGGTCTGAAAAAAAAGGATGATGTATGGTCACCCTATGTTATGTTATTTGTTTGCTTGCATGTTTGTCATGGCATCACAAATGCCATGGACTCAGCTTGGCAAGTCTGAGTAAAAATGCAGAAAATGAAACTGTAATATCTATAAAGTCTTAGTCATCATTGTGTAGTTTCATTAAATATGATTGTATATTGTTTTTAAAAATAAATAGTTAAATAATAATTTTATTTAGAACCCCTGTGAGAAAACCGAAGGCGACTGTGGCAAGGAACACAAAACTTCATGAAATTAAATGAATGGAAGATACACAGATTGACTGCAAATGTGTATTTTCTAGGATTAACAGCATGACAAAGAGAGGTTCTGTGGGTTTAACCACAGTCATCCTATAATCTTCATCCAAATGTGAGGGTTATTTTTCCAAGGCTATGGCCTGGATCAGAGGTTTTCTTTTTATTTGTCTTTAAGGCGATCTTGGCACTAACATTGAAGTTTGGTTAAACATTGTTCCCTATCTACCCAACTCCAGTTTTAATTATTCCCATTCTTGATATATGTAAGCTGGTTGCTATCAACCCGATCCCAAATTCCAACCAAATAGGATGGTGAAAGCGAAACATGCTTTCAGAATACAAATTCCTTTGGTTAACAGGCGTTAGGAACTCATGGAGTTGATGGAAGTGCACAGTCAGCCAGCTCAAGGGGAATGCATGGCTGGCCGATCTCAAACTTTCTTGGATTTCCTCCTTTACGGCCAGCGGCCATAGCTTAAGCAGTCCCTAGATTTATTACATTAAGCACGCCGTTCTGCTCATTCATCCAGAATGCTCTGCTCATCCCCCATGAGTCACCCTGGTGCCACAGCACACCATGCCAACCTCGCCCTGCCCAACTACCATGGCAAGGCATCACTCCTCCTCATCACTGAAATGAGCAGGCTGCTTTGTCTGTTTGGCACTGTCGGAACATTTACTTTCTAATTTCACCAAGGATCAGTAGACCTAGCTGATCCACATCTGTTCAGCCCACATGATTAATGCAATTTATTAAATAAGTTGACAGTTGGGAGGTGTGGCATTTTGATCTTTTTAGTTACTGGACCAAGTGGCCGCCATGACTGCAATCCCAGGAGAATAAGTTATCTGTTGTTTTTATCAATTTGCGTTGTAAAATGGGCCATTTGTTTCAGTGCACAGTATTCTTTTCTGGGTGACTTTACACACATTATCATTGTGTCATAGTGGAACACCCCCCAATGCAGTTAGCATTCTGTTAGTCTCAGACACACAGTCAGTTCATAGCAAGTAAACTAGAAATAAACAAACATAAATTATATATTTTCTGCTTTTTTTCTGTGTTTGGGAAATATTCAGGAATAAATCCTTTTAGGCAAACAAACTGTGATGTTTACACACATGTCTGCGAGTTTGGTTTATTTTTTTATTTTTATTTGGTCAATTCGAAATTGATTATTTGTCAACTGAATTTTAGATTTCGCTAACCAGGAATTGTGTAGTATAGTGTTGGAGTATTCAGCCGCAAGATCCTTTCACTGTGTGTTGAGAGAAAAAGATGTTCTGTATGTGTTCAAAGATGAGATCCACATAAATTTGTCATTGAATAATGTCTCTTAAAACTCTTTCTGTTCTTTACAGTCAGTTGTTAATCATAAGCAAAAATAAAAAAATAAAAAAAATGTAATTATCAGGAATAGCACAGATCAAATAAAGCCATTCAAGTCACAGGTTAACATGCGCTAATTTAAAGACGCTGTTTTCAGAAATGCAGAATTTCCTTAAAGAGACCGTACCGGTTTTTAGCACTTGTTCAACAAATCAATGTAAATACCTGTGAATAGAACAAATTATGCAATTTAACAATACAAATTTAACCAAACATAATATTTGCCATGTAATATCATATTGTTTGGTTAAATACATTTGTTTGTTCATTTTTAAAAAGTTAATATGTGACCAAAATTATAAATAACGAAGGTCCCCTGTATAATTAACAGCAGTAGCTGGAAGATAATTTATATTCAAATGTAAGCAAAATGGACATTATAACTGAAATATACCCATATAAATCTAATCAATATCTGAATCTAATCGAAAGCTTGTGAATCGGAATCGAATCAGGAAATCTGTATCGATATTCAACCCTAGAGTTTAGGGTTCTGTCAACTGACACTGCACTATTGGGTCTCAAATGTTGGTCTATATCAGGGGTTTACAACCAAAGGCAAGATGTCAAAAATTTTCGCGTTGGCAATCGGCTGGTTAATCTCTGGCACACGATCAACCACGTGTATATTTATTTATATGAAGTCTATCACACCTGCCAATAATCGCATAGCGTGTTTATTTAGTTATGAGCTGAATGTGAAGCTGAACACTTAAGTTTTGCCAAAACTGCCCTAAGTCAACAACAGTGCATCCAAATAATTTGCGCTTCACAAGCCACTTACATTGCAACGCAACGCTTCACTTTTGGTGAGTCGTGGAAGTAAATGTGTCCTCTTTTTGTCGATTGCATAAAGCAGATGACAGCCTATATTTATGTTCCTTCATTTTTTTGCAACACATGATATGAATAAAAAAACTATGTTTGTTAGCACACCTGCTTCTTAAACCACAATGAGGGTGACTTTCAAACTACACTAATTAGGGAAAAGGGCAAACACACAAAAAAAACATAATGTGGTTCAAAAGTCTGAGTCTGATTCAAAATCTTAATTAAACCAGGAAATAAACTGGAAACTTAATTTACAATATGTCAGATTTTCTTGCTTCCATAGAAGCACACAAGAGGATTGCTGGAACATTTTCAATTAATACTTAATATCATAACCATCAGGTTTTGTTCATTCCAGCTCGAGTACATGCAAGAGCAAGTCATTAAAGCTGAAGGAGGACATACCAAATTACGATGAATTCAGTTAAACTTTTCACTCAAACTATAATGCTGATTATATAATTTGTAATGAAAATAGAACTGTTAAATACAAAAAATGCTAAATAGAAGCATTTTCAATCCGTGCATCCTTAGTTCATTCCATATTCAATTAAAAATCCAAAATCGGAAAAACGAAAAATGACTTATTTCATTAATCATTTACAAAACCAATATTAAAAAACAAATAACGACTTGTTTTTCATACTTTCGATTTTATGCTCAAATTAAAAATAGGAAATTGGGAAAATGGCCACTGTGACTGTGTGTTGTGATCATTTGATTTTCCATCTAAAAAGAAACTAAAAGTGATGAAAATTAATTTGCACATGTGGGTGGCCCTGAAACACCCTTTTCTTCTGATTGGTCAACCCGCACCATCTGTTCTTCAATGCCATAGAAAGATGCCAGAAATACAGTTCACTGCTGTTAAATTGTTCAGATGAATTTGTCTCCGTTAATATTAAATTGTTAAAATTAAATTATTTTTATACTCCAAAATGCGGGAAGTTTATTGCATCTCTGCTGTTTCTCTCAACATAATGCCTATAACACATACATAACAGAAACTGTTCACTGAATTTAGCCACTGATGAAGGGGCTTCACCTTCATGCCAGCGTGCTCCGGGCAATGTAAGTAAACACAAAATAACATTTTTAAATGCTAATATTATTTATCGAAGAAAAACGTTATCCAATGCCAACTGTGCCCATGTGAAAAAAGATTTGCTCTCAGTTACTAAATACCCAAAGAGCACAGCAGCAACTCATCCAGGAAGTCCCATAAAAGCCAAGGACAACATCCAAGAAACTGCAGGCCTTGAGAGAATGTTCTGTGAACTGATGAGTTGAAAGTGCAACTGTTTGGAAGACAGGGGTCCCGCTACATCTTGCATAAATCAAACACAGAATTCCTCAAAAAGAACATAATAACTACGGTCAAGCATGGTGGTGGTAGTGTGATGGTGTGATGATGCTCTGCTGCTTCAGGTCCAGGGTGACTTGCGATCATTGAACGAAACACAAATTCTGCTCTCTACCAGAAAATCCTAAAGGAGAACGACCGATCGTCAGTCCGTTAGTTGAAGCTCAAGCTCAACTGGATTATGCAGCAAGACTATGATCCAAAGCATAGGAGTAAGTGCACCTCTGAATGGCTCATAAGAAGCAAGATTAAAGTTTTGGAGTGGCCTAGACAAGGTCCTGACTTGAACCCAATTGACATGCTGTGGCAGGACCTTAAATGGACAGTTCCTGCACAACCCCTCCGATGTGGCTGAACTAAAGCAGTTCAGAATCGGAAGCATTTGGTTGCCGTCGTTGCTGCCAATAGTGGCACAAACCACTATTAAGTTTAAGGGGGCAGTTAGTTTTTCACATGGGTTAAATAGGTGTTGGATAGCTTTTGGGACGCCTTTTGTTCCGATAATTGTTGCTTTAAATATGCATTTTAAATTAGCATCGCTGTCACGTGCTTTGTCTAGCATGAAAAATCATTAGATAGTAACGAAATAATCACTCACTGCAATTTCCTTGGTCATTTTCTCCAAGTGGCTACTGGCACAAAACTTCCCTCGCCTCTGCCACCTCCCTGTCTGTCTGCCCAGGAAAAGAAATAATTACCTGCTAGAATCCAAAATCGAGGAGGAATGGTCATGCTAAATAGCTGCTGCTGTCTGTCTGCCCAGGAAAAAAAATAATTACCTGCTAGAATCCATAAGAGGAATGGTCATGCTAAATAGCGCATAATAACATAAATAATGTTATGATATGTTAATATGTATCAGTGTTTACTGCATGAAGGTCAAAATGTATAAGAACGGAAAGCGCAAAAAAAGTCGGGGCACCATTTCTGCCAGTTATAGCCTACCGTGGCATTTTATCTAAATGCGAACATTACAACAATTCTTATTTTAGTCAAATACCTGTTAACTGAGCTGCTTCAGTCGGGTTTATTGTCGTTTTACATACTGCAGTGCTATGAATAAAACAAAATGCAGTTCAGGAAATATACAGTCAAACGGCTGCATCCAAGCAGACAGATGAAAGTTATTGTCTTCATTCATGCTGTGAATTATAACAGCTACAACAGTAAATCAATAATAATAAATTGTAAGATTTGAACACATTTAATAGAAGACAATAAGTATTTACATAACAGTGGATAGGACTAGCCTATATGATTTTAAATGGGAATATGGGTAGCTTATTAGCCTATACTGGGGCGTAGAATAGTAGGCTACTTCGCGCTTCGCCTTTTATTATCGTGCAAATCTGAAGGTTGTGTGTAAATGCTGATTTCAAAGGCAATGGTCGAGCATTTGAGAGATGAGCAATTTGGAACTTCATATGGTAAGCAAGTCTCTCACACCCAAGCACCCTGTGAGCGCTCGCTTGCTGTCAAGTAAGCATTCATGCATTCATGTATGCCTATTTCTTTACAGTGTAGGTCTATGCTTCTGTAGTCTTTTGCATTTATTTTTAAAGTATTTTTACTTTATAAAAATATTTATTGTCAGTATTTCGGTAATATTAACTGAGACTAAATCATCTGATCAATTTAGAAAAAGTGAACTATCATTCTGTCTCGTGGCATTGAGGAAGATGACACTGCAGGTTGACCAGGGGCAAGGGGCTTTTCAGTGGCACCCCTTTGTGAGAATTCATTTTTTCACCTCTTTAAGTTTCTTTTTGGATGGAATATCAAATTATCAAAAAGTGCCCTGTGGCCATTATCCAATTCCCTATTTTTAATTTGAGTATAAAATCGAAAGTCCGAAAAACAAGTCGTTATTTGTTTTTTATTATTGGTTTTGTAAATGATTCATGAGATAAGCAGTTTTTCCGATTTTGGATTCTTGATTGAATATGAAATTAACAAATGATACACTGATTATTGTTATATCTGGACTTTTTAACACTCGTTATACATACAGTACATAGTGTACATACATGCGTGCATACATTGAGGGTTTGTTTGTCACAGGGATTAATATGGAAAATTAAAATTGTCAAAAAGGTTGCCGACCTTTGGTCTAGATGGTGACCAGCTTCTCATGTACCATCCATGCAGTTATTCGTCCATTCAGGTCTTTGGATTATTCTGTCTTTTTTAGCCAACCAAGATGTCTTGTAAGATTCAGCAATATAAAATATAAGAACTCACTCTATCAATTTGACAAACTTATTTGCCCGAGTAAGCGTAAATTGTTTGCGTTTGTGATTTGTTCCTCCAGGCGTTTAGGATTGTCTGCTGATTCTTCAGGCTAATCTTGCTCAAATACCGCTTGAGTCAAATCCAGCAGCACACGCTGAGACCTCAGATCCTCTCCATCTCCTTCTCCAGAGCCCAGTTCTCTGCCTCTTTATCTCCACAGGGAGACGTCATGAATGATTAGATCCCATCACTGAATATAAAGTCTTGTCAGCTGTAGCTGGAATAAAAGCCCATTTGTTATGGGATATGTGAATTCTGATTTGGGTTTTATGATTGGTACAGTGTCCGCTTAGACCTGTTGCAATTATTGCATAAACCTGATCGCGATTATTTGATCTAATTAAATTAGAGCATTATGTGAATGTGCCAGACAAACTCAAGACCATCTCCAGTCTCACTTTATTTCACATTTGGGGCACAGAGGAGGAGATTGGAGCATTTCACCAGAAATGGATTAATGGGATAGTTCACCCAAAAATTCAAAATTCTCTTAGAATTTCTTCATCCTCATGCCATCCCAGATGTGAATGACTTTCATTCTTTCTGCTGAACACAAATGAAGATTCGTTTTTTTTTTTTAGAAGAATATCTCAGCTCTGTAGGTGCTGAGAAATGAAGGCTCTGCAAGTGAATGATTGGCAATCCTTTTGAAGCTCCAAAAAAATCACATAAAAGTAACCCATATGACTCCACTGGTTTAATAAATGTCTTCTGAAGTGATGCAAATGCTTTGGGTGAGAAGCAGATCAATATTTAAAGGTGCACTCAGTAGCTTTGGTCTTTGTGTCATCTTGGACATACACTGACACCTAGGGGTTTGGATTCATCAACATTTTAAATCAATAGTTTTATTTTCAGATGTCATTGTAGAAATTTAGTATACACAGTCAGTCATGATTACTTTAATCAATGAGTGAAAGTGTCAAATTACAGAACGGTTATTCAGCGAGTAGTATTCGGCTGGTAATTTGATTCTAACTTGGCAGCCCCCATGTGTGGATCCTCTCCATGTAGAATAAAATCGCTTTTGTAAGGTTTCTGATTTGACTGGATTCTTCATTTTAATGTGAGTGGTCATGATTTCCAAACTATATTGCATAATTAAAATGTCTTTCATGTCTTTAGGATTAAAGTTTTTTAATGAGGAAAAAAGTGCTGAGTTTAACTTTAAATCAAGTAAAATGTAGTGTGAAAGTAAATGAAGCATTACTATGGCATAACATTCAAAATAATAATAATAATAATAATAATAATAATAATAATAATTATTATTATTATTATATTTCTATGATATTCAAGTGTGCAGGGTTCCAAAAAAAACCTAAATTGACCTGGATACCCTATTTAAAGTAAACCAAAAATAATTTTAATAAAGATATTTAAATAGTTTGAATATTGTTCATGTCATTCTATTCACTATGTGGAATATTTTTTTAAAGCCTTAAAGGAAATCATGCATTTTTATTTGTTTCCAAAATTACGCAATTGTCACAGCCCTAGCTCTGTCGCATCTCAAATAAAATGTACACTCGCCAAACACGTCTCACTCTCTCCTGCTTTTTAACTCGCTTTTCACAAAATCTCTTTGTTGCTTTCTCTCGTTTTTCTTTCCCTGTGCCTTATTTTCTCATTTCTATTTTTGCTCTCGCTCTCTCTTGCGCTCCGTTTCTCTCTCTCTCCATCTCTCGGTCACCCTCACACTCATATGCGTGCTCACACACCCCAGTCAGTGGTGAAGTAAATGTAGTCGTGTCCAGATCCCTGACGCCCACCCCTCCCTCCCTCTTTCAGCTCCTTTTGATGTGTAGCTGCAGTCAAACAGAATGCTAAACCCACCTAAATGAGCAGACTGAGTCTATCGGTCTCTATTGGTCTGGCTTTCTTCCAGGGCTTTTACAGCCCTCACTTCAAAAGGACCCAGGAGATGCTGTCACTTTTAGTTCCACTGTCTTTACATTTTTTCATTATTATCATTTCTTTTGTAGTATTTTTAACTTTTTGAAGTCTTTACCTTTGTGCATACCATTCAGTGCTCACAAGGGCTGCACGTTTTCAAAATTGTCTTGCAATTAAGGATTGGTCTCGATGGTCTACCTGTTTTCCAGCTAAATGACTTGACTACTGGAAGTTTTATTAAAATTTTTCTTGTGTACTTTTTAGTAAAAGTTTGTTTTTAGAACCTTTCACGCTTTAAGGTGGTTCACACGTTTACCTTATTTGACTAAAAGCACAGATTTGCTCATATTGATCTTAAAGGGACAGTTCACCCAAAAATGAATATTCTCTCATCATTTTCTGACCCTAATGCCATCCCATATGTGTATGACTTACTGTCTTCTACTGGACACTAATGAAGAATATTTCAGCTCTGTAGGTCGAAAATTTTGAAGCTCGAAACTTTAAGACCCCATATCTATATCTTTAGAAGTGATATGATATATGTGGGTGAGAAACAGATCAATATTTTAGTCCTTTTTTACTGTAAGTTCTATTGATCTATTTCTCACCCACACCTAACAAATCACTATATTTATTAAGCTGGTTTGTTTTTTTCTTCTGAGGTCTTTTTGTCATCTTGTAACAGTTGACTGAAGACAAAATCAGAGCCTAACTGTAATTGGGCTTTATTATGTTTGTTTTCCAAAAACTGTTAGTCTTTAAATGCTTGCCATCTCAACACGAGGGCAATTTGATCCTAATTATTTCTGCTCGCGTAGAACAAAGGAATATGATTTTTCTCTCCCGCTCTCTTTTTATCTTCTGCTTTAAAAGGAAATTTAATTATGAGGACAGTGATCCAAGCGTAGATTATTTCAATTTTTAATTTGCATCAACAGCAGAACTCCCTCAATGTGCTTGCCTGTCATTTTAACCGAAACAAAAATGCTGTGACATCCTGTGTTTTAATGTATATGTCCTTTTTGCTCGCCCCCACACACACACACACACATACATATATATATACACAACTGCACTGTCACTTTCAATACACTTTTTCTCAATAAAGGGGCAGGCGAGCACGGAACAGGAATTTCATATTGTAACTTATATAAGTTAATTTGCCCTTGGTGGACGTATGTCTGATTTAGTCACATGTTATTTTATTTTTATTCCACAGCTAATGTGGCGGCAATATACTATGGCTACTGTTTGATGCCTGATGGTACGTACTGCCTGGCTCCGCCGCCTCCTGGAATTGATGCCAGTGCCTATTACACCTCGCTGCCCACTAGCATGATGCCGACTCATCCTGCGACTGGCCCTCCACCTCCCCCTGGCACCACACCTACTTTGGACCCTGTGGCTGCAATCCCATCAGTCCCTGTTGCATGTCCAGTCACAGTATCGGCTCCTACCTCTGCTCCGATCACCCATGCTGCTCCAGCTGCCCCTCCAGCTTCCAGGTCTGTATTTAACGGTCTATTTTTGCTCTGTATACCACCTGAGTAGGCAAAGCTTTTCCCCTAAAATTGCAATTCTGTCATTGTTCAGTCACCCTCATGTTTCAAACAATGCCTGTCTTCCGTGGACTAGATGTTACGCAGATTGACAGCCTCCATCACCATTTACTTTCATTTAATAATTTTTTCTATACAATAAAAGTAAAAAGTGACTGAGGCTAACATTCTGCCGAACATCTTATCTTGTGTGGAAGAACTTAAAGGTAAGTAAATGATAACAGAATTTTCTAAAATTCTGTATGTGTCTTTATTAGGGGACGTTCACACAGAAAGCATTTTTTGCATCTGTACAAGCTGCTATATTTTCTTTCCACATAAACGTGACCTAAATGGACGATTTTGACAGTTGCGGTATCTTGATGTTTTTCAGCGTCTTGCGCAAGAGCTCCACATTTTTTAGATGCAGTGTGAAGTTAAAAGAACTTTTAATACGTTTGTCTGATTTTAGCTTTTTTACAAATGTTTTTTTTTTTTTTATGTGTTCGGTCAGAATGGCCCATTACGGTGCAGCACCATGCAAAAAGTGGTATTTCCTTCAGAAAATGCAAATCTAGTTTTTCTTTAATCCTTCAGCTCTCGGCCTCCTCAAACCACCGTCACCCCAACGCCGGCGGCTGCTCCTGTCGCAGCCATCATCCCCCCACCACCCGACATCCAGCCTGTCATTGACAAACTAGCCGAGTATGTGGCCAGAAACGGGGTGAAATTTGAGACCAGTGTGCGTGCCAAGAAAGACCCAAGGTAAGCAATTATGCTCCTGCTCGTAAAGCCATCCTTCAAATATGACAGTCTTACTGCTATTATATCACTATGAAGTGTGATAACTATAACATTTTTGTACTTGTCTTCTACACCCTAAAGGTTTGACTTCCTGCAGTCCTGGCACCAGTACAACTCCTATTACGAGTTCAAAAAGCACTACTTCATGCAGAAGGAAGGCCTGAGCATGTCAGAGGTAGGAACAGCTACAAGTCTTTACCTTTGTCTTAACCTTCTCCTTTTTCACCCTATCACTTGTTTCTTGTAAATTCATTAAATATGGCTAGTGGTAGACCAATATACAGGATCTACTTCCAGTTGGGTGGTAAATAGAAGTTCTTTCCCTTTGTGTTATTAAATATGATTGAAATTCTGTGTAAAATAAGTATTTAGGTATCATTTTATGGATATCAGCAATCTATTGACCATCAGCAATTTTGCTCTCTAGATATCAGTATCGGCATCGGTCAGTGATGTAGTGATACATTATTATTATATGTTTTATTCATTATTATTGCAGGTTATTTCTTTGTTTGAAATTTATCCATAGGATCTTTAACATTGCAAGGTCTATTGCATTTTATCCATCTATATGTGGGCAAGCTTTGTTTTGTATGCGTGCCTACGTATACAGTACATGCAATATGTTCTGTCATGCTAATAGGCATGGCATAAATATGGCATATTTAACATCATCTTATACTTTACTGTATGTTTTTTATATGTCTGTTTACCAATGAAAATTATGGCTTTTTCAGCTCTGATTGACGTGTTTCGTTATCTCTCAAGGTTTTTAAGACTCTGTGGCTCGTCTCCAAGGATAGTTCTCGATTACTGCATTACTGATTCACCCGTCTTAATCTATTCATTGAATTTTGCGAGAGAGCCTTGATGTGACCACCACATGACTTATTTTACTAGATCTTTTAAAAATACAGTATATGGACTTTAAAATGAAATTTTGCATTGTTTCTTTGACACACAGGCACACATGAACACAGTTCTAATACAAACACATAGTCTATAAAAATCTATTCACAATTTTAGAAAATCCCCTAGGTTAATGTAGACAAATGACAAGTCCTTGCAGTAAGCTAATTAGCACCTCATGCAGAAGCAGCATGATACAATACAATGCATTAATGCAATTTGTTGTAACGGCAATTCAATAAGGCAATTAAGGACACTGTAAAGAATGTAATGTAAGGTCAATTAGTAAACACTGGAGGTTTTGTGCTTTCGATACAGAAGCACTTTGATCTTCACACTGATGTATTGTACAGGGAGATTCTGCAGTTTATCAGAAAAAATTGCTGGATGCTAATCACTCTTTGAAGAAAGTTATTTTACTTTGGCCAGACGCACAGAAAATTGCATCTCGATATGTTTGCCAGTCAAATGGTCATGTAGACGTGAAAGAAATTAAATCAGATCTTGTCCTGATTTTTCATCCCTTTTTTTCTTATTTTGTTTGTGTTCTGCTTCATGATGTGTGTGATGCTGTAAATCCATTATGCTAAGACAACTTGTCCTTTTCCCTGTCATTACTGACTATTAACTCACTGGTCATTTTTAATGGATTGAGAGGCAAGAGGGACTTAACTGTGCAGCTGTGCATTATTAAATATAAAGAAAATTTCAAGAGTGAATTGAATTAGAATGAGGGCGCTTTATAAATGCATCTTTGCGTAAGTGCTCAGATTGGCTTTTTGTGTCTCTCCCACGCACGGCACTGGCTAATACAAATTCCGTAAACAAATGCTAAGCCTTGATGGATTGAAACAATGTTTATTGTAGTTGGGAGGCGGGAATCCTTGTGTTAACCATATGCAAGTTCATTAGGAAGAACGCATGCTTTAAAAGATCATTCACCCATGAACTCTGTAAGTGAATCTTATCCTAATGGACCCATTTTCGGCTTCAAATTGTTGGTGCATTAGTGCTGTTTAATGTAAATGTGATCTAAACCTGAATTATATTTCCTAAGAGGAGATTGTGTCAGTTGACATGATTAGGAGCACAGTAAGTGGTTGCAGAGTGAACTAATGAGGACTGTGTTGAGGCTACAGAGATAGTTGCGCTCGCTCGCTCGCTCTCTCTCTCTCTCTCTCTCTCTCTCTCTCTCTCTCTCTCTCTCTCTCTCTCTCTCTCTCTCTGTGTGTATGTATGTGTGTTTATGAAGAACACTTTGACTTCAGATCCATCTTCCCTTGATGAAACTTCCTCGTTTCGTGTTACGCACATTGACTTTGTGTCTCCATCTGATGGGGCATTTACACATTGCTGAGTGTCTGAATTGTTGGTTGCTCCTATTGCACAATGGCCTAACGTTATTGGTAGAAAGCATAACTGGCCATCACATTTTAAATGGGATGTATTGCTGGTAAGAAATGTATAAAGATGTCATTGTAATTTTCTTGATTTCACTAAAAGTTATAATAATAACTTTTTACAAATAGTTCACCTAAAAAGTTAAATCTGTAATAATTCACCCATCCTCATGCTTTTGGCTTGCTCACTGGGTTTATAAATACAATTATTATTTAATTACTTATTTTTATACACACTTCATAATCATATTTAATCAATCTTCACAATGATGACTCTTTAGACTTTATAGTCTTATTTAATTTTTTGTTAATGCATGATTTTCTTTAAAGCTACTTTACAGAAACTATGTGTGTTGTGAAAGGCGCTATAAAAATAAAAACTTGACTTGACCCATCCTCATGAAGTTTCAAACCTGCAGTCTTCAGCGGAACACAAAATAAGGTATTTTAATGAATATAGCGATCCGTCTTTTCATTAAAAAAGCAGTGGATAGTGATTTCAAGCGTCAAGCTTCAAAAAGAATGCAAAAGTTTCATAAAAGTAGTTCATGCAACTTGTGCATCATATTCCAAGTCTTCTGAAGCTGTACAGTATGATGAATGTGTCACTGAAAAATTATTTATGCCCTCTGAAGACTTTCGATCCACAAGTTGCATAGACGACTAGCTTTTTTAAATTGGCTTGTTTTAAGATTTGGTTTCAAATGTAATGAGTGGAATTGCTGATACCAGATCCATCAGTACAACACCACACCATTGGGACTTGCCCTATAATCCTGACTAACCTTGGAGTTGACTGATACAGTTAACAATTCATTAGTATAAGGTAGTATCTGCAGCCAACATGTTCTCTAAATGTAGAGATTTGATGTATTATTGATTTAAAGGAAATAAGACATAATGTGAAAAAATTAGTGGAAAATTGGAAGAAACCTACTATTCATCCTTTTTTTTTATTATTATTATTTGCTGGCCCTGCCAGTGATATCGTCTCCAGAGACAGAGCTTGGCTGCTGCTTTGGGTAATTACTTCACTTGAGCAGAACTTTTTGCTGTCTAATCTGTGCAGTTTTATCATTTATTTAGAAAATCTTCCACTCTTAATTGTGCTTCCAGCTGGGTGGCAGTCATTCCAGCTGTCGGATATGGCACAGACTACCCAGCCCCTCAAAGTTTTGGCTTTGGTTTGGTTGCATCCAACTCACCACTGCTTTCATCAGATCAACTGGAGAGTTTTTCAGACCTCTTGAAATCACCTTTTGGACTGCTGCTATACAATTTTAGTCAGATAAATTATTTTTTTTAATTATTTTTTTACTTATTTCTCATTCAGCCTCATAGGACTTAGGTGCTTTGCTTACCAATTTTAAAAGATTCTGCTTCATCGTATAGCCACAAAAGTAGCTTAGTGCATAGGCACACCAGTGTCCTTAAAAAAAAAAAATAAATCAAACAAACAAATGTGAGGGAATAATGCACATTGGTTTCAGTGTGTTTATCATTACACAAAAAACCCTTGCTGAAGGATCTGTTGAAAAAAAAGTTCTACACTTACATTCATAGCTTGTACCAAGTTTGCATGGTCGAATAGAAATTATTGAGTCTTCTTTGACCAACCCAAGTAAATTTTGTCTTCGTGCACACTTTATATTACTGTGAAAATTTAACTAAAAATGTTATTGTGAATAAATGTGGCTAGAAACAAAAGATGAATTCATTTAGTAGACCATAGACCAGAAACATCACTAGCTGGCTTTAATGTAGCAGTCAAAAGTTATTTAAATATGTAGCAAAACAAAATATAAAAAAATGATTCAAACATATCATATATGGTAAGTAAAATCATTTAATTTCAAATGGAAGAGATAATAAAGTTGCTACTTTAGCTCTGCAGCATGGCAGCAATAAAACAGGGCATCCATTTATTGTCGGCACTGCTCAATGCAGTGTATGATTCAATTGTAGGTAGCTTTATTGATTATAATGGGATCTATGTGCTTTTTACATCTGGTGTAGGCAGTTTAAGAGAGAGAGAAATTAATTTGTTTAAATTTTTTAAATTAAGTTTTCTCTTGTTGAAACCAGGCTTGCTGTACAAGGAAGTTTAAATGCATTCCTTTGGTATTTACAGCTGAGTTTTCTCTCCAGTTTGTATATTTGTTCTGTTAAAGCAATTTTTACCTTTAACTACCCCTTTTTATTATGTCATTAGAGTGAAAAACAAAACCCTTTCTAAGCATTCATATTGTTTTTGTCAGGTACAGTGAGTTTGCGGTCAGCATTTGTGCACACTTCACTGCTTTCCGCTCTGAGTCAGTTTGGGAGACATTTATTTGTGTGAGTGGGACAAAAATCCTAAGGTTTAAAGGAAGGACAGAGTGAGGCTGTAAGCCCGTGAGAATCAATTTGTTCTTGTAACTAGTGTACGTGCCTCAAGGTCACCACCCTAGAACCAATTGCTTTGAGCGGCATTCTACTCATTTGGGGTATGAGGTCAGTCATATTTTATCAACACCCACAGCCTTATTTAAAATGCACGTTCCTCTGAGTGCCTAGAAGCAGGAAGAGTTTTGGATTAATGAAAGCATAAAATGCAAGGTTTTATACAAATTCAAACAGAAAAACTACAATCTGAAGCAATTTCCTCTCTTAACTCTGTTTGATAGTGTGTGAGAACATTCATAAAGTTCTCAAACAATAAGACATGTCAGACAAACCCAAAGCGATTGCCAGGTTTCTAAATGGCTAGTTTTCTGATTGACCACAAAAAAAAGCATACCCCATACCCCTTACAGTACTCCTTACAGTGTCTAGGGCTGTCACAGATATGAGTGTGAATTCTTAAGATGCCCATTTCAGAGATATCTGTCAGAAAGTAGGGACATTAATGTGTGGTATCCCAAAAGAAAATTGATTACATCATCTGTGAACAGCCCAGACAAGTGTCTTTCTTACATATGCCACATCCATACAATACATGATGCTATTTTGTTCCTCCTTACTAATTCGGGATCCCCAAAGAAGACTTGAGACTTGATGTGCAAATTATAGTATCCCTGTGAATTCATCAACAAACTCAGGCAGCATTTAAACTTGATGTTCTGAGATCGTCTTCAAAGAGAGTGATATTTGGTTCAGATTTATCTCCATCTCAGCAGAGCGTCCTTCTTTAAGACTCCTATATTTAACCATATTTATTGCATAGCTTCCCCCCCCCCCACCCCTCCCTTCTGTATTTTGAGGCAGAATTCTGCCTGCATACTCTTAAGTGTGCCGTGACCTGACTTTGAAAGGTGAATGTATTGTCCTAGATTATTCAGCCTCTTGAACCAAAAGTTAATGATGATAAGGTCAAGTGATGAGTTTGACCTTAAACTTGACAGGTTCTGAAAATTCCTGCTCCTTGTAATTGTGGCCCATGTCTGTTTTAACCGTCATCATGGTTTTAGCATTTAATGTCACATTTTTCCAGTTTAATGAGGCCTTTTAACACATGGTAATGATCATTCTGTAACCCACTGCACTGGTTTATTCTCCTTTTAACACCTTTCTAAGGCTGGTTTTCCTCGTCAATTCCACCAAAATCCCTCTGAGGTTGTAGAGCACAGAATATTATGATGAAAGCAAAACTGCATCTGGTTTGATCGATGATAACCTGAAGTTTCTTTCAATTTCCATTTTATTTTGAATAGCTTTTTTAATTGTAATTTTATAAGATAGTGGCATCATGTATAATTTTTAAAATAGCACCAGTTGAGTACCATCTCAGTTTTAGGGACCCCCATAATAAATGAGCTCTGTCTAAAACTAAAGCCCTTTCTTCTTCCTCTCTTTACACCATAAAGCTGCCCAATATTCTAATTTTAAATTCATTTGAATAGAAATGGCTAACATTTGTTCTTGTGTGGCATTCTAAAAACACAAGTGGGGTACTTTTTAGGTGGGGGTCCTTGTAAATTTTTCCCTGCATAATATAATCGAGTTTGGCTGGTCCCTTGACTTCATATATCATATATATTGTTTTTGCACCACAGCTTTTGAATTTCCTTGGTAAGGCTTAAATGCTGCTGTTCTTACGGTTCCAGCTCTGAGGTTTTGGCACGCTCTTATGTTTAATTGAAATGCTTGGCCTTTTAGCTGCTATAAATGAAAAGTGGAAACATTTCTCTCCACTTCCAGACCTCTGTGTAACTGAGCTTCCATTTGATGTTTATTTTTCTACTCTTTTTTTTTTGTATTACATGTAAAAGAAAAGAGTGGGTTGATATTTTATTTGTCATTAAGTGCACAGTGGCAATGCCACCAACAACTATGCAGTTTTTCCATCTCCTTTTCTCCAAACAGACACATTGGCATACTTACTAAAAAATTAAGTGTTGTTATATCTGCTACATTTCCACCATATATATATATATATATAGAGAGAGAGAGAGAGAGAGAGAGAGAGAGAGAGAGAGAGAGAGAGAGAGAGAGAGATAGATATAGATAAGATATCTGCAGTGGACTTCTGCCTAGAATTCAGTAGAACATATCTTCTGCTTATAAATCTTGTTTTGTAAGCCTCTTGTAGAAATGGAGTGTAGTTCCCCCTTCAACTTTCCTCCTTCTTGTGTTTGGTTCTGCCAATTTTTCCATGTCCTTTTATTTTTATAACTTTCTTTTTTTAGTTTTTTTTTATACCCTCTTGCATGGGTTTTTATACCCATTTTTGCATTCCCTTCAAATTCCAGCAGGCTGCCTTAAAAACATAAAAAGAGAATGACAGGCATTATCTCCTGTTTTGGGGGTGGGAAGGGTAGACATATTTGCATGTCTTGTACACACACATAAACGTAGTTCAGTTAGAATGCTCCAAATTACATTAATATCACATTTTCTTGAATTAGGCATGTTTTTGTGTAATCAAAGGAATACTAAGTATTTTTAGATGATTAGGTTTTCCTAAGCCGTTGGGTCTGGAGGCGGTTAAATGAAAGCTGTAATAAACATCTTGTTTTTTTGGCAGAAGTAAGCATGCTACTCATGCCAGTGACTGAAAAATGCCATTAAGAGACTGGTATCTCAGCTATGACAGTGGCACTTAGAGGCAATCTGAAAATTTCTAGCAGCATGCCATGTCCCCCTTGATATTTTTTTTTTAAAATGAGGATGACAAGAAAAAGTTACCAAAATCCACTAGCTCCCAGAGACTGTATGAGGAGGAAGAAACAGACTACTCATAGTAAAAAAAAAATGGGGGAAATTGCAATGCTCAATATGGTGGCTGTAGGAAAGTCCCACCTTTCTATTTAAAGAACCAATCATCTTAATGATAAATCCATTATAGTTTTTAATGCTCTAGAATGCATTGTGATGGCAGCAGTGGAGCAAAGGGAGTAATCAAACACGCTCATCTAAACGTCCTCTCTGTATCAATAAGTAGCGCTGGAAAATCCAAATAATCTAAGTGAATCTGTTCCTTCAGACGGTTTATCCAAATTTGAGCACTTGCACAGTCTTAAATACCCCCTGAAATCAAAATTGAAGTGTTGCTGCTTTTATTCCATATCTATTATATTTAAGGTCATTGTGACAGGGCGGTGGGCGGGGCCGGGTCGTGATTCTACACACCCGGCCCCTTATCAGGCTAATCAAGCCTTCGAGAGGGATAAAGGCCGACTGCGGATGGTGGTGCGAGAGAGCGCCAGAGCGAGCGTCTATGGGCAGCTTTCTGTCATATGTGTGTGTTTGTGTCATTAATAATTTAAATGCCTTTAAAACACAGTCACTTTTCCTTCTCCACCTTATCTTTCTCTACCTGTTCTCTGTTTTTCGGCTTTTTAACCCATCTTAATGCCTGTCATCTAACTTTATAGACAAGTTAGCTCTGCGCTCGGAAGCTATTGTTCTTGATTTGTGCCTGCATCCCTTTGCGCGCTTGGCGGTACTCCTGCTTGCCTTTGAAGAGGTGAAAGAGCCAAAGAGCGCTTTAGTCGCCTTGTTTCTTTTTTTGCCTCACTTTATTGTGTGCTCCTCTGGGGAAGTAAGTTATTCTACTTCTTTTTGTGTCCTTTTTTTATATCCAGCGTTGTAGTTCTCTTTGCTCAGATGAGGAGGAGAATGCTATTGTTGGGCGGCAGTAGATTTGTGGGATCACAGAGTCGTTCGAGGGTCTTGCGCTTATGACTTAAGTAAAAATAATCAAGCCGTACACAAGGCCTCCAGCAGCTCATTTAAACTGATTAGTTAAGAGAACAGGGGCAGCATCTCTAGAACCCTATTCCACATAAATGGTGCTCACACGAATCACTCAGAATTAGGGAGCGATTCCACTGACTTGAGAGCAAGCTATTACATAAACTAGCTATATCACTGCACAGCCTGTGCAGAAATAAACATGGCACATCTCAGCCGTTCTTTACAAGTCTGTTGAGTTTTGAGAGGATATTTGACATCCGAAGTAATTTGGCTCAGCATCTTTATGCTATCACAAACTCTTTTTACATCTATTATATTAAATTAAAACACCATTGACTAACATGAGCCAACTCCCCTGCCTCTGATGTTAGCGGTTTCTGGTTCGAGACCAGCATGTTTAAAGGGATTAGGGGTTGAACGACTACTGATTTTTAGTAGCCAACTAGTCGAGCCCATTAGCAGAGACAAATTCGACGAATTCCACCCTCAAACCACTGCAAACCTGCCGTATCGCGTTCTTGAAGGATCAAACTGAATCCAAGTTAACAAAGTTGACAATTGGGATGTATTCCATTAGGTCATCAGACTCCAACTTGAAGCGCTTTTTTGACTGTTACCGAATCATGTTATTGAAGGAGAGAACAACATACAGGTTAGTATAACGCTAGTATTTTACTTATATTTAAAGGACAATTTGCATATATTGCAGGTAGCTGTTGCATTTGAATCATATTTGTCAGTGTAGCCTTTGGAATGTTCTGAACATTGAGTGTTGATACAATGTTATGTGCGTGTGCAATACGAATATGGAGAATATATAAGATTGTTGTTGATACGTAGATGCATTGTTGAGCAGAGCGACACAGTAAACAAACCCCAGTTCTGAAGTTCATTGTCAAGTCTGAAAGGACATCACGGCTTATATTTGAGCCACTGCTTCTTTTCAGTGTAGACCCACTGGGCTTCATACCTGCCGTATTACCTACAAACTTGTTTTGTAAATCACATGATGAAAAGTACCTAAGTTGTTGGGTAGAATAACAGCCTTAGTCACCATTCACATTCACTGTATAGCAAAATAAGTTAAATAAATCACCAGGTTCTTCAAAGATTTTCCAGTAGGTGTTTTTTCGGTTTATTTATTGTTTTTTATATATATATATATATATATATATATATATATATATATATATATATATATATATATATATATATATATATATATATATATATATAAAATTATTTATTTTTTTTTCATGTTTTGGTTTTTTACCATGGGTTTTTTTTTTAGTCCATAGTTGTTCCCTGTGGTGCTGGATCTACTTTTGACTCCAGTAAGAAGCCTACTTTTTGTCAATTCTGTTTTTATCACACTTCGAAGTTCTCTTTAGCACCTGCACTTTTAAGAGTTGTCAGTACAAAAAAGTTGTTCTCCAAATAAAAACAGTTCTGTCTACATGTACTTGATTTAACAACTGACTGCTTTCAGTCAAATGCTCAGGGATAATTTAGAGGCTGTAATGTACACTAGATCTATTTCTGGGTTAGGATGCGCACAGAGGGACCGCATCGGAGTAAAATTGACAAAGGTTTTTGAGCATCCCGACATAGCAATATCCATCCATCCATCCATCGTCAACCGCTTATCCTGTGTACAGGGTCGCAGGGGGGGGCTGGAGCCTATCCCAGCTAACATTGGGCGAAAGGCGGGGTACACCCTGGACAGGTCGCCAGTCCATCGCAGGGCCACACATAGACAGACAGACATAGCAACATAGGCTAAACTAATAGTGTTACTATTTGTTTGTCCAACCAATGGCAAATGAGGAGAGTATTCGGAAATCTCTTTGAAACCAGTCATTTTTGCAATTCCGTTTGGTGATCTTAGTTGCACAGGAATGAGCACTTTTCTCCTGTAAGTTTTGGTGGTAAAACCAAAATCACAGAAGGACAAACTTGTGAAAACAGCCTGAGATGTAGTATATTGTGTAAAGTGTGAAATGTTATTAGGAAATAGTCTGATTTATTTGTAAAAAGAAGTTAAATGACATTCCACTCTTTAAAGAGTTCTGGAAGTGCTATGTGTATGCGATTATGAGTGTATGATCTTTTCTTCGAAATTATGTGAGTATCATTATTCCCTTAGCATCATGATCTCTCTTTTATCCTTCCTGAGTGACACCTACCATTTCACTTTGAATTACAGCATGTTAACTCTCGTTTAGTCGCATTGCTTTATCCTGCTTAACTCGGCACGTACACAAGGATAGCATAAATGAAGTGTGCGCCAAATGCTAATGAAAAGCTCATCATGTTTTGCTATTATGCAGCTTCCACATGCCATGGTCCATCAGTATGCATGTCTTCTGCTGACTTTACTCATAAACAGGATTAAGGGATTACCGCCTTCATTTGAAAGGATGAAGACATTCACTATAGCACCATCTCTACAGGGGAGAAGGTGTTCAAAAAAAGCCAAGGCTGAAAACGAAATGTTGCACAGTAGGGGAGACTCTATAACAACCCCTATTTGTTATTAATGTTCATTTGATATTAATTTGATGATGTAAGTTGACAACAAAGTTCTTTAGCGATGGATTCTCCGCAAAGAGCAAAGCGCATTGGGAATTACGTCAGTAACACATAATCCAATGTTCCTCCACATAGAGCATTATCCCTGCTGCTTAATCTAGACAACTTTACATATAAGATAACACATTTATGTATGGAAGTATTCATAAAAGGGATAGTTTACCCAAAAATGAAAATTCTCTCCAGAATTCTGTTGTTTCAAACCTGAGGACTTTTTCTTCCATGGAACACAAAAGGAGATTTTAGGCAGTGTGTTCGTATCAGTCACAATTTACATTCAGTGTATGGAAAAAGATGTAATGAAGGTAAATGGTGACTGAGGCTAACATTCTGTCTAATGTCTTCTAATGTGTTCCACAGAGGGGAAAAAGTAATTCAGGTATGCAACTGAAAATGTTTCTTTTCAAACCAGTTTACTGCACACTCCTCCATTTTGTATTGGCCGGTGAAACAGATAGCCCCTCCCCCAATTTTGCACCATGCAAGAGCAGAAGGTGCTATTTCAGGCTGCACAGGATGCTCAAGCAAGCACAACATTGAAGTTCTCAATTTTAAAGAAGAGCAAACAGGTGGAAATAAACTGTTCAGGAAAGCTCTTGTAATTCTGAGCAGTTTTCTCTTAAAGGTTGGAGTAGATGGTGAATTGAAACATTCTCTGTGTCCCCCACATAGTGTGTTTCTTCACTTTATTATCAAGTGTCCGGTCACAGATCCAATCTCATGCTTTAATTCCATCATCATCTCTTTCATCTTTGGGAGAGAGGGATGCTTAAATGGGTTTAATGGCCTCCTGACCCTTCATCTTACTCTGAGCTGCAGTGAGGATCTACAGACACTTCTGTAATAGAGCTGTAAAATATTGAAAACTATCATTAAGGACCCTAAACTTTCAGTATTTTCTTCTCTAGTCCCTCTCCTCTTTTTTTTATACACTGTCCCTTTTTTTTACAATCTAAGTTGTAGTAGGTAGACTTTGCCTGATATTCTTAATCTATATTGTATGCTAAAATTAAGGATATATTTACTCAAAGAAAGTGGGTGCAAATTGCTAAATTCTATTGGGTTTTTTCAGTGTAGTTGCAACAAACATTGCATATGCCACCACTCTAATTTTTTAAGCCATTGTCTGTCACAAATGTGTTCATACTTGGATACTGCCCTCATGAAAAACATCCATTGTAAACTCTCAGGCATGGTGAACATATGCAAGTTTGTATCGTTACTATGGCAACAATTGTGGACGTGCTAAAAAAAATATAACCTGCAGTCTGAACAGTCAGTCTAATAAAACAAAACCTTCCAAAACCTTAGCAACTGTATAGCTCTTAGTATTTACCATTCAGCTGACTCAAACAACAAAATCAAAACAAAAATATGGATTAATAGTAGGAAAACTACAGTGAAAGCTCTTTAGTTGGAAAAAGGTTTTCATCATTATTGTGTGGAGCTTTCACCAGCCTACCGTTGCATATGTTCTGAACTGTGTTGAGGTGGTATTAAAGATGTCAATTTACTGGCAGATGGTTGATAAATATGAGCATCATCCCTGACTTGTGTTTCAGCACAGCGGAACGTTCCCAAGATTATACTAGTCCATCAGCCCAGCTCCAAGTTTGACACTCAAGCCCTGCGTCACATCTTAATAGAGCTCAGGCTATACACACGCATAGCAAATGGGTCTTCTCATCTTCGCTTGTACTGTTCTGGGAACTGTATATAGGAATTACAGTGGCTCAAAGTAACCACATATATTCATGTCCAAAGCTAGTCCATTAAAGTACTGGCAAGCTCGTGAGAAACCCTTTGTCTGTAAAACTGAGAGCTTAGGAATTTCATCCTATACCCGTGTCTGCCAAGTAAGTCTCTGTCTCTCTATCTTTCCGGCCTCATAGGGTTCCCTGCTCTACAGCGATGGGGGGGACAGTGAAGTCAACTTCTCTTCTGACAAGCAGCAGGACGAGGGCAAGCTCATTAAAGGTAAGGCAGATCTGCACACAATGAGACAGAAATGCCCCCCATCGCCCAACTCTGGAAAATTGTTGTCAGCCACACTGAAATTTCAAGCTGTTCTCACTCACCCATACAATGATGCTGTTCCATGTCTCTCAATACTTTAATTTGGCGATGTTGTGCTCGGACCGTTTCACCCACTCCATATGTGATTTATACGTACTTCCCTACTATATAGTATGCAAAAAGCTGTACATAAGAATTTGTAGGATGTCCTTTAATGAAGTATACATGAAACAGTAGGTGAAAAATACCCTAATGACCTACTGCATCTGCTTGGATTTTTAAGTTTGTAACAAATGGACACTTTGCGATCCTCTAAAGCCATGGGAGATAAGGAAACATCAGTTTTGAAAAGTTGAATTTAAAAAAATGGCAAAGAACTTTAGTCGGGCAGCTATAATTGCTGTACTTAACTATACTTAAGGATTTTTGTCCAGGAAAGTATTTCTACAATACATCTGTATACTATAAGTACATACCTAATTAACAGACGATAAGTAAGTTCTTCATTGAATTCAGTACATACTCTGTAAGTACATCAATTCAGACGCAGCTCTGGAGTTTTAAAACAGAGTGGACAACATCATTCTTACACTGTCTCACTGCTCATGTTAATCGTTTTAATGTATGATGAGCTATTAGGCCTGACTGTAATGATTTTGACTTTGACCGTACTGACTGTCACCACTAAGTAAATTTGTGTTAAGTGTATAAAGTTAACAACAATTGCCAAATAAAATGTTATAATACGTGTCTATCATACGTTCACTTCCCAGCATCCTTCGCGCCCATCTGTTTCGCAATAAAGTCCAAAGAAAATGACATGATGCCCCTGGAGAAGAACCGCGTGAGGCTGGACGATGATTCAGATGAGGATGTGACGAAAGAGGATGGGACAGAGTTAGCGACTGGATTGGTTGAAGCTGCCAGAGATCCTCAGCCTCAATTACCTGAGCAGAGGAAACCGGTGCTCTCACAGGAGGAGCTAGAAGCAAAACAAGGTACTTTAGAATTTTAAAGGCACTAGACCAGGGGTCAGCATGGAGTGCAATTATTTTATTTTCCTGGTCAATGGCTGTGTGTGATTTCCGAAGTTTGAGTCCACTTGTGAAAATGTTTCTATTTTGCATTTTTTTATTTTAATAATTTATTTTTCATTTCAAATGATATTATCTGCATGACAGTTTGAATGAAAACCTAATGATTATGATATAATCATGATCCTGCATGTGAATTTTCAAAAAAGCATCTTGTAAATAAAGAATAAAGAAAACCTGATCTTTTATACAAAATGTCACATATTTGAGGGGGACTTGGTAGCTCAGCAAGTAAAGACGCTGACTACTACACCTGGAGTCGCAAGTTCAAATCCAGGGCGTGCTGAGTGACTCCAGTCAGGCTTCCTAAGCAACCAATTGGCACCTCCATGAAGTTGGCACCCCATAAAACGAAATAATCTCCAAAACTATGCCATTGGTTTGTGCTGCGTTTGTGCTGATTTGTGCCGCAAAAACGAACGTTTGTGCTGGTTTGGTGTTTGAGATATTGAACATTATTTTTTTGGTTGTGTTACGTCACTCTCCACCCCATGTCGTTCAAATCGCTCCAAACCGGTTTCATTCGTTTGTGCTCGGTTTGTGCTGGTTTGTGCCGTTAAAACGAACATTGTATCTATTTTCCTTTCGCAGATATAGCAAATTTAATTCGGGAGCTGTGACGTCACTCTCCACCCCATGTCGTTCAAATCGCTCCAACCCGGTGTCATTCGTTTGTGCTCGGTTTGTGCTGGTTTGTGCCGTTAAAACGAACATTGTATCTATTTTCCTTTCGCAGATATAGCACATTTAATTCTGGAGCTGTGACGTCACTCTCCACAACATGCCGTCCAAATCGCCCCAAAACGGTGCCTTTTGTTTGTGCTCGGTTTGTGCTGGTTTGTGCCGTAGAAAGAACCATCATAAATTATTCCATTCTTCAGACATAACAAAATCATTGGAGGAGTAGTGACGTCACGCAAGCAAGCCGAGCTCTCCATCCATCTCGTCTACAAACCTGTCTGGTGCGTTTGTGCTCGCACATAGGGCCGCTGCTGTCTTTGTCTTTTCTTCTTTAGATAGCCTACTGAAATGTTTTAGTTTAGATTTGTACTAGATATTGACATTTGGTCTTCATAAAATCACCAATGCACTATATGTAGGCCTAATGTACTGTCAATACTCTGGCTCAAGGCTACGTGTGACTGCTGCTTTAATTTTACCCAAAAAAAAAAAAAAAAAAAGTTGTGTACTGTCTTAAGTTTTCGGAATACTTCAGCTTCAGTTCACAGACATTTAAAGTCTTTCTGCCCCCTTAAAGACATTTGTTTACTCTAAGCACTGCATAGTGGGAAAACAAAACAGGAAAAGGTATCTGGCTGTGAAAAATGTAAGCATGTGCTCTGAGATAAAATACTAAAAAAAAGTAATAAATCATGTGTGCAGGTCAATACAATTTACAGGATAATTTGAACAAATAAGAAATTGACAGAGCGTGAAGTTGGCCCCCCACCCAACGCAAAACATCGGCAAAATAGTCTCAATCGTTTGTGCTGGTTTGTGCTGTAAAAAGTTTCGTTTGTGCTGCTTCGGTTTTTTTTAGATATTAAAAGAATATTTATAGGTCAATCTGAGGTCAGTCAGCCACCCCATATGCTCCAAATTCACCCAAAATAGTCTCGTTTGTTTGTGCTTCGTTTGTGCTGGTTTGTGCCGGAAAAAGTTTCGTTTGTGCTGCTTCGGATTTTTAAATATTAGACATTGAATTATTTGCGATGACGTCACCCCCCCCCCCCACCCCCACATGCTCCAAATTCATCCAAAATCGTAGTCTCAATCGTTTGTTAACACTTAACTGTTACCGATCCACTGTTCGTTTTCAACTTGTAGGATGAGTGGAATGTAACAGAAAATCCAAGGTAGGTGTTTTAACTTGTTACTGTATGTATTGTAATATCTTGTTCAATAATCTTGTCATGTGAATGACAGTAGTAATATTAACATTGTCATAAATATAAGCACCATAATCTGTTTGCTGTAGCTCTGTGTTTATACACACATTGGCTGTGCGTGCGTGCAGTACAGGTCAAAAGTTTGGAAACATTAAGATTTTTAAATGTTTTTGAAAGAAGTCTCGTAATCTCATCAAGGCTGTATTTATTTGATAAAAAAAAATAAAAACAGTAATATTGTGAAACAATACACATTCAAATAGCTGTTTTCTGTTTTAATATAATTTAAAATGTATTTTTATTTCTGTGATGTCAAAGCTGAATTTTCAGCATCATTACAATGGTTTGTTTGTTTGTTTATAATTTCGTTTTTGTTTTTTCTTTCCTATTTGTAGTCTATATATGCTCAGGTTTATATGTGTTGGATACAATATAATTGGCATAATAAAAAAAACATCCAAACTTCAATGTCACATTGAAATCATAGCAAAATGTTGATTTTGAGCTATTATCATTATTATTGGTGCTCAATTATTAAGAATGGTTCTTATTTTTTTTTTATCAATGTTTAAAACAATTTTTGCATGCTTAATATTTTTGTAGAAACTATGATGAATAGAAAGGTAAAAAGAACAGTATTTATTTGAAATAGAAATATTTAACCATATAAATGTCTTTTACATTCTCTTTTGATCAATTTAATTTGTCCTTGCTGAATAAAAGTATTTTTATATATATATATATATATATATATATATATATATATATATATATATATAGCACAACTGTTTTCAACTGATAATAATAATAATTAATTTTTCTTGAGCAGCATATTATTATGATTTCTGAAGGATCATGTGACACTGAAGACTGAAGTAATGATGCTGAAAATTCAGCTTTGATCACAGGAATAAATTAAAGTTTGCAACATATTCAGATAGAAAACAACTGTTTTACATTGGAATCATATTTCAGACTATTACTGTTTTACTGAATTTTAAATCAAATAAATGCAGCCTTGGTGAGCAGAAGAGACTTAAAACATAAAAAAATCTGAATGTTTTCAAACTTTTGACTACTTATATTTATATATATGTGTGTGTGTGTGTGTGTGTGTGTGGAAAGTCGTGACTCAATGAATTAAGTAGCCAAAATGATTTTACTTTTGAAATTGAATTACTGTGTGAATTACTGTGTCACTCCACTTCACAGGTTGTCATATAGGCCTATCTCCCAGCACAAACAAAACTTTTTCCGGCACAAACCAGCGGGGTGGTGCAATTTGCATGTGGGGGTGGGGGTGGGGGGGTGGTGACGTCATCGCCAATAATTCAATGTCTAATATTTAAAAATCCGAAGCAGCACAAACGAAACTTTTTCCAGCACAAACGAAGCACAAACAAACGAGACTATTTTGGGTGAATTTGGAGCATGTGATGGGCTGACTGACCTCAGATTGACCTATAAATATTCTTTTAATATCTAAAAAAAACCGAAGCAGCACAAACGAAACTTTTTACAGCACAAACCAGCACAAACGATTGAGACTATTTTGCCGACGTTTTGCGTTGGGTGGGGGGCCAACTTCACGCTCTGTCAATTTCTTATTTGTTCAAATTATCCTGTAAATTGTATTGACCTGCACACATGATTTTAGTACTTTTTTTTAGTATTTTATCTCAGAGCACATGCTTACCTTTTTCACAGCCAGATACCTTTTCCTGTTTTGTTTTCCCACTATGCAGTGCTTAGGGTAAACAAATGTCTTTAAGGGGGCAGAAAGACTTTAAATGTCTGTGAACTGAAGCTGAAGTATTCCGAAAACTTAAGACAGTACACAACTTTTTTTTTTTTTTTTTTTATTTGACAAAATTAAAGCATCAGTCACACGTAGCCTTGAGCCAGAGTATTGACAGTACATTAGGCCTACATATAGTGCATTGGTGATTTTATGAAGACCAAATGTCAATATCTAGCACAAATCTAAACTAAAACATTTCAGTAGGCTATCTAAAGAAGAAAAGACAAAGACAGCAGCGGCCCTATGTGCGAGCACAAACGCACCAGACAGGTTTGTAGACGAGATGGATGGAGAGCTCGGCTTGCTTGCGTGACGTCACTACTCCTCCAATGATTTTGTTATGTCTGAAGAATGGAATAATTTATGATGTTTCTTTCTACGGCACAAACCAGCACAAACCGAGCACAAACAAAAGGCACCGTTTTGGGGCGATTTGGACGGCATGTTGTGGAGAGTGACGTCACAGCTCCAGAATTAAATGTGCTATATCTGCGAAAGGAAAATAGATACAATGTTCGTTTTAACGGCACAAACCAGCACAAACCGAGCACAAACGAATGAAACCGGTTTGGAGCGATTTGAACGACATGGGGTGGAGAGTGACGTAACACAACCAAAAAAATAATGTTCAATATCTCAAACACCAAACCAGCACAAACGTTCGTTTTTGCGGCACAAATCAGCACAAACGCAGCACAAACCAATGGCATAGTTTTGGAGATTATTTCGTTTTATGGGGTGCCAACTTCACGGAGGTCCAATTGGCCTAGTTCTAGGGTGGGTGGAGTCACGTTGGGTTAACCTCCTTGTGGATAGGCACGTGGTGAGTTGTGCATGGATGCCGCGGAGAATAGCGTGGGTCTCCACACGCGCTAGGTCTCTGCGGTAACACAGTCAACAAGCCACGTGATAAGATGCATGGATTGGCTGTCTCAGATGCGGAGGCAACTGAGATTCGTCCTCCACCTCCTGGATTGAGTCACTAGGCCACTATGAGGGCTTAGAGCACATTGGGAATTGGACATACCAAATCGGGTAGAAAAAAGAGGGGGGGATCACAAATGTTCTTTTTTGATGACTGATCATGAAATTGTGTGGAACCTTAAATGTTTCTTATATTGTGTCATAATTAAGAGGGGTAATCCCTAGCACGCGAGCAACAGCGAGAGAATAGCAGGCTATTTTATTTATAAGTAGTTTTTCGCACCTGCATTCCAATCTATATCTGGATGTAATCCTTCCTCATGATCATGCAGCGTGTTTTCAACAGCTGAATGGGAGTGGACGAGACTTGCACTGCACGTGCAAGCCATTCACGCATCACAAGCTGATCAACTATTTAGCCCTTTTCGGTGAATCGCACCTGCAAAATCCTAAAACATTATTTCCAGGTTTAATTTATATTTTGACTCAGATTTTTAAATCCCACGATGTGGGTTTCTGTTTTCTCTTTAAATCGTTTTATGTAATTTTGAATGTGACCATGGTTTGAGGGAGCACCTGTATGCTGTGTTGGAACTCTCAAGGATTAATTGGGATGTTTTCCATTTAGATCACGTTTTGTTCTGAAAGCACGTGCGCGTGCGTCATTAAAAATTCAATAGTTGTTGCTAGGGTGTTCTGAGTGGTTGCTAGGGCATTGCTATAAGGTTGCTAAGTCAAAAGAGCCCATCCCCAAGTCTCTATGTTATTTTGGACCTTAGATATGACACAAGTCCCTCCTTCAGTGTAAGTCTCTGGGATTTTTTCATTTACTTTATCATTTGCCAGGTGCAAGTCATAAGTTGGATTGCTTAGAAAAGTAATAGCACACCTCTCCTCAACAAGACACATGGTTTGATGTGTCAATCATTTCTCAAGAAAAAACTGTGCTGGATAAATTGCACACCAAAGTTTAAATTAGGTTACAAGTTTTTTTGTATCCCTAGAGAATATATGAGCAATCATAAGCACTAGTAAGACTAATGATTAATTCCTTTGCCTTAATTGTTGCAGCCTAGATGTAATTTCTCTCTGGCTGCCAGCATCGATGCCAACCATCTTTTATTTTAATAAGAAAAAGAATATTGAGAAAGAAACTGCAGTTTATCATGATCACATTAAGCCAAGACTTTCTTTTCAAGAGAATTTTTCTCTGCTTTTGGAGCTTCCTCACTGTTCTTTCGACCCTGAGCAAGTCTTAAAATAGTGAGCTGATCTGATCACTGTCACATCACAATGACTGGCAGTGAATTAAATGACTCCAGTAGGGGTGGCCAAGCTCTGTAATGTAATTGATCTGTCCATATGGACCATCCTCACCATGCAGCAGGAACTGACCTATATAATTAATATAGTGTGTTAATATGGGAGGGTTTCACATGGTTTAAATGAGAAGGATACCTCTCAATCAAAGATATTAGCACACAGTTTCCAGGAAATGAACCCATTAGTGAGTGTGCAGATGTGAATGCAAGCAAGTAAATGTGCTTGCACTTTATATTATTATAGTGCTTGCAAGGTAAGCACTATTTTGAAAATGTTTAATTATTTTTCTTCTGCAATTGATTAAATCCAAACCGCTTAACATATAGAGTCCTTTCAAGCTTTGTTTTATAATGTCAGCTAGACAAATTTTGCGTTTGTGTGTATGTATATTTATATTTATATATTTATATATAGTTTTTAATATGTTTTTAGAAATTATCATATTGTCAGCTTTTATACTGAGCATTTGGGCTGGGTATTATATATATATATATATATATATATATATATATATATATATATATATATATATATATATATATATATCTTGATATATCTTGATATTTTTCAGCCAATAGACAATATTCAATCTATATCTCGATAATTATGTGTTTGCTCTGAAATGGAGAGAGGAACCATAATTTCATCCATTGCAGACAAGTAGATTCAGTATTTTTAAGGCATTAAATACATTTCTATTTAAAAATAATGAAGGCCTGTTTCTCACAGTTTTTCCATTAACTGACCACGCAGCAGCCTTTTGCGGTTTAATAATTTGGCATGTTCACAAGTAATAAGCACCAGATAATCGACAATTAAAAGTACTTACTCCCAAATTGATTTTCTTTTGCATATTTGCCTGCAATGCTAAATTATAATGTACTTTCCCTTTAAATGTCACACCGAATCTCACAGTTTCAAGTGATTCGTTAATGCATTGAGAATTGTAATGTGACGTAACTATAATTAAATGAATGCATATTGTTTTTTGGTGTTTTTCTTCAGTTTTTTCCAAAATAAACACAAAGATTGTAGAAGTTAGCTTATTTACGACCCATTCTTAGTAACTTTGAGTAAAACAAAATATAAATTTCATGTATGTGTCATACCTGTTATTTTAACTTTCATTATAATTACTTGTTTTTTTTTTGTTTTGTTTTTTTTGTAGGTATGTGTTCTCTACTACAAAAGTTTTCAATAATTCCCATCCCTATTAATAATCACATATAACCATATCGCCATTTTAATAGTATTTTGATTACTTCTGCAGTCCAGAAGGATCATAAAATTTGTCTACTTATGTGGTCTGTATGAGCCAATTAAAAAGCACATTAAAATCATCACAAATTGACTTCATTTATTTTGTCAACAAAATCATCAGGATTATATCGTGAATGTCGCCCAGCCCAAGTAAATGTTAATGTGATAATGGCAAAGTGGCTTTAATGCAGCTTGTCATTTACACAGTACCAAAACCTAAAATCTAAGCCTACATAAAACTTTAAGGGGCCGTTCAAGGCGAACATGTTTTTGCATTCATTTGCGCTATTTTTTTATTTGTTTTCCTATGTTAACATGCATTAGATGGACGTTTTTGACCGTTGTGGTGTACTTGACATTTTTTTCAGCATCTCATGCAGAAGTGCCGTATTTTTTAGACTTTGTATCATGTTAATAAGAACATCAACTGAGACGTTCTCAAAATGCGTTCTGCTCTGTTCATTGTGCTGCGTCTAGCTTTTTTTAGGACAAGGACACGTTAGATTTAAACAGCCCATAACATTGTTTTTTTTCTGCCTGGCAAGCACTTTCTTTAAGGGATTGCAAATCTAGTAAATCTTTGTCGTTGTGACATGTTGGTTTAGTTAACAAGAGGGGCAAACAAGATGACATGTTGATTTTGCTGTGGATTTTGTGTTCACATTTATAAGTGAATTTATTTAAATCATTTCACTTACACTTGATGGGTCGGACACGGGATGCATGACAGACACTGCCAAAGCACTGAACAGTAAAGCTCCTGGAACAGAGGTAATTATAATAATAAGCCCAGATGCCCCGTGAAAGTTTACTGCATGGGGAAGTGAAATAAACTGCACTGCTGCAGAGAAGGCCTCACTCAGTGACAAACCAGCTTAGATTGCATGACTATCGACCTGTCTGGGGGAACATAATCTGTATTGATGGGCTGTTAAAAGATCACAGATGCGCTTTGTGATTATAAGAGGCCCCATTCAGCAAACACTCACTCTGTTTCTGTGTGTCCTTTTATTACCTTTGGTGTAAAGGACACCTATTATGCCCTTTTTACAAGATATAATTTAAATCTTTGGTGTCCTCAGGATGTGAAGTTTCAGCTCAAAATACCCTACAGATCATTTATTATACCATGTTGAAAATGGCAATTCTGGGGTGGGAATAAAAACAAGCTGTTTTAGTGTGTGTGTCTTTAAATGCAAATGAGCTGGTGCTCCCCACCCGTGTCCAGAATAGGGCGGAGTTTTGACATCTCTGCTTCAGAATACCAGACATCATAAGCAATATGTCTGACAGCGAAAATAGTGGTGTTCAGCCCTGTACGTTTGAACCGATGTCAGACACTGATGAGGGAGAGACTACGTCAGAAGTAACAACTTTGAGAATGAACCAGGAAGTTTAAGAATGGTTATTTGATACATTTATTTATTTGTTATTTATGAGTTTTTTCAGCAGTTTTGCAACAATGGATGAGCATCACACACACACACACACACACACAAATACTGTTACAATGTTCACTATGCACTATAACGAAACAACGCACACACACACAAACAAACATGTCCGTCAACATTCGTGGGCAGGGCCTGTACAAAGTGACATCACTTTGTACAGAATATGCGAATGGCTTGTTCTGAGACCGTGCTTATGATTAATGGGGATTAAAAAAAAAGGGCTGGGTGGATTTTTATCATTATAGGGTGGTTATGTACACACAATGCCAACACACATTTATGTTCAAACACCATGTAAAACTGAATTTTGCATAATAGTTCCCCTTTAATAAACAGAGTGGAACATTAGGGTCCATTTGCCTGTTTGTGTGAGTTTTATTGGGTTAAGTCTCCGCCGTCCCGTGTGGTTATGTGTTGCAAAAAGGAAAGAGATAAATTATTTACACCCCTTGTGTATTTCACAGGGCTAACTTGTTTATGTTGCAAATGTAATTTCAAAAGCAAACCTCAGAAGGTAGCCATATTTTGTCAAAATGTTATTTATATCCTCCACTGCGCACTGATGTTTGAGTATACAGATGAGAAATTATGCGAGAGAATAGAGGGTTTGCAGAAAAAAAATAACAGAAAAGTGAAGAAGTTGTTCCTTATAGACACAACACAAGGAAATTACAGGTGCTAAGTGAGCTGCATCAATACACTCTTCACTTTTAATGTATAGTAACATTATTGCAACTTTTCCATTTTGAGCTGACGAAGCTGCTGCATGCTACTGAAATCTGACAAAATCTCACCTGGAGACACATTTTTACCCATTTCTTGCACTTCATCTAGCATTTTCAATGCAAGAACGGGTTCTGAATACCCCTTAGTCTGCATCTTGTCTAAAAGGGAACCTTATAAATGACATAGGCAACAACTCCGCGTGTCAAACAAATAGTTCTACTCACGTATTTATTCTTATGCCGTTTGATGTTCTGTCATAATTGACTCGCTCTAATGTCGTTTCAAACCCGTATGAATTTCTATCTTCAGTGGAACACAATATGTAAATGTATTTAAGAATATCCTGTCAGCTCTAGTCCATATAGTGAAACTGAAAGGAGATAAAATTTGGTGCCATTTATCTTCATTAATTTTGGTTAGACACTTATCATGATAGTCCATTTTAAGAGCTTTGTCAGAGTGGAAGATTATCATTGTATAATCTGATCTAGTCTGTTTATATGCTATTGTATAGCTTCAGAATAAGAATATATTAGAATATAATGAGCATAAATCACATGGACTAGTTTTATGATACTTTAATATCATAGTCATATGTTCTTTTTAGTCAATTGGAGCTTTACAGACGACTAGGATATTCTTCAGAAAATCACTTTTTGTATTCATGGAAGAAAGAACACATGGATACATGTTTGGACATATTTTTCATTTTTGAACTTCTAAATAGGCAGCTCACTAGGTTTTGGACAAGAGCTGTTATTTTTGACCACAAAGCTAGACTTCCCTTTCATTTCCAAAGGACATCTGCAATGGTCTAAGAGTGACTGCTCTTCATTGCGGTTTGTCCGTGAGCTCTCTTTAAGACAAGGGCACAGTACCATGCACTAACTAAGGATTAAATTAAATCGAAACGGGAAGCCAAGGCTGCAAGATTGTTTTTGTTTTAAGGCGGTGCAAATAACTCTTGATTGCTAAAACTCTTGCGAGGAGATGTGCTGATTGAGGAACAGCTCACACAAGTTTCTTTTCCAAATCTTTATTTTCGCTGTTGCTTTCTCTCACTGTAAAGATATCTCTCTCTCTCTCTCTCTCTCTCTCTCTCTCTCTCTCTCTCTCTCTCTCTCTCTCTCTCTCTCTCGCACTGACATTCTATTACGGCTTGTTCGTTCATGACATATTCAAGGAGTAGTCTCTGTTCTCTACAGTTTTGTTTGTTGTATATGATTGTCTGTGGCAGGGGGCTATTTTTAGTGAGGACAATGACAGGGCCCTCTTGTTCTTGCATAATATAATGGTAATTTTTTTCTCTCTTTTTCTTTTGTCATAATTGTTCCCATGAGCAAAACCTGAAAAAAAATATACATGAGGACATTGCCTACTCAAGATGAAGCTAAATTGAGATTTTGTCGACTGTCAACAATCTGTAGCCAGGCATCCTTTAACACCTTAGCAAAACAATGAAAGTCAGAAAAGATGCTTCTGTTGGCGTAGATGTTAAACATTAAACATGTAACTTACGCTTAATGCAACTTTCATGAGGTTTTATGGCTTACAAAGCCATGCAAGTTCTCAACGTCATGAGAATCACAATTCATCAGAAACATTTTCCATTTGCTTGTTTCCAACAAACACCCTTTGAACTAGCATACAATCTCACTTAACCATAATGTTTTTAGTGACCACAGCATATGGTGTACTGTGTATTATGGGTGGGCAGTATGACTAAAATCTTTTATCTCAGTATGAGTTTTTTTAAAATCATGGTAACCGTTTATATAACAACGCAGTCATTTTTACTGAAAATTCAACCCCCAAATGTTTTATATTCCCTAACCATGTTGTATTGGCTATTTTATTGATCATCTAGTGACTTAAATCATTCAAATTTAATTTTATTGAGTCATCGTATTTAATTCAAAGCAGTTATGCATTATCCTCCTGAGAATGACCATGTGTGCGTGGTCCATTTCCATTTTTGCTTTGTTAGTATTAGCACCTAAAAAAAAAAACATTCTAGAGCAAATAGTTTTCCTAAAAAATGTATGTCCACATATAGTTGAAGACAGAAGTTTACATACACTTTGGATGAAGTCATTACAACTCATTGAACTGAACTTTTTTAACAACTCCATAGATATTATTATATTAGCAACCTATAGTTTTCATTTAGGACATCTACTCTGTGCATGATACAAGTAATTTTTTCAACAATTGTTTACAGACAGATTGTTTCACTTTTAATTGACCATATCATAGTTCTAGTGGGTCTGAACTTTACATACATAGTTAGCTGTGCCTTTAAGCAGATTGGAAAATTCCAGAAAATGATGTCAAGCCTTTAAGCAATTTGTGGGCATAACTGAACATGCGTGTGCGAGCAGTATGTCTCCCTAAGACAATCTCTGCTGTGATTGGCGCCTTGTTGGCTATGTACATCGAAAGTTTAACCCTTTACTGACAGCCCAAAGTCTCCTGAACTGTGATCAGTTGGTTTAAATAAATGAAATTATGCATTGTGTATAGCAAAGCCAAAATGCAACGTCCACGTGGATGTCACGTTTGAAGCTTTTGTTAAAAAGCTGATTAATGTACACTTGTTTGCAGAATACTATAGTTTTGTTTTGCGTTTTTAATGTTGTAGATATAACACAGTATAGCAGAGTTTTGCTGGTTGACACAATTCTACCTTTCCTTTGCAGCCAAACTGAAGCTGGAGGACCGGTTAGCTGCCGCAGCGAGAGAGAAACTGGCTCAGGCCTCCAAAGAGTCCAAAGAGAGGCAGCTCCAGGCCGAACGCAAGAGGAAAGCCGCCCTTTTTCTGCAGACCCTGCGAGGCCCTGAGGCTGAGGTCAAGCGAACTGAAGATAGAGCTGCTCCACCTGAGGTTTGTGTATGTGTACACGCATTATCCAAGCATTGACCCTATATCACTGTATACACCCAAATATGAAAAATCTTTCAGAATTTACTTCCACTCATGTTACTCCAAACCCATATGACTTTCTTTCTTCCATGGAACACAAAAGGAGAAGTTTTAAAGAATGCTCATTCTGCTCTCTTCCATAAAATAAAAAAAGTGTATGGGGACTCTCAAGCACTATATTTGATGTCTTCAAAAGCCACATGGTAGATGTGTATATTAAATTGACTTGTTTGATGCTGTTCAAGGATAATCTTGCTTGACAGCCATGACACCATTCACTTTGATTGTATGGAAAAGAGAAACTCCTTTAATCTTCCACAAAAAGGAAAGAAAACCATTCGGATTTCGAAAGGCACGAGGGCGAGTAAATAATGATGGAATATTCATTTTTGGGCAAACTATCACTTTAATGCAATGTTTTAAAGTGCTTGATCTAGTTGAAATTTTCAACATTGTCGCTCTACACTACAGAATCATGCACCATGCTGTCACGCTTGTAGATTTTTGTGTTTTTATTTAATCAATTAGCATCATGTGAAGAGTTCTGCTCAATAACCCTGCTCTGGTTTCCTTGAGATTTGTTAAGTCAAGTCCCCGTAAAGAAAAACAGCTTAGTTTATCGATCCATCGAGAGTCTTGGGGAAATGCTCATTACTGCAAAACGATTCCCGACAACCATTTTTCAGCATTCTCCCATGGAAGAAAGTGACTTTGCTTGCTGACAGGCCAGATTATATGTTTAAAGACATTGTTTATCCACCTCCCAGTCGTATCTTTATGGACTAGTGGGACGAGAAGTTCCTAATTAGTTGTACTGACAAAGCTGGGGTCTCCAAAGTATCTGTTTGTGTTTGAAAAAGTTTTGTTTGTGTTTTGTGTCTGTGTTTATACCCTTTAAAGAAGCCCTGAGGAGTACTGAGCATCGATTTTCATCAAAGCTTAGACTGAAAATGTCAAAACAACAAAAAAAGAGGATGTTTTGCAACGTTTACTTTATGTACACCATGAAACGTTTGCAAACACTGGTCAAATGTGCCCATTGGACATTACGAGAATGCGAGTTGAAAGTATAGTTCACCCAACAATGAAAATTATGTCATTATTTACTCATGTTTATATCATTCTAAACATTAATGACTTTCTTGCCAGAGGTGGGGGACTCGAGTTACATGACTTGACTCGAGTTGCAAATTTAAGGACTTTTGACTTGCTTGTCTAAATTAAGAAAATTACTTGAATTGACTTTGAGTTGAGAACCAGCGATTCGAGACTTGACTTGAACTGCATGACTCGACAATGACTTGAATGTTTTTTTATTATTATATATTATTTCAATAACTTTATATACACAGTAATATATAATTTATATAAACAGTAATGAAATGTGTTTTAAAAAATATTGCGACATCAATTAATTCATATGGAGAAATGTAAGCCCGCCAGCACCACTGATCTGCATCTGCGCAGTTAACGCTGAGCTCACAACGCGCCAAAATGACAGATGATTGTCAAGTTCCCAAAATAATATCCTTTTGATATAAAGATTCCGAATTGAACCGTGTGAATAAAAAAAGTTTTGCCAGAAGCACAATATGCAATGCAAAAATATCAGATACATTTCAAAAATGAAAGGAAAAAAAGGTAACTAAATCATTTCGTTCTCATTTCATTATCCAGAAAGATTAATATGTAAAATTACTGTTCAAAATGTCTGAGGGTTTTAACAGGGAACTGCACACAAGAATTTCACCTACTGTTGCACTCGTGTACACAGTAGTGTGACAAAGTGATTTGATTTGATTTTGATTTTGATGGGGTTGTCAATAAATTAAAATGATTCACGATTAATCTCATGTTTTGTAGCGTGACAAGTTTGAAATTACTCGATATTTACTGTTGCACTGTGACCACAGCCTGTCAAGCTCCAAAAATGTCAAAAATAATGGCCCCATAAAACTTGAAATGAAAACATTCTCTACTTCTGTGACTTTCCTACGTCATTTGGGGCCCATTAATTCATGTAAATAACAATAATGCCTTCTCTATGTTATCACAACCTTGGCCACGCTCACTAGTGCTTCAGTTAGTAAACTGAGAGAGAGCAGGACAAACAGGCCTAGTGTGGTCTCACTTTTCCTGGACACCAAAGGGCACCCATCTGGACTATTTTTAATTATTTTTATATAAATAAAGACCACTGTCATGTATCTGGTGCTGCTTTTAAAGACACGGTGTCAAGTTACAACTCTGGCGGCCCGCGGAGCTGTTTGCGGCCCTCTGTATCGTTGAATACTCATCTTGCACATTGGACAAGACTGAAGAAATTTTTTAGATATCGATACAGTTACCTTGACTTCGATACCGGTTCCTAAACTATACTTTTTTTTCTATACCAATTTTATGAAATCTGTTTTAACAAGATTAAAAACATTACCTCAAAATAAAACTTTGGTAGAAAGCTAAACTGTTAATTCAGCCAACCCTAAGGATAAGAACAGTTCAACAAGATAACTAGTTTAATGTATGTTAAACTTGATCAGTTACTGTCAACTTTAAAGCATTTTTATCATCGATTTAGCTAGCTATCTGTAGCCATACATCCCAAAAAATATCTAACGTTACGTAGGTCCCAGTTTATAGGACTATGTCACCATGCACAGAAACGTTGATTTAACATGGACACAAGCATGTACCACTACAAGTTAGACGATTTTGTTGTTGGTATGTTTCCTAAACGTTAACCTTACCTGTCGGTGTCCCAGTCATAGGGCCGCTGCATTCATCAGTAGTTTTGAAGGAAGCTTTGTGGCAGGAGGACGCTGAGAGGATGACTGCCCTGCTCAGTCTTCTTGTAGTCGAAGACAGAGCAACTTTCTGCTCTTAAGTTTATTCCGTGCACTGTCAAGTGATTCATCAGATTTGTCGTGTTGCCGGTCTTGGCAGCAATTATCTTTTTGCAAATATTGCATCGCGTGCTGTTGGCATCGAGCCTGGTAAATGTAGCCACACATTTGATCTTTTCCACATCATTTACATCTATGGGGGTTGAGGCGCATACACAATACAGCCTCACGTGTGAGCCGTGTCTCTGGGCCTAACCAGCATAAACTAGTGTTTTTCCTTGATGACTAAACACAGCCAATCACTGGCACTTTTAGATTTGGGCACATCTAGCATGCTACATGCTTGTCACTGACACTGACAAGATTAACTCCTTAGGTATCGAAATTTGGTACCGAACGACAAGACATTTTTCGATACTCAATTGTTTAGAGGCAATTCAATCTGTGCCTAAAATGAATCGAAATTGATACCCAGCCCTAATGTTGATTGCATTCAGTTTATGATGTTATTACAACTATTGAGGTTGCTTGTTCTTAGCAGACCTGCTGATCACTCTGGATTCTAGCATGCAACATCTTATACTTGCTCATCAGTTATAAGGTAAATTGAGCTAAATTTTACCTCAGCTTGTCAGCGAGCTAGTGCACTATTTTTAATGTACGCAGGTGGAACCCATGTCTTTTGTTTGCCTGGATACAAAATCTGTCATAAAAGATTTCAATTTGATTCCCAAATACACCTTTGATCAAGTGATCAAAGAGACGTACAGTATGAGAGATACATACACCAGAGCTGCTCTCCTCACAGATGTAAAGGATAAATAAAATACAAGGGTAAAAGTCATCAAAAGTTTTTACGGAATCTGTGACAGTGTGGGAATCACCAAAGACATCTAAAGCTGTTTCGCTCGTGCTTGTGAAAAACCAGTATTGTTGTTGAAGATAATATTTAGATTTTAACTAATACCTAAAAGCTGTTTTATGAGATGAGTTGAAAATGTTGTCTGTTCATTTGTGTGTTCAAAGTTGCCCATCCCTGGTGTAGGATATGTGTTATGTGGAAATCCTGAAATTTAGTTTTTAAGTATTGATTGTGTTTTCAATATCTTCAGTCGATGTCAAATCTTCCGATTGAGTTTCAAATACGAATCATAATAGTAAGGTTTTTATGTTGAAGTTTTAAGGAGGCGCTTAGGCCAAAACCGAGCGTTTCAGACAGAGTGCCAGATACAGGGTGGAAATGTATCATATATTACTTAATAATGACTATTTTGGTGCAAAAAAATACTTTACTAACATTATCAGTGGACCTGAGTGAAGATTATAAAATAAAAGAGCTTTTCATGACCCCTTTAAATTTCAAGAAGACTAGCATGTACGCTCTTCATAATGTCTACTTGTGTGTTCCACGCAAGAAAGTAAAACGGGTTTGGAACAACGTGAGTGTGAGTAAATAATTTATATTTTTGAGTGAACTATCCCTTTTTTACACAATGATTAAGTTCCTATCAGGATGAATTTTCTGTATTGTGTACGATTTGTACTTGGATTGCTTTCTCAGCTGGTGCCTCTGAGATCATAGCAGCGATGTTTCTCCTACCCTCACTACGATAGCCAACACTGCTTGTGTTCCATTCAGATTTCCCCTGGTTCTTTTCACAGCCTGAAAACACCCAGTTTTTCCAGAAAAGTTTGCACCATGGTGTCCACGGAAAGGAAAGCATGAAAAAATGAGAGTAAGAGAAGCTGATCGGAAAAGAGAGGGAAAGACTAGGAGTAGGCAAGCGATGAAGACTAATCTCTGCGATTGTCTTCACAGGCGTGTGGTTCAGCTCCACATTAATGAGGCCAATGAAGTGTGAAATCAGGAGAAGCAGCCGGTGAATGCAAGACTGCTTCCTCTGGGCTTTTACCTGAGTTTCTCACACACATATACACAACTCGTACTCTCCCGTCCAGCTCATCTGTTATGAATATCCCTTCTTTTCTTTCTCAGACACCTGACTACATGAGCAGGCCACCTTTTTTTAGTCTCCACATTATTACTTAAACCAAGGCCTGGTTTTTCTACACTGGATGCAAGCGGTGCATCATGACATGTCAAAAATAAATTAAAGAAGCTGGAAACATCCAATGTCCATTTCTGGTTGCACAGCTTCTTTAGCCACTTCATTTTTCCTGGCCATCTTCAATTAAATCAATGAACTATTATTAAAATGTATTTCCCATACATTTTATTTGTTATATATTTATATGGAATAAAGACAATCATACGTGTTTGAAAGACATCAGGATGAGTTATTGATGACAAAATGTACATTTTTGGTGAACTATTAATTTAATGTCTGCATGTCTGAAGCACAGGAGTGTTTTTGACAGTTATTGTGTTATCCTAAAGGACTGATTTATGCAGGCCAATTTGCCAGCCTGTAAATATGGTTGCATCCTGTCTTTTATCTGCTGAGTGGACTCTGTTTCACGCACTTTATGGCTCCAAGGCTTTTTGCTGTGTCTCCAATGCAAATCGCTCTTTGATGAAATCGGTCATCGCTCTTGATTGCTGTATCATCCTTTGCATCTCCCCATCTTTTCCATTTCCTTTCTGTGTCTCAGCAGTGTTAATGATTTTAGGGGATTTAAGCTTAATGCCAGCAGTGATCTCTGATGGAGCTGATTGCCAGCATTGATCTTTGCGCCATTTGCCTTTCTTGAACCCTCCTCAAGTCTCTTATATGAGGAGGCAGCACAGCTGAGAGACACATTCAGAATGCACAGAGCTCCCTCTGTGTTTGAAGCTCCCACCATTCCGATTTACTGCCACTGTACTAATTGCTATGGCAACAAAGATCAAATCTATCCATTTCCATGTGCATCAGGTCATCTAGTGGCTTATAAAACAAAACAAAAATGTCTGTTGCCACTTTTACTAAACCATTTACGTACACAAATTATGAGTCACGATGGAAAAGTAGTTGCTGTTATTAATGAGATTGTCTAGCTTATTAGATTGTTTTGTTGTTCTAATATTTTGGCTAAAATATTAGTGCTTGCAGTTGCATCCTAAAACTGTAAAAGTGTAGTCTATTAATTGATTATTTAAATACAGCCATACACGTCATTTGATTACAGCCATAAACATTCAGACTGTCTTTGGCAGATGCATCTTGTTTCACACAGTTTTTATACGTGTTGAGTTTCAAGGACTGTGTATTCGCAGGAAGTTGTTTTCTCATAAGTTTTGCACGGTTTTTAACCTTTCCACCTCAAAAAAAACAAAACATTGCATTTGTTTAAAGACGCCATGTCAGGTAAAATTGGTCCAACTTAAAAAAAAAAAAAAAAAAATTCTCAAGGTCTTTTCTGTTCCTTTCTGTTGCGCTCCATCTTGCTGTTTAATGCAGGAATGCGTCTCATGTAAACGCCCCTCAGAAAAGTGTTGCGCTGTTTTTTAGGTGATCCGTCATGAGTGTTGCGTTTTTAAGATGGCATTTCAGTTAAGAAATAGTCCAACATGTAAAAGAACTTCTCAAGGCCCTTGTATTCTGTTCTGTTCCATTCCTTTGCAGAATGTAAAAAGCGTCTTGCCTTTCTTTAATGCATTGCATTGTTTTAAGTATTTTACTAAAAGGGTTGCATTTTTAAGATGGCATTTCAGTTTAAAATAGTCCCAACATTTGAAAAAAATTGCCTCAAGACCCCTGAATTTGTTAGAGTCCGTTGCATATGCTCTAGCTGTTTGTTTTTTTTTTTTTGTTTTTTTTTTTTTATGCAGGATTCTGTCTCATGTAAACACCTTAGAAATGTGTGTGATTATTATACAGGGCTTCCATAAGACTAACAAGTGAGTTAGACAACCCGTCTAACTGTCTATGTTAAAAATATCTAGTTTTACACATCCCTAATATACACAAGGACACATCTGTAAACACCATGGTCAATCGTACCCCACTTAAATTTACGAAGAGCAAAGGTGCACAAAGTAGCAACTTGGAGCACTGAAAGGTTTTGATACAAGGCCCAGGGTCTGAAATTAACACCCGCCAAGCACCAAATGCGGGTACATTTTCTATTTGGCTGGTGAATATTGCAGTGTCATACGCCACTTTGGCAGGCGCTTTTTTGTCAGTTTGTGTCCGCTTGTACAATAATGTAACATGTTCCCGTATTGTCATCAATGGGGTTCTGTAGGTCTTCATTCAGTAAGGTTGCATGGAACGGCTCTCATTAGCTAGTCATGTTGCTCATCGAAAGTCTCAGTTAGCAGTAGTACTTGTACTTGTCATGTACTTGTATGTGTGGAGCTGGTGTTGTCAAGCCGGCTGATCTTACGGGCTCCTTGGCTCAAACTCACTTGCTCTATTTGTAGCAGATTACCGCGAGTAGAGCGCTAAATCACTTCATACAGACTACATATTTATTTCATTAAATAGCAGCCGTTTGTAGTTTAATAATCACTTTGAGTCACATAGTGACCAACTTTTCCAGTGGTGAAAAGTCTGGGAAAATTACTGACATGACCGAATCGCTCATGCTTAAAATTACTGAGCACTGAGAAGCTCTGGTAATTATTACATAACCCCACGTCCCCATATAAAACTAATACGATCCGAATAGGGCTGAATACCACTATTACTACTACTACTACTAATAATAATAAATCTTAGAATCTGAGTACTGAAAAGGAAGTATCGGAAGTAAATTTAGATTAAAATAAAGCAAAATGACCCACAGATTTTTTACTGTGAAAAGTTATTCAAAATAACAAGCATGTTTTTGGACCACCTATCAGAAAACTGCTCCACAGTACTCATCCGAGTACTTCATGTTTATCAACGTAACAAAGCGTGAAAAAATGTATTACATATTTAATGCAGCATATCAAATGAAACCAGAGATGCTACTCTTTAGCTAACAGGTTTCAGTGAGAAGTTTTGAAGAAGTTTCTTACCCGAAGCTTTTTTTGTTGGTGATGCACCCTTAGAAGCAGTTCACGGAAATCAAAGCCACGGTGCTTGGTCACGTGACTCTGTGTGTTAGAAGTTTCACCCTTAAATGACTCCTTGGAGTGTTCTGAACAGCATGCAATGTGTTTAAATTAATTTAATTTAGTATAGCGAATCCAAAATAGCGAGTCCTCGGATGAGGCCACTGGTTCGCACAAGGTTTATAAAATTACCAATGATTTGTCAATGTGATAAAGTGTTGCATGTTTGTGTGGAATATTTCACTATATTCAATGCGTGTGATATTTGAGAGCTATGGTGAAGGGGAAGGTTTTCAACAAATAATGACTTAAATTTCAGTCTCCTCCTCACACAAAGCTCGTTCTGTATGGCTTCAGAAGAAACAACATGCGCTGAGCATCCTCTCTGTGTTTTCAGCTCCCACCATAGTGATTTGCTACCTTTGGCGCTTTACTGATTGCTATGGCAACAAAAATCAAATCTAGCCAATTCAGCATGCATCAGGTCATCTAGAGGCACATAAAACATACTACTTTAGTTCCCTACCTTTTACCAATCCAAGGATGTGCTACAAAGTGTATAGATTAATTTAATACCTGCAAATAAATTTGTTTTACAGGGCACTCTCAGAAATTTTCACCATGTTGAACAAATTGCTGTCTCGTTCCATCGCAGTCAGCCGTGACTGCAGCACTGTTTGGACTCTGAGAGAGTTTTCTCCTGCACATAGTGTGGAGTGCCTCTGGCAGTGCTTGTGTTTGTAATTTATTTCTCGTTCGCTGTTGTATACAGTTGTGCCTCAATATCACAGAGAAAATGTGAGAAGGCACATTGTGCTGAAAAAAAGCCTTGATCTGCGCTATTGTCCCTGGGCTTGGAAGGATAGATCCGGTGTGACATTAAAATGGAAATAAGACCCTGCTAATTGTTTGATGTTTAGCTACAACCCATCATCAAAATAAATGCTGTTTGAATTGGGAAATGTTGACTGTCATCTGTGCAGCCAGGTGGCACACTGCAGCTAAGCCCAGTGACAGCAGCAGGACAAGGAAGTGTAACGGAGACTTAGTCTTGCTCTGCTTCAATCAGCTACATGTTTCACAATGGTTTTAATATAAAATCACATTGTTATAATGACAATTGTATAACACAAATATACAATTGTCCAATTTAAGTGTTTTTTTCAATTGATCACAGTCATTTATGGCACCAAATTTCAAAACAGATCAGATGCTTTTATTTGATTGGAACATGGAAGAGTGTGGGGGAGTGGGTTTGGGACACGACAAAGGCTGTATCCAAACCTGCATCTCCCATATTAGCACATCTGTTTTTTTTCTGTCTTTAGTTTATTTAACATTATGAGGACATATCCTAATTTTTGTTCATGAACATTGTACAACTTTGTTCTTGGAATTATAGGCGTGTAATTTCGAACACAGTTTGTTCCTGCTGGCATCAGCTTTGTCTAATAGAAGCTGCTGTCTCTTTTGTGTCTGCTTGAGTTGTGAAGTGATAGATAATGGTTTAGCTTTTCAAAGGTGAATTGGAAATGATGGATAAAGGCTGCTTTTCTAAAATAGGGACTGGGGTGCACCGTTCATCCCCAATGCTGGGAAAGTCACTCATTGTTGGATTTAAAAAGCATTTTCACCAGGTAGCAGTTCGTTAAAGACTTTAATTTCTTCTTTTACATCCACGGTAGTTTGTAAAATAGGGTTTTTCAGAAGTGTAGCAGGTAGTACACGTGCCCTGACATGTTGCTCGGTAGAGACTATGCCGGTCACCCGAGTTTGAATCCAGTTTTAGAAAGAAAAAGCCCACTCCCCCAAAAGGTAATACAATAAAAAAAGAACAAAAAACATATGTTTTTGGATTTGGTGTGATATAGCAGACATTTGCTGTATTGTGAAAATGCACAGAAATGTTACTACCTTCAACGTCAGTTACTGCATATACAAGAATGTACACTCAATATGGTCCTAATAAAGTGCCAGACATGATCATCTGCTTTGTTATCTAAGGTAACCACTCAGATTGTGAGTGGTTACCTTAGTTACTTAGTGGTTACTGTAGCCTTTCTGTCAGCTCGAGGTAGTCTTGCCACTCTCCGTTGACCTCTTTCAACAAGGTAATTCTGTCCACAGAACTGCCGCTCATTGGAACTGTTTTGCTTTTTTGGCACCATTCTGAGTAAACTCTAGAGACTGTTGTGCGTGGGGATCAGCAGTTACAGAAATGCTCAAACCAGCCCATCTGGCACCATCAATCATGCCACAGTCAAAAACTCACTGAAATCAAATGTTTTACACATTCTGATGGTTGATGTGAACATTAACTGAATCTCCTTACCCGTATCTGCATGATTTTATGCATTCTACTGCTGACACAATATTGGCTGATTAGATAATCGCATGAATAAGTAGGTGTTTAGGTGTTCCTAATAAATTGCTCTGAATGTACGTCAGAAAGTTAGAAATATCGTTTTTCTTTTAATTATTATTGTTTCTTTTTCCCCTCGTAGGGTTAAACGCAGAAAGCTGAAAAGAAATGTGTATTTGATGTATTAATTTAACAGAGGTACTCAGGGATGTAGTGGAGGCTAAACGCACGTAAACGCTGTTTACGCACCTCCTAAAATTCGGAAATAGCGTTTACCCACCACCAAAGTGCGTTTATCCACCTCTAAATAGCCTATAGTTCCTAAGCCATTTTAAATTAAGCTTATGCCGTTTTAGTTTTATATTGTTCATTATTAGTTTCATAGGTTGTTAAACCTAAGACGAAGTCTTTCATATTGCGCTGCATTACTGTCAGTGTTGACCAATCTCTTATAGCCAGCAAGCAGCAGACTGCATCAAGATTCATCAGTCACTAGCCCAAAGTATACATAAGACATGATTTTTGAACACTTCATTGAGTTTTGTTTTGTAGAATAAATATTTGTAAAAGATTATCGTTTTGTATAAATTGTATCTTAATTTTGATCAATGTTTTATCAACCAACTGCCTGTAGGCTATTTAATAAATAAGAAGCAAATATATAGCAGACAATGTAAGGTGCCGGCGATCACTTGCATTGCACGTGAACAGGAGGGCGCTGAAACTCAGCTTGTGCCTCACAGATTTGAGAAATATAGGCTATGGCTATCTATTATAAAAAGCTTGAAATGTTTTACTATTAAACGAAACTATTCAAAACGAAAAGAAATAGGCTACTCTCTGATTATGTAATCAAATGTGCATTTCTCTCTGGCATTCATGGCGAGTCCGCATCGTCAACTTCATCTTTGCAGCGACACAGAAAGCACCAGTTTATTAATAAACAATTAAATGTCTCCTTCCTATTTTTGACACATTAATAATTACTTTCGGCTGTTCTTTGTGGCAAGCTTTATGTGTGCGGGCGTGCGCTTGAGTGCGGCTCTATTAGGCTACGGCTACGTTAACGCTCATCCATCCTGTATAGCCTGTTTAAGTAATTAAATTAATATAGGGGCGATTTGTCCACTAATGGCTAAAATGAACAACTACTAGTCGATTAGAAAAAAAACTTTAGTCGGAGGCAGGCAGCCCTTATTCTACATATTTTCGAACCAGCAGGTCATTCTGGGTTGAGCGAGCGACCCTGAGCGTAATGAGCGAGCGGAGCGGAATATTCAGAAATGCGCTCTCCGCTCATGCTCTGATCGGAACAAACCAAGCATGACAAATTCAAACTTTATTTCATTTTCTCCGTTACTTGAACACTCACTACATTATCAAACACAGTATGTTATGTCTATTTTAATTTATTTATTTTTATTTCATGTTTCTAAGTAGGCTACAAAATTATGTAAGTCCACAAGGCGGTCCACAAGCTGATGCTATGACGAGGGGGGCTCCTTCCCGCACTACTGCCTACATGTAATGATGAATGAATTGTAAAAATGGACATCCGGCAATTTTTTAAGCGCCGTCAAGACAGCAGCCCTCCTCCTGATGCCAGCAAACGGTCTCGGCTACAAGCCCAAAGTGAGTGAGCACGTCATCCTCCTGGGCTTTTGGGAAAAACTGATCCACATTTTTCATGACTTATTATAGACCAAACAACTAATCGATTAATCAAGAAAATATTCAACAGATTAATCGACTATGAAAATAATCCCAAATCCGTAATCAGTACAAGTGCATTGCATTGGAAGCGCTGGATATAAGCCTCCCTCTCTATCTCTCTTAAATATTTTAGTTCTCTCTGTTTTGTCATTTAGTAAACTTTATATATTTCAACCATATTATTCCTTCTTGAGTCTCTTTAACAAGAACTTAAATGAATGTATGAATTGAATAGTGATTGTGTGACCTATGATGAGGGAACAACCAGTGATACCCTTGGAAGTACCATCAAATGATAGCCTATAGCGATGTCATCAGGATACACATAGGCAGTGGCCCACCTTACCGGGTGACCACGTCGTGGTCCACCAGAATTTATAGTTTACCCACCTCTTTTTTTTACCACTACACCTCTGGAGGTACTGTCTTATAGCACATATTTAGGGGTGCTGGCCTCATAAGAGTCATGATATTATCTTGGCGAGATGTGTTCTGAATCTAAAACGAGAATAAAGATAGGACCCCTTGAGTCAGCTTGTGTCTTTAGGAAGCAGTGCAGGAGAACAAACATGGCAAGCCTTGAAAAAAGGCTTGGAAAAAACTAGACAAAGCAGAATGCATTTGTCAGTATGTGCATTTGTCAGTATGTGCATATCTCAACACTGCTGTTAGCATTTTAACAGGTATGCACCTTCTGTGGAACAAGAAAGGCAGGTAAATTTTTGTGTATATGTATAGCCAGCGGGTTTGAAAATCAAAATGGAGCCAGATATTTATTTATGTCAAAAGAATGTGTGTAGAAATAGTTCCAGCTCTCTGTGTCTTGAGCTATTCTAATGTATCTCTCCTAAACTAAATAGTTTTTTGGTACGGAATTATAATTAATTATATTATATAGAATGGTGCATGTCTCTTGAGAGGGCTTTCCAAATCAGATCAACCAATTTAATCGCTTCAATTCACATAACAATCGGACATCTAATCTAATTGCAACTTGTTGGATTCTTGTTGTAGGTGTGCGCAAAAAGACATATTTTCAGAAATGATGCCAGAATTGTATTTTTGGGTGAACTATCCCTCTAAGTAAGCCCTGTATATTAAGTTTGGTTTCAGCCTCACCATATCCTGTTTGGATGAAATTCTTAGGGGGCTGTATATTCAGAAAAAGCTATTGAATTGAGCAGCTGAAAGGAAGAGAAAACGGGTCTTGAGATGTTTTTAAAAGTTGAACTATTTAATTTACAGAATATAAAAAAACAGCACAAGATGTGAAGCAGTGGCACAAGAAATCTAAATAAACTAGTCTATCTTACTAGTTTATTGTTGACTGTTTTGGATCTCTAGTCGACCATCATGACCCATCCATGTTGTTTGAAAACTCATCCATTTGTTTTTCCTGAAAAGCTAACTTTTTCTTCTCAAACAAGAAAAAACACTGCTAATTAGCACTTTGGAGAAACAGTTTGTAAGCTGCTAAGTTAACAGTGCTTCTATGCTTCATTGACATTGGAGGTTCTGCCAATAGCACTATTGCTTCAGGGGGAAATGCCTGCCAACAAATGGCCTGTAGTAAGCAATGTCCTCGAACCACTGTTCCGGTGTCAGACATTGGCATGCTTACTGACAAAACAAAGCTTCCGACTGTGCATCCCTTAGAACCATAGTGGATTTGTGCCTTAGGAGCTATCACTTTGAGCGAGGTATCTGGACAACTTATCTGTGAGTCGCTACGAGTAGTGTCCGTCTGCAGCCACACGCCTCTCTACTCTTTTCCTTTAAGCAAATACTTCATTATGCAATATAAACCTGCACTTAACACCCACAGCTTAAAGCTACCTTAGCATTGATTGAAGGGCTCATACAGATTGTAATTTTAAAAACAGGCATTCCGACTACAACAGACTGACCTTCAACATGCAATTCTAATTTTTCTGTTCTTACCTGAGAGCAGACCTGTTGGGCAGTTGCCATAAAGCTGAAGCCAACACCAATTAGCTTTAAAGCCATCTGCTAGACAAAATTAAAAAATGTACTTTTAGCAGAATTGATACTTTTCCTCCTCTAGGAAAACAGACCAAATGATTGATGACTCATCTTGCTCTAAAACATAGATTTGTCCAATCAAATTCCAAATTCTAGAATGAGAATGTCCTTCACTCGAAAGCCTCTAAAGTATATTTAGAGCCATATGTTTGCGCGCGCATACATAGGCTGGTGCATGTGCGCTATGACTGCTATGAGAAAATTTATCTTCAGAAGCTGACCCACAATGATGTCTTTATAGTCCTTCAGACTCGATTTTATACATTTACATCTCCTGACCACCTCCTCACAAGCACTCTTGACATGCTACTGTTGTTGTGTTTATCTTAGTCTTCTGTTTTTAAATCATCTTACAGTGCTTCTTCGTGACGGCAACGGCTCAAATTGGAGTGTTGCTACCTTGTGGAGCCGCTAATTCATGAAAATAATTCCAGGCGCATACACATTCTGCATGTCCAAAGATGCGCAGTTAGAAAAATCGGGCTCTCCATGTTCAGTGCTCGAGCACTCTGCTGTTGACGAGATTTGCACCATGCATCCTGTACACGGACACTCAGCGTTTGTATCTGACCGAAGTATACTTTGGCCTTTTATACCATCTGCAACCATCTAGCAAGTAGCAAATGACTGAGGCGTAAACTACAGGCTATTGTCTACTTAAAAATATGATGAGCCCTTCGAGTCTTTAAACAACTATGAATGTTGTTGGAGCACATGCATCTATGTGGGAAACTTGGGTTTGTGTCTGACCCTCTTTTCTTGATCACCTTGAAGCATGCATGAAAAAAAAAAATGTGTAACTTTGTTTTATTGTGTAATGTCTGTTTTTGGTCGAGACAATTTCATTATTGGAGCCATACTTTTTCTCTAGCTCATAGTCACAAAACAGAATTAAAAAGGAGAATGGAATCGATGGACCCCCCCAAGGAAATGAGGCAAACTGAAACTGATGCCACTTTGCCTGTGTTTTCTTTAATTAGTTTATACATAGATATATGGCAATGATTTAAGAGCCCTCTATAACTTTTTGCCTGACCTAAATAGAGTAAACTGGCTACGAATTTGCTCTCAGCCAAAAGAAGAATTTTACTTCAACAAAGGCTTTTTGTTCACTGGGGGACCTTTTGTCACAAGTGAAAGAAGTCCCATGTATCATTCATAAAAAGAAAGAGAAACTTAAGTGGTGAGTTATACTGTGCTGCCTTATTAGTGGTGCTTTCAAAGCTGCTCATATTTACTATTAAGGATTCCCAAAACCCTTAACCCTAATTATACTCTGGTGTTTAACTTGTTGCTTACATTTTTTGTTACATCAACTTGTAAGGCTTGAGGAGAGGTGTGCTATTACTCTTCTAAAATACTGATCAAACATAATATTTTTGTTTGGTAGACAAAAAAATTGGTTTTAAAAAATGCTATTTACTTAAATGGAATCAGGGACCAGAATATCAAAGAGACTTGGAGGTGGACTTTTTGAAGCAACCACCTGGCAAGCTCAGAACAAGACACTCAAACGCCCTAGCAACCATCTAGAACACCCTGTAGTTGTGAGCGTTGCATGGGCATGAACCATTCACATATTGTGGATGTGCAAATGTACTAAAGGGTTTTGTTCATTCTCTTTTCATGTTGTTATTTTCAGGATTGAATGCATGTTTTGAATGTGCTGATGATGGCAAAGACCATGCATTGTGAGAGCTTCCGCCTGTCCCTGGTGTGCTGGCATTTTACCACAGAGCTCCTTCAATTTTGGGACGACTGTGTTTGTGTTTACATGTGTAAATGCTTTTGTATGTTTTTATTTTCTGGAAAGCTGGATGCTGTGGAGGCTTCAATGGAATATTTTTAGCATAGTCACCTGCTGGCATGCTGAAAGGGAAATTTTAGATTATCTCAGGCGTTTGCTCAATATGTTGAGAGAAATCATTTTGGGTTCTAAATAAACAAGCCGTATGTAATCATTAAAGCCATATTTTTTCACCTCGAGTGTAATTTGAACTAATTGGGAATAACCGACTTCTTTATTGCTATGGCTTTTACTTTAATCCTGTTTCTCATTTCTGACCATTTTCTTAATTAGATGGCATGTACAAGTATTGTGTACTAGCAGGATGCCATATTTTGCAGTGAAATGGACTTGAGGTTTTGTGTTATCCTACTGAAAGAGAGGAATCATAGATTTGACAATATGGCCACATTTGCTGATCTTCATACTTCCTTTCGATAAAATGTTTTCGCATAGAGCTCTTCATGCCATTTGAGTCAACTACAACCAATTGCATAGTAATCAGGCCAGTTCTCCAATTTTCCCAATGTGTCATGTCTTTCTTAATTTATGTATTCCAATGTATTTTATTTCAAGAATTTAAAGAGTTTCAAGAAGAAACCCTTCAAGTAAAGAAAACCCTTAGTGTTACATACAATTGTAAATAATGATTTTAAAAGCTTGAAGGCATAATTCACCCAAAAATTATAATTCTGTAAATATTTACTCAACGTCTTTTTGCTCCAAATCCCTTTGATTTACTTAATTTTGTGGAACATAAAAAGAGATGTTAAGGTGCGGTCACATTTACGTTTGCACAGCAATATTCCGCAGGCGAAATGGGAATCTGCGCAATGGACTTCCGGTGGCAAAGAGTTTCCCCTTTTGAATTTCACATGGAGTTCAAGTTTGGTGAACTTTGACAGGCGAATTTTACATGTTGACCAATAGGAATTTTCTTGGCTTTGCAGTAACCTCTGTGTTGGTGGTTCTTCGTACAGATAAACTGAATGTTCACAATGGAAAAAGATTGTGTTTCTTTTTAACTCAACTCACCCAGAGTAAAAATTTGTTTTTATTAATTTTAGAATGTTTATATGCACAATATAATAGAATTTGTATAGATCGATTGATTGATACTGTAGATTGGTTGAATCCTTTATGTGACTCTGGCAAGAGCTGTTTGATTTGTCCTTAGTGCAGGTGTGTGTATGTTCGTGATCGCAATTGCGCACACATGTGCCCCAGATTCGTGGTGCTTCAGATAATGTAATTTACTGTTCAATTGATTGGGCTCTTTGTGTCTGAGCTGCTCGGTTTAAAGAGCCTCTCTTGGGAGATCTGCTTTAATAAGAGGGTGTGCACTCAGGAGGGAACATGATCTGATTAGTGAAAAAAGCAAGGGTGCTGAGTTGAGACCCGGTGTTGTTGCCCTTATTTATTTATTTTTTTACATGTTAAACGATTGTGTGAGTTTCGGTAGCATTAACCTCGTTCACACTGGGCTCTGATCCCAGGATTTTTCTAGGATAATTGCAGAGGATCCTTCTGTGTGAACACAACCTGGAGCTGGAATGCCAGAAAATTATTTTCCATGGATCCGACACTAGTAACATTGGATCAATCCCGGAACATGTCTGTGTGAACAAAGGCAGTGCTGATACCACGAAGGGTGTGTGCTGTAGTGATGACGTATTTATCATCCGAAGGAGAAAGTTTGTATGCAGAATAGAGATTCAACTGTTTACAGTGTACCGCAGTTTAAAAAGCATTCATTTGGCTGATGTACCATTGCCATTTTCTCATTCGTAGCATTGTGTGATAGAGAAGCATTGAGAGATAAAGAAATTAACATTTGCATTGTAAATATTGGTTTAATTAAGAAACAGTCGGCTACATTTACACCATCATAAACCTGACGTGATCAAATAAATAATTTTTCATTCAGAGCACAGCATGCCAAATGTATGGAACATCAATTTCCCCTCTTGTATATGGTGCGGTTTAAGTCCTCAATTTAGGAATACTTTGGGTATTTAAAATGTGGATGATGGTCACTTAATATAAAAGTTGAATGTAAGTGTAAATGCAGCTTAGCTATAGGCTAATAAATTAAAAGCCTCCTTATATAAGAAACACAAATATATACAGTATGCATTTACAAGATTTGTAATGACTCGATAATTTTATAGGTAGACTAATGTTATGTTTATATTTTGTTAAACTCGCCACAGCACTTATGCAAATACTACAGGCCAAATTTTTGTTCATACATTTATTTTCTTAACACTAAAAATAGCAAGAACATAATACCTCAATTTATTAATTGCTTTTTTCCAACACATTAGGTCATGTTTGTCATCCAAGTATTGTTTTTATTTTCAAATTTGCAGCTTCGAAATCATGAAAATAATTCATTGAAAACATTTGCCTCGGCTTCTATAAATGCCTAAGTGAGGTGCAACAGTAAGCTTACAGTGCGTTTTTAAAGTACTTTTCTGTATGCTTTAGCATTATAGAAAAAAACGGTCAGCGATTATCAGAATATAGAAACTACTGGGAAAAAAACACCAACAAATAAATATCAAATTACTTTATTGTAATAAATGCTAACGTCTGAAGAAAAAAAATATATTTTGTGTAATTTGTTACTTCCAGTGGATATGCCTATTGTATAGAATCAAACTAAATTACAAAATCATTTACTGAATCGAATGTACATCATAAACGGCATCGTGAGGAAGGAAAATCATGTGGATATATTTAAGCAACATCTCAAGACATCAGCCAGGAAGTTAAAGCTCGGTCACAAATGGGTCTTCCAAATGGACAATGATCCCAAGCATACCTCCAAAGTTGTGGCAAAATGGCTCAAAAGACAACAAAGTCAAGGTTTTGAGCCCTGACCTCAATCAGCTAGATAGGCCTACAAACCTGACTCAGTTACACCAGTTCTGTCTGGAGGAATGGCTCAAAATGACAGCAACTTATTGTGTGAAGCTTATGGAAGGCTATCCAAAATGTTTGAACCAAGTTAAACAATATAAAGGTTACCAAATACTAACAAATTGTATGTAAACGTCTGACCCACTGGGAATGTGATGAAAGAAATAAAAGCTGAAATAAATAATTCTCTCTACTATTATTCTGGCATTTCACATTCTAAAGTAGTGATCCTATCTTACCTAAGACAGAGAAAGTTTTCTACGATTAAATGTCAGGAATTGTGAAAAACTGAATTTAAATGTATTTGACTAAGGTGTATGTAAACTTCTGACTTTATACATACAACTGTATGTATCATAATTATGTAACATTTTCATTGTCAAACTTAACTTTACATGATTTAGAGTTTAGTTCAAAGTTTTGTGAGAGTATAGAATCGTGAATTCAGTACATTAAATCAAACAAAATCCCTAAGCCCTTTATCATTTGTGTTTTCAATTTTTTATTATACAATTTTAATAAACTACAGGAAATAAAATGTCAATATTTATCAGATTAATCAATTTATCAAAAAAATTATCGAAGATTAATTGATAATCAAAATAATCATTAGTTGCACACTTACGGCTCCGAATCTGTACTTGTGGGTCGAAATGTTAACCACATGGTTATTTAAAAAATATTTTTTGGAGCAGTTAGTGTGAGAGCGCACTCTCTTTTTTTTTTTTTTTAACCCTGCAAATACACTTGCATGCACTCTGTCCAATGGACACCCATAGCACCGACCATGTGCAGCAGGATCTGCACGAAAGCTTTCAGAATCTCTTAAATCTCTTCATCATCATTTGACCCCAATCAGCATGACACCAGAGATGCTGTGGGAGTAAAGTGTCCTAATGCTCCATATGAACATCTAGAGAGATTAAAGCTTTCCTGCGGTTCCCAACACAACCACCACAGTTATTGTGCATTGTGTTCATTTCCCTCCTCCTTTTAAATGTAATGCCTTTTAGTTTTTGTTCTAGAGGAAGTGAAAACTTGAAAAATTGGGGCAAAAAAATTACTGGATGGATGGTAAAAACGTCCACTCTTCTATAATTATAAAGATAATAGCTTTTTTTCTGCCCCATTATATGCAACATATTGTGTGCAAAGAGAAAACAAATATAAAATTGTAAAATTGTTCTGGACGCCAAACTCACCACATGCTCCTTCAGAACTAAACAAAGCAATGGCTTTTTATTTAGGTAAGCTAAAAAGAATGGAAATTGTATTTAGTTCTAGAATGCCCAAGCTTATTAGTATAGAACCGAGTGTCACCTCGGTTGTCTGTGCCAGAGTCACTGCGCATCAGTATCCGAAAAACCTTAGGAGAGCAAAGTAAACTGTGGCGAAAATCAAAGAGACTCATTTTAGGTGTCATTATTTGAATGAAAAAAGGTGTCTGTATTCTTGCTACCTATGGGTGAGAGACGCAACAAATCACATGAGCTTCGTGCTAATGCTCATACATTATATGGCAAACAGAAAGATTGAGGTGAACGCAGGGCTCAACAATAAGGATAGACTACTTGCCCAGGGTCAATGTGAGAAAGTTTCAGAGCAGTATATTGGGCCAGTGCTGTAATGTCACTACATATTACATCTGTTGATCTTTTACATGTTTATTTAATGCCTTCTTGGCATGAACATTTGGTTTTCTGTGATGTTTTGAACAATATTGTAAGTTCTACTGACTTAAACCACCTTGGTAACATTATCTCGCTGACAAACAGAAAAGGCTTTGTCAAAATTGGTAATTGTCTTTCGATGCTCTGTGAGAATGGTTTGAAAATTATTTTCAAATCAGTAATGTTTTGTATTGTATACCATTGTTTTCCATTAATTTTTGTGTGGAGGGGCCTTTGAAATGTTTGGTAAGTCAAGAAAAAATCTGAACTATAGCATAATAAATTATACTGTTGAGGCCAGGTACACATCAGAAGTCTAGAGAGATGGATGTGCCATTTCCTCTGACAACGCTTGACCACCCTTCGTGACCAGGAGTGTGGGTTTATTGTGAAAAATATTCAATGTGTTGGCTATTTGATGTAATTGCATACCACTACCTGAGGCATTTGCTTCACCAACTTTTTCTTCCACCTGTCAGTCCAAACGCTTAAACACCAGTAGAGAAGATTTAAACAAATAGCAAAAGTGCTGTGCTAAAACTTTGGTTTTGAGAGTATCTCCAAAGAATGTGAAGTACATAGTAGTAATTTATTTCACTTAGATTTTCATTTCTCTTCAAGTATAAATAAACAGATGGATTAAGTATGCGGTACACTTTTCACTGCCGAACAAATACATCTAGCACCAGGGTTTTAATTACTTTCTTTATATTTGCTCCTCTGTTTTTCTAGGTGCAATCTCAGTCCATTGTTTTGTTGTCATGCCCATTGGGTAGTTTGTAATGCATTAATTTAGGTTGTCTACAATCATGATATACTAGGAATATTTCAAGTCTTATTAGTAGTGGTCAACCATTCTGGGTTTTTCTTCAGTGGTCGATATGATCCCAATATCTAGAGAGTAGTGTGGCCAATATAATGCAGTTTAATGGTGAAGTGTGTATTTTTATGTTTAAATTTTTTTAAAATTAGAATTCAAACACTTTTGGACATTTTTCATTCAAAAAATAATAAATCATAAAAGTGCAAACAGTGTGGCTATGGATATCTATCATTTCCATCCATTCATCTTCAACCGCATATCCGAAGTCGGGTCGCGGGCAGCAGCTCCAGCAGACGGCCCCAAACTTCTCTATCCCAAGCCACTTTAACCAGCTCTGACTGGGGGACCCCGAGGTGTTCCCAGGCCAGTGTGGAGATGTAATCTCTCCACCTAGTCCTGGGTCTTCCCCAAGGCCTCCTCCCAGCTGGACGTGCCTGAAACACCTCCCTAGGGTGCATCCTTACCAGATGCCCAAACCACCTCAACTGGCTCCTTTTGACACAAAGGAGCAGCTGCTCTACACCGAGCTCCTCATGTATGACTGAGCTCCTCACCCTATCTCTAAGGGAGAAGCCTGCCACCCTTCTGAGGAAACACATTTCAGCCGCTTGTACTCACGACCTAGTTCTTCGGTAGGCATAGGTGAGGGTAGGCATGAAAATTCACCCGTAGATCAAGAGATTTGCCTTCCAGCTCAGCTCCCTTTTCATGACAACGGTGCGATAGAGCGAGTGCAATACCGCCCCCGCTGCCCCGATTCTCCAGCCAACCTCCCACTCCATTGTCCCCTCACTCGTGAACAAGACCCCGAGGTACTTGAACTCCTTCACTTGGGGCAATACCTCCTTCCCTACCCGGAGTACGCACTCCATCTGTTTCCTGCTGAGATTATTACATTTTCACTGGTTAAAATGCATATTCTTGATATTAACAATGGAATCACTACTATTTAAAATTCACATTTTTTATATCAGCAATTATATTTGCACCAGAAAAACGTTTATTCTTGATGTCATTATTCACTGAAATACCCATGTCAACTATAAAAAAAAAAATAAAAAAAAATTCAAATGTGTTATTTATACAAAATTATTGTTCCTTGTTGAAATCTAACTTTCACTAGTGGAAATGTTAATTTTTGGATATTAGTGGAAATGGTACTTTTTGGATATGTGCTTAAAATGGGGTCTTACGTACCTTATGAATATTAGGGATGGGCATTTCGAATAATTTTGTAGTCGAGTACTTTAACACAAAAGATAAGTTATCAATTACTTGACATTTAGAATTTAAGTTCAACCCTATAACCATTGAACCTGTTTTTCTTATTTAAAATTAAAAACGTCTAGATTCATAAATTGAAAAAAGAAAGAAGAAAATTTCTCTCACTCAAAGAAACACTCAAGTCTTTTATAAAGGTACAATCACTTTAAATAATAACAGAAATGTATTTTCGGGTTGAACAATCACATGCATCCACAGCACCAACCAATCCATTGAATTGTAATGGCAAGATTGGGCAAGGAGGGCCATGATAACCCCAAAACTGACCGAAGTGCAATCAGTTTTAAGCCACTTGCTATTATTTATTTAATAGACCAAAACTGATTCCCTTTAGTCACAGCCTGAGAACAAGCTCAGTGGGTGACCTATGTATTGATCTGTGGATCACAAATACTGTCTTCACTTTGGGATTTCTCCCATGTTTGTGTATGTGATGGACCAAATGAAAACATTTTAGAAAGAGATGAAAGATTAAGCATTTGTATCAGTCTTCACCCCAACCCCCACCCTTCTTTTGCAATCAATTTTTCTCTCTCTTCTTTTTTGCTTGGTCTTTCTGAGTTTAGTACATAATAAAGTTCCAATTGCAATACAGCTCAGCAGCTGGTTTTATGACTGTATGGATTTGGATGGGCAGTTTTTCATTCTTAACACGCACAGTTACTGAGCTGTCTTGCTTTGCTGGTCTCACAATCTTGGCTCCTCTCCCTTAGTGTGTTCAGTGGTGCTTGCTAACACAAGCAACACTATTACTGTAGCTCATACTTAGGGTTAGGTATGTTAACAAATCCCTAACCCTAAATATTAAACATGTCCCACACCATTTGTGCTCAAATATTGCTGCCACTGTTAAGGAGAGGTGAGCTTTAATTTTCTCTAAGCAAATGAGCATAGTATTTTTGCTTGGCGGATGGTAAAAATGGGCCAAATTTTTTTTCCATGCACTATGTTGAACAAGGGATGCAAGCCATATTTTGGGACCTCAACATTATAGAGACTTGGGGGTTGAGACCTTCGACTTACTCTAGCATCGTGGCGACAAATTTTCATGGTATACACTACTCAAACTTGTTCTATATGTGCCCGTTTACATGAGTTCAATTGATTTAAAGGGCTCCAAGCTGGCCTGTCCTATATGTGATATTTCCCTGTCTCTCAAGAACAGAAGTGAGTGACTGGACACTCAATGCTCACTCTCCTTTTAGAGATTATCTAGCCAAATGTCACTCCAAATCTCCTGAAATCAAACTCTGTTGCATTATGTAACTCTAGTTAGTGTCAGATATTTAGAGATGCGAGTTACTATATTGAATATGCTTGCTAATCTTTTCATCTACAACACTTACACGGCACTCTCTTTTTCTGAGCGGTGCTATGTTTTACTCAAGAATCATTTCCATGTGATAAAGAGTGGGAATAACACTATTTAAAAATTAATTGGGACACATTTATAAATACGCTTGGCAGATATTGTGTCCTGGTTCCATTAAATCTCTCCAGAGCTATTCATATGACCTGTAGCCCCTAGATTACAAGGCTGACTGTGTCAGATCTTGGCACAGACTTTAATATAGCACAGAACACATGCAAGAGCTCTGGTTTCTACGTCTTGTTCTACTACGGCTTGTGATAAAATAGAAGCTTTTTATTTCTTTGTGGTTTGAACTGAGATCAGCAGATGTGGCTTTGTTATTGTGAGCTGCAACATTGATTGATGAAATGCCATTTCTGATGTGAATTTAAAAGCAAAAGTAGAACTCATTTAATGAGACAGACACACTCACATTATGAGAAAGGAGAATGGCTGATCATGATTCTGCCCAGAATGTATTATGCTGTAAAACAAAAAGTATTATTAAGAAGCAATATTTATAGAAGGAACTATTAGAACCCCGTCAAATAAGACATGGGCACAGCTCACTGGATTTATAGCGATCTGTCCAGCCTGAGTGCACACATACATACTAACATGCGCTGCTTCCTTACACATGCAGACATACACTGATGGCAAAAACCTTTTTAAATTGGATTTGTCTCAGAGACCGCTCAAAGCCAGTTGTGCCTCTATTGATTGGGGCAGATGCGCAAATTTAGAAAGCCATTGGGGCCGTCTTCCATCTCATCTGTGTTGTAATTTTGTTTAAGGTAAATGACCCTGATTGGATTTTGCTCATTAAAATGCCAGAATTCTTTCATGTGCCATTTCACTTAAAATGATAGTTCACCTAGAAATTTAAATTATGTTAGTTATTCGTACTCATGTTGTTCCAAACCCATTTTACTTTATTTCCGTAGAACACAAAGGGAGATGTTATTCAGCATGTCAGTCTCAGTCACCATTCACTTATATTGCAGCTTTTTTCAATACAATGAAAGTAAATGGTGACTGAGGCTTACATTCTTAAAGAAAGTGTAAGGTTTTTGAAGGTGGGTTTTGAAACAACATGAGGGTGAGCAAATTAATTTTCATTTTTGGGTGGGCTTTCCGTTCAAATCTGTGGTTCAGATATCATGTGTCTAATCCCTCTTCCTTTGTTGTGTCTCTGCAGCCAGTGGTGTCCAAACCTCCCACGAGTGCACACTCAACTCGAATACCTTGTTTGGACTACCCGCCTCTGGAAACCATGTCAACGCGGAGCGCAGATGCCCCAACTCCTCATCTGACCACCTCTTACTCCTCATCGTCCTCTCGTGGGCCTGAACGGAACAGAGACAGGGATCGAGATCGAGACAAGAGAAAGAAGAAACATAAGAGAAGGTCTCGCTCCAGATCCCGATCCATATCGAAATCCAAAACCAAGCACTCTTTGCCCAGTGCTTACCGCAGCTACAGGAGATCCAGGTACCGACAGCAGCTTGAGAGTTGTTAAATTTTTACAAATTTTTAAATTGTTAAAAAGCACTTGTTAATTGCTAATGGCTTATGCCTGGTGATACGTGTACAGAAATGTAATTGTTATTCCATCATTCTAGACTTCCAAAAATGTCCATTCTAGTGCCCATTTTTAAAGGAATAGTTTTGACAAAAATTACAATTCTCGCATCATTTATTCACCCTCATGCCATCCCACATGTGAATAACTTTATTTGTTCTGCTAGACACAACCAAAGATTTTTAGAAGAAAATTTCAGCCTTGTAGGTCCTCACAGTGCAAGTGAATGTTTGCCAGAAATTTAAGGTCCAAAAAGCACATAAAGGCAGTATATAAATCCATGTCTTCAGAAGTGATTATGATTGGTGTGGTTGAGAAACAGATCAATATTTAAGTACATTTTTACTATTAGTTCTCCTCCCTGCCCAGTAGGTTGTGTTATACACATAGAATGTGAATCTCCAAAAACAAAAGAAGAATGTGAAAGTGAAGATTTATAACAAAAAAAGACTTAAATATTGATCTGTTTCTCACCCACACACATCATATCGCTTCTGAAGACATGGATTTAACCACCGGAGTCTTATGGATTGCTTTAACGCAGCCTTTATATACTTTTTGGACCTTCAAATTTTTGGCCACCATTCACTTGCATTGTATGGACTAACAGAGCTGAAATATTCTTAAATTGTTTTCTGCAGAAGTCAGAAACATCTGGGATGGCATGAGGGGGAATAAATGAGAGAATTTATTTATTTATTTATTTATTTTTTGGACGATCCCTTTTAGTTATATGTTAAATGTCAATTATGATATTGTGACGCATTAAAATATAATATATGATATAAATAATATCAAACATAAAGTGGCCCTAAAAACATTTGAACTCTTTATCCACCCTTAAAAATGTATGAATCACATTGCATTATATAACAAAATATCAAAGCAAGTGGCTTCTTTTTAAAAATGTATAGCACAAAGTTGTTAGAGGTTTGTTTGGTTTGAAATTCTAAAAAATATATATCTTGTTCAAAATTAAGACAAGAATTAATTGGACTTTCTAGGACACCCGTGTGATTTTAAGGGGAACTGACCTTGTGACCAGTTTAGAGAAAAGGCCTAACATCATTTGTTTGCAGACTTTGTTTGGTATTTTGTATATCTAATGCAGTGACATTCATGCATTTTTACATTACTTAAAGGTATAGTTCAACCAAAAATGAAAATTCTGTAATTTTCTCACTCTTGTGTTCTTTCTAAACTCTATGAATTTTTTATTTACATGGAACAAAAAAAGATGTTTGGAAGAATGTTAGTCTCAGTCACCATTCATTGTATGGAGAGAAAAAAAAGATGCAATGTAAGTGAATGAAGTCTGAGGCTAACATCTACTTTTGTGTTCAATAGAAGAAAGAAAGTAATACAGGATTGGGACAACATAAAGTTAAGTAGATCATTAGCGAATTTGTCTACAAGTATTCAAATACATTTTGGGGCCACTTCATATATTGTAGTGTATCGTACTGTGAGGTAGTTGATACTCAGCCTACATGGCCTTGTCAGAGTTGTAGATCAAAGAAACTTGTGGCATGGATACAGTCCCCCGACCAATCTTTCAATTCTCGTTCACCCCGCAGCCGCTCTCATTTTTAATTCCAGCTCTTTATTGGAAATCAAGTCCGATTTGTCATTATCCTCAGCTAAAGTTGCAGTAATTACAGTTCGCTCATCATGCTGTCCTGACACGCCGTAATATAATTTCTGGAGATTAAATCATTTCTGCCCCAGGATTTAAATAATTTACAGATTGTAAAAGGCTTGATTAAATAGATTAAAAATCTCTCATTCTTACTCTGTCGCTTACTCTTTCACATATGGCTTTTTATGCAAGCTTGACAAAAAAATGTATCAGATAATCAGATAAACTTGCTTAAGGTGAAATATTGGAAGAGTAAACCAGCTTTCTGTAATGGCAGAAAAGGAGTGTCTGAGAATCCAGCCCTTTTCCTCTATATTTTTTCGAAGAATAAATCTTGTGTCTGTGCAAGAAAGAGAGATTGAAATGAGTTTGGGTAGGAAAGCGCTTCCTTGACTACTAATCTAGTTTGGCTGAGACCCTGTGGAGCTCTGTAGATATCGCCCTGCTTTAGCCATGTTCTCCAGCTAAGAGCTCTATGAGAAATCTTCCTATCCCTACTGGTTTTCTCATTCTTCTGTTATTGAACTGCAATTCATCCGCTTACTCTATACTATAGCCTTTGCACTGATGTGCTGACTGCAGCGACTGCATTAACACAGCAATCCCACCTTTGTGACACCAGCTGGTCTTAATCCAGATCATCTCACCTCTGGACAGGCTTAATTTCTCAACAAGTCCAGCCCAACATGCCCTGGCTATGTTGCCATAATCTCAGCCTCAGACCACCTAGTGTCCATTCACAAACCATCTCATGCTTATACAATGCAACTGTGGCCATCCACTTTTTTCTGATACTCATCTACATCAGTCTGTCTTTAGTCAGTCTGGCTCTCAGGACTGGACACGTGTTCTTGTTTGTTTGATCTTTTTGCCTGTTGGCTGACAGAACCCTGTTCAGGTGTGTCTAAGTGTTGCCACTTCAGCTAAGATGGGAAATTACTTCTGAAACTGTTCAGTTGGCCCCTTTTGACCTGTTACCCTGTAATTTGAGTTCAAGTTAGCAGCTTGTACATTTAAGAGCAATTTAATGAACTGTTGAGTCTCGTTACTGAATAACATCGAGGCAAGGATCTAAAGTGGATAAGTCAAATGCCAGGAAACCATTTTTTTGCTCTCGATCAGGGGTCTCTTGAGGTCAAAGGCTGGATTGGATGAAATGGCCCTTCATGTAAGCCAAATAACTTTTGCTATGATGCTATAATAATAACAAAAAGGGACCGTGTTGAATTGACTGGGATTGGGGGGTTATTCCAAGTTCAATTGATTGCATGGCACAGGTGAATGTGGCCCGTTTCAAAAGTATAGACACAAGATGTAAACGTATGATAAAATCACTTGCTGATATTTTCTGTGTAATGTTATATGCAGTATTACGACATTGTCATCATGATGATGTTATGCCAGTAAACCCTGTAATCCCAGTAAGCGATTTTATTACATGAAGAATGTAGAACAGAGAATTTATCACACTAAAATGATACTTATATGGATAATGTTTACGTCTGTACATTTACTTTTTATTCGGTGTGTATTTTAAAGTTTTGTAAACTGACCTCATTCACTTTCATTGTAAATGCCTTTCTGTTACCACAAACCAAATTATTTTAGGTGGTAATCAGCGTTATGCCACAAATGCAGTTGATTGAACTTAAATTGTATTAAATCTGGAACATTCCTTTAAATATGTATTCCAGTACAAATTATTAATTGCTTAAAATTTGATCATTAACATAATCAAAATATCACAACATAATCAAATTACTTTAAAATGACCTCAAGGCTTTATCAAAAACAAATTTCATCGGTGACATTTGAAATTGCAATGCCTACCTTCCTTTTTGATCAGCTATTATGGCAATAATAATACCATGCCATCAACAACAAAAAGAGAAAGAAAGAAAAAACTAGACTGGACAACTTCGCATACTGTTAATAACATTAAAAAAGCATTTGAAATCAAACATTAGCAAGAAGCTAGGCCTAATAAAATTGTACACGGAGGAGTCTCATTTTTATTATAGCATACATTAATAACAGGCCAATATCGTGGTTTGACAATAAACATGGACATCGAATTAGTATTTCAAGGCTGAGAAATAATTATAATGTACCTGCTTTTAGCCATCAAACATGGCCAGTCTTGTATCTCTAATTTTTGTGCTGCCTAATAATTATGCTGCCAGTATGTAAGCCATTCAGTCATTTTTATTTACTTCATCCTGACACCTGACATCTCGTCTCCAACCAGTACGTCAACACCAGGGACCAGTCGCAAATGTATCCTTAATGAGAATATCTGTCCAGTGTAGTGGAAAAATACATGAAAAAGGAAATTCACACTGAAAGCAATTATAATAACTGGATGCAAATATATTGGGGGGGGGGCAGTTTTATTTCTTCAAATAATATCTTTGACATCAATGCACTAGATTATTAATGGTTAGGGATGTCTGTTTTTCTTTCTCCTTTCTCTCTTTATTAATATATGTATTTTTCATTCTCTCTGCCTGTTCCTGACCCTGCACTTTTCATAATTTTTCTTCCTGCGAGAACGGTCACATTTTAAATTGTGTGCGCTTACAAGAGATGTATTTTAATTCACATTATTCTTTTGTGTGGGCATATACACGTATGATTACATGTCAACCTACACACATCTGTTATTACCGCTTCATTTTTTTACGGGAATGTCTTCTTCAACATTAAATAGCATTTTCTAGGGTTCAGTAAGTTTTGTTTCATACTGTTATTGAACTAAAAGTATAATGTTCAAAAGCTTAGCCACCCATTAGATATGGATAAAAGGAGCAAGAAAGAATTTGATTCTGTTAACAGAGTCATGCTCCCAATTATGTGGTCGTGCCATGCAATTAATTAAACACTAATTAATTAGAGACTCCTGTCCTCTGCAATGTCCCTGATTCTTGTAAAAATTTGTTTTCTGTGCATCAAAAGTTCATTAGTGTCAAAGTGCTTGTCAGTCGGGTTGAGTAAAGGTTCTTCAGAGGATTGGACTATTTATTAGTCAGACGAAGATATATGTTTGATATATGAGTACTTTCTCTTAAATGGACAGTTAAAAATAAAAAGGCACATGAATAGCTTAAAACGCATTTTAATACCAGATATAAACAGGGCCTCGATGGCAGCAATAAGCCCAACTTGAATGTTTTCTTCTTGACTCAAAATCACTTACTCTATTCTCTTTTTACTCTCTCCTCTCTCAGGTCCAAGTCTCATTCTCCCAGCCGACGGGATCGGCGAGCTCGCTCTTCAGATAGAAAGCGGGATGAGAGGGAGAAAGAAAGCAATGGCTCAAGTGCCTACCGCCTTGGCAGCAACCCAGGACTGGGCAGGAAGCGCTCTAGATCAAGGTGGGCAACAATAGAGCTCAGCTGGTAGGCAGGCGTCCCACCACTTCATTAACTTCCAGCACTATTATACAATAAATATTCATCACAGTACTCTTCCTAATGAAAACACAGTATCGGTGGAGATTCTTTAGTTACAGGCAACTCCATTAGCATTTATTCAAAGCACTTAAGATGTCTGTACACCCAATGATTAACAGTGTCAGCTGCAACTCACACTTTTAGCATTGATAGCAATAGATGGATGTACAGTGGCCCCAAAAAGTATTTGTACACTTAAACCACACTTAAAAATGCTTAAGGAATATTCAGGGTTCAATACAAGTTAAGCTCAATCGAGAGCATTAGTTTCCACTCATCCCTCCTTTTCTTTAAAAAAAGCAAAAATTTGGGGTTTCAGTGAGGCACTTACAATGAAAGTGAATGTGGCCAATTTTTTGAAGGCTTAAACAGAAATGTGAAGCTTATAATTTTATAAAATACTTGCAGTATTTCTTCTGTTAATACTTATAATGTTTGAGCTGTAAAGTTGTTTAAATTGTCATATTTACTGTCATTTTATGGTTTGTTGACATTATCGTCATGGTATCAAAGTTGTAAAATTGGCTAGTACTTTAAACATAAAAGGTTAGTAAGTGATTTTATCACACTAAAATAATTTTTACATGCCAACATTTCACAAAAAGATAAGGTTTCAAATGATTAAACCTTGAGCAATGTGACCAGCCTGACATAACAAAATTTGCCCAGTGTATAGTGTGAGTTTGGTGCGGGACTGTCTGTTTCCAGTGACCAACGGAAGTTGGAAAAATTGTTCAGAAAACCTGTTTAAAATTTAAAAAAAAAAAAATTATCATATTCCCAATTCAAAAAATTACACACTTCAACTTTAACCTCGTTCGACCCCATGTACACATGCATTGATTTTGCATTTTGGCTTCGCTATATGCATAATTTAAACTGACTGATATTAGTTCATGAGACTCTGGGCTGTCAGTAAAAGGTTAAACTTTTGGCATGTGGAGTCATGTGACAAAACAACATGGCACCAATCACAGTCTTTGGGCAGAACTCCAACAAAACTACATCTGGTAAGAAACTTCATTAAGTCTTTACATTGAATCCTGTTTTGAGTCAAAAGATTAGAGTTTCTAGTTTCATCCGATATGCCATTTTTTAGAATTTGATAGATCTATCTCGAAACACCGCACTGCTATACACAGTGTACAATATAGTGTACAATAGCACAAGGTTTAAATGAGAAATTATGTGTTTACTGTGCATTTTCCCAATGAAGAAGAAATTACTTTCTGAGTCTTTACAGTTGAAGTCAGTTTTCATACATCTTAGCCAAATACATTTTGTTTTTACAAGTCCTGACATTTAATCGTAGAAAACATTTGGCCTTAGGTCAGTTAGCATCACTGTTTTATTTAAAAAATGTGAAATGTGAGGATAATAGTAGAGAGAATGATTTATTTCAGCTTTTATACAGAATCACATTCCCGGTGGGTAAGATGTATACATACACTTTGTTATTATTTGGTAGCATTGCCTTTAAATTTTAACTTGGTTCAAATGTTTTGGGTAGCACAAGCTTCTCACAATAAGTTGCTGGAATTTCTCCTGACAGACCTGGTGTAACTGAGTCAGGTTTGTAAACCTCCTTACTCGAACACACTTTTTCAATTCGGCCCACAAATGTTCTATCGGATTGAGGTCAGGTCTTTGTTATGGCCACTCCAATACCTTGACTTTGTTGTCCTTAAGCCATTTTGTCACAACTTTGGAGTTATGCTTGGGGTCATTATCCATTTGGAAGACCCATTTGCGACTGAGCTTTAACTTCATGACTGGTGTCTTGAGATGTTGCTTCAATATATCCACATAATTTCCCTTTCTCATGATGCCATCTGTTTTGTGAAGTGCACCAGTACAGCAGCAAAGCATCCCAACAACATAATGCTGCCACCCCCATGATTCACTGTTGGTATGGTGATCTTCGTGTTGCAAACCTTACCCTTTTCTCTCTAAACATAATTATTGTCATTATGGCCAAACATTTTAATTTTTGTTTCATCAGTCCAGAGGAAATTTCTCCAAAAAGTGAGATCTTTGTCCCCATGTGCACTTGCAAAGTGTTGTCTGGCTTTTTTATATGGTGGTTTTGGAGCATTGGCTTCTTCCATGCTTAGCAGTCTTTCAGGTTATGTCGATTTAGGACTCGTTTTACTTTGGATATAGATACTTTTCTACCTGTTTCCTCCAGCATCTTCACAAGGTCCTTTGCTGTTGTTCTGGGATTGATTTTCACTTTTCGCACCAAACTACAGAGACAGAATGCATCTCCTTCCTGAACGATATGATGGCTGCATGATCCCATGGTGTTTATACTTGCGTACTATTGTTTGTACAGATGAATGTGGTACCTTTAGGCATTTGGAAATTGCTCCCAAAGATGAACCAGACTTGTGGAGTTCCACAATTTGTTTTTCTGAGTCTTTGCTGATTTCTTTTGATTTTCCCATTATGTCAAGCAACGAGGCACTGAGTTTGAAGGTAGGCCTTAAAATACATCCACAGGTACACCTCAAGTTGACTCCAATTAGCCTATCAGAAGCTAATTGCCATTTGGCTAAAGGCTTGACATCATTTTCTGGAATTTTCCAAGCTGCTTAAAGGCACAGTTAACTTAATAAATGTAAACTTCTGATCCACTAGAATTGTGATATAGTCAATTAAAAGTGAAACAATCTGTCTATAAACAATTGTTGGAACAATTAGTCATGTCATGCACAAAGTAGATGTCCTAAATGGCTTGCCAAAACTATAGTTTGATAATATAAAATCTGTGGATTTGTTAAAAAAAATTGTTTTAATGACTTCAACCTAAGTGTATATAAACTTCTGGCTTCAACTGTATATGGAGTTAGCATGAAAATAAGGTGCATTTCAAACTGCTCTGAGACCAGTGCAGACAGACAGCACACTGAAGGTTAAGTCATTCACTAAATAGGGAGCCTCCTATAGATTTCCTATGAAGCCAAGTGCATTTAGTCCAAATATTATATCAAAAGTTCAGCCTGCAGATGATGTTTGGACCACTCAACATGTTAGGCAGACATGGGACAATGGTAATCAGTTCTTATAATTTATAATGTATAATTTTATTTTAACATGATTGGCAGTGATTTGACGATGCTGGCCATTACTGGTATCAGAATTAATAAAGCTTGTTTCTGATTGGTAAAATGGTTCAGTATTACTTGCTGGTTTGACAGTGCAAAGAGAGAACATTTGAAGTAGAAAAAACATTGTAACATAAAAGTCAAATTAAGTCTTATAATTTATTTTTGTAAAGTCTTTTATTTGTGCTTTTCCCAATACACTTTGTTCCAAAGCATGTTTGCAGATAATCGGCATTAATGTCTGCAATGTCTCAAAAACATGAATATGAAACACTCCTGGAAACATAATAAATAATTTGATTTAAAATAATCTGACTTTCTATAGATTGGTATTATTTATAATTTCCAAATTTAGCCCCGTTGCCCACATAAATTTCCTAATTTAGCCCCGTTGCCCACATACTGTATGTTGACACATTTTTGGATAAATAATTTTATTTGTATTTTTGCATGCTCATTAGGTACTTTTAGTTTAAAAACAAAAGGGAAACGGAAAATACACACTGCAGTCACACGGCAGTCACACTCGGGTCTCAGGGGTTAAGTGTCCAAATACTTCATGGGGCTACTGCACTTTATCACACTCATGTCATGGCTAGGTATTTTTACTTATCCAAAATTGAACTACCCTCCTACCCAGCTACTGAATTGAGTTTAAGTAAGAATGGCATCAACAGAATCACGTGACGCCATGTGAGGTTCGGACGTGTGAACGGCAAGCTCTGTGCACCGTGCTAGTTTTTAATACTTTTTATGGTATAAACTGGTGAGATTCGATACACCCTGATTCTTAACTGTTTTATGAAGACAATATGTCAAAGAATTAAAAATCCTCGGGCTCTGGAGATATTAAAAGACACTTACGTGCTTAAGCTGATACCCCTGACAGGGCCGCAGACCAGGGACTCAATTTGGATTGTCCAGCAGGAGAAATTCAGAGTCATCTGTCGAGTATGTCTGAAATGCTGGCTAAGGTTGTTGCAAACTTTGAGTATCTGGCTGTAATTCGTCTATCTTTCACTTCCATCGAGACAAAATTCACTGAGTTTGTAACAAGATTGTGGGATGTCGAAAAACGGATCGATTATCTGGAGTCATCGGAGATGGAATTTGCTGCTAACCTGCTAGCAACCAAGACAGATTTGCAACGCATTTGGGAAAAACTGGAGGATTTGGAGAATAATTGACAAATCAACATCCGAATTGTTGGAATTCCTGAGCATGAGGAAGGCCGAGATATGGTGAAATTCCTAGATGAGCTCTTCCCGAGTCTGCTCGATATAACAGGCCATAACCTGGAAATCGAGCAAGCTCACAGAGTCCCGGTTCAGAGATCCACTGAGGGTGATAGGCCCCAATCAATTCTGGCCAAATTTCTGAGATCATCCGATAAAGATCTTGTGTTACGCGAGGTGAGGTGTACAGGAAAGCTTTCTTTGAAGAACCACAGCATTTTCTTGTTCCCAGACTTTGTGAATTTGACAAGAGCGAAACTTGATCGATTCAAGGAATGCAAGAAACTCTTACATCAATGGAAGGTCGCTTTTGTACTGATGTTTCCGGCCTAACTGAGAATAGATACTAAGTTTAGCCATAGAGAATTTACCTGCCTACAGAAAGCATTGTATTTCATAAAGATATTGGAGTGAGTAAGCCATTTGGTGATTTTCATGTTGCTACCTAGTGGACCTGACTCACTGAACATACACTGCCCTAGGAAGCTGGGCACCATCTTTGTTTCTTTTTGTGCTGGTTCCGCCTAGCAGCTGGAATTTGTTTTGTGTAATATAATTTCTTTGGGGCAGCTTGTGGATAAATCTGCAAGTTTTTGGTTCTTATGCCTCCTGTGTCCTGGAGTTTGTTTTTGTGGAATATCTCTTGCAGGACATTGGATTGATTGGGTCTTTTGTTGCACTCATGTGTCGGCCGAATGGGCCGGCTTACTGAACATTCGCTTGACTGCCGAAGAACTGTTTTTTTTTTTTTTGTTTTTTGTTTTGGTTCCGCTAATCTCTGTGTAAAGAAGCACCGTAATTGAGCAATCCGATGTCAAAGCTGTCGCAGGGACTCTCGTAGGTGTACAAGGACTGTTTGAGTTTAGAGGGATGGACGCCGGTTGTGCACAGGGTTAATGCACATGTTTTTCTTTTTTCTGTTTGTTTGGTTTGGGGGGGAAGTTTGGGGTTTCATTGTTAAGGCTAATGTTGGAATGCGGTCTTTAGAATATTGTTTTTGACACAAAATCTATTTTTTTCTAAGATGTCATGTTTATATGAGTGGATTATCTCTCTCCACATGTAAGGTGAATGGCCTGGGGCACCCAATAAATAGGAAGGTTATTTCTCTTCTTAAACATAAGAAATATGATATAGTGTTTCTTAAAGAAACACATCTTTCCCTGCAGGAAGCTGAAAAATTTGGGAAGATATGGGGCGGACGTTTTCTTTAGTGCTGGCTCAAGTAAGTTACAGTAAATTAGGAAGAGTCATTATTGTTTTAGCAGAAATTCAGGGGCAAAGGTTGATTTTGGCTAATATTTATGCACCTAACGCTGATGACAAGGGCTTTTTAACAGATCTTAAAGGGATGTTCCAAGCCGCTGGATATATCATGATATAATATTGGGAGGAGACTTTAATCTTTTGATGAACTCAGTTCTTGATCATAGTGAAGAAAAAGTGTGCAAGCCCCCTAAAGCAACATTGACACTTCTCAGGATGGGTAAAAATCATATATATATTATATATTTGTATATACTTATATATATCTTATGTATATTTGGAGACTTTTGGTAGAGACTACATGTTTTTCATCAGTCCAAAAAAATTATTCTTGAATAGATTCCAGGGGTATCAGCTTGAGATAGAGCCCGAGGATTTTTAATTCTTTGAAATATTGTCTTCATAAAACAGGTAAGAATCAGGGTGTATTGAATCTCACCAGTTCAAGTCCCTCATTTCATCTGTTGTTGATTGCTCAATTGGAAACATCTTAGTCTCAGATCACACCCTGGTGAATTTTGAGGTGTTGCCAAATACAGAGGAAAAAAAAATCATATAGTTGTCGCTTTAATGTATCCCTACAAAATTCTGAATTTAAACAAATTTTAAAGGCTGAAATTAATGTTTATATGGAGCAATTGTGGTCGTGGCTTGGGAGGCACTTAAGGTGGTTCATAGGGGCTGGATCAAAAGCAAAAAATCCAAAGCACGAGAACCCATTGAGTTGGTAGGGAATGTTAAAAGTGTAGAGGCAGAGATGAAGCACCAAATGTTGTCTTATGGCCTCAGAGAGTTGACCCGATTGAAATACAGATATAATACTATTTTGCCACGGAAGGTGGTGTTTTGATTATTCAGGGCAAGACAGTAATACTTTCAGTCAGGGGACAAAGCAGGGAAGCTTTTGTCTAGATACATAAAACATATAGTATTTTTCTGCCATTCCCTATGTGAAATCCGCTGGTGGGGAAATATTTACCTTGGTCATTGATATTAATAATGCTTTTAAAGAATTTTATCTTGAGCTTTATAGTTCCATGTCTTCGTCTACTGATGAAGATATTAGGAACATTGTGGAACCATTAGAACTCCCTAAACTGATCGCTGAGCAAAAAAATTAACTTGGTTCCCTTGATAACCTTGGAGGATCTTGGCTTGGCTCCGGGGCCAGATGGCTTTGACACTGAATTTTTTTTTAGAAAACTGGCCACTTTTACAGAACTGGCTCCACTTTTGTTGGAAGTTTATACAGAATCATTGGAATGGAATGATTCTTAAAAAGAGTAAAAGCGAGTGTAAGAGATACTGTCCAATTTCACTACACTCATTGACCTATATGAGAGTGGATTATTGAGATCTTTTGAAAATTTGGTTCAACATTTTGGGATTCCCATATCTCAATTCTGTAGGTATTTACAGCTGTGACACCTGCTCTGTATTGTTTTTGGGAGTAGCACACACACCCTAAAACTGCAGCTACTCTGGGAGAGGTGATTACTGCTTTTGGAAAAGGTCATGAGTCCTCAGTGTATTACTCCCTGCTAATTCAGAGTCTGGGGGACAGAACTTCAACTTCTCTCAAAAGATTATGGGAGAAAGATTTAAATTTGTTTTTGGAGGAGGCAAGGGTTTGCCTTATGCAATTCAAGATTTTACATAAATTCTATTCGACCCCCTCTAGATTTTGTAGGCTTGGTCTTAAAGACACACCCACTTGCTGGAGATGCCAATCAGAAGATGGAGACACAACCCATGTTCTTTGGGGTTGTTTTAAGATCCAAGAATTTTGGTTGAATGTTCAGTGTGTCATATGTAATGTTTTGGGCTCTCAATTTCATTTTGACCCAGACTCTGTATTCTGAGTTATGGGGTGGTCATAAATTTGGGGGACAAACACACAAAAAAATTGGGTCCTGACCAGTTTTATGATTAGCAGGCAGATTATTTTAATGGGATTGAAGTCAGATAGGGCACCCTCATTTCCGGAGTGGTGTGCGGAGATGGGGAGGATGGCGGCTTTTGAGCAGAGCAGAGGAGAGGTTTGGGGGTTCGAGATTTGTTTGTTAGGAAATTGGCAAGTATTTGGTGTTTTGGGGGGAATCTCTAGGAGGGGCTTTGGAGAGAGAGAGAGAGAGGTTTAGTTTTAATTTGATGTGATTATTATATAATTTTTTGTTATTTATTTTTTTTGGGGGGGAGGGATTTATTTATTTTGTGTGTGTATTCTATTTGTCACCACAGGCCTGTTAGTTTGGGGTCTGGGTGAGGTTGGTGATTGAGTCAAAATTTTACTTCCACTATTACCCCTCCCCAATGTACAGTATATATGTTGTTTTTTCTTTGTTATATGTTTGAGTCAATAAACAAATTTAATACAAAAAAAAAAAGAATGGCATCAAAAGAGCATGTGTTTTTGTATTAACTGTAGCTGTCATGAAGCCTCATTGTAAACCCACTAGCCTTATATCATCATGATGAGCAGTTTGTCAGCATATACCATTCACAGTGGTGAAAAAATGCTTTCATTGTGTTTCCCACAGCCTGCACCAGCACAATATGTTCAGTCACTGTATTGAAGAGGCTAGTTGTCAATCAATTACATGACACTGCTATCATGACCGTTCTCCCACTCTCTCATTTCCTCTACATTACGATTTTTCTCATATGCTAAGGTGCTAAAGCAACACAGTAAAAGATGGTCATGGTGACTCAGATCTCACCTTTTTTGTCACTGGCCTTTATCTGGTGAATTAGAAAAGAAAAAACCCATTGTACAATAAAAGTAAAGTGTGCTTTTCCCAATACACATTGTTCCAAAGCAGATTTGCAGATAATCAACTCTAATGTCTTTAACGTCTCAAAATCATGAATATCAAACACTTCTGGAAACATAATAAAGAATTTGATTTTAAAAAATCTAACTTTTTATAGATTGGTATTATTTAAAAATTTCACAATTTAGTCCCATTGTCCACATACTGTATGTTGACACATATTTGGAAAAACTATTTGCTTTCGACAATTATGGGGGGGTGCACACAGCAGTCACACTCAGGTTTCAGGGGTTAAGTGTCCAAATACTTCATGGGGCTACTGCATTTTATCACACTCATGTCATGGCTTGGTATTTTTACTTATCCAAAATGGAACTACTCTCCTCCCCAACTACTGAAGTGAGTTTAATAAGGAATGGCATCAAGAGAACATGTGTTTTTGTATTAACTGTTAGAGCCACATTGTGAACCCACTAGTCGTATATCATCATGATGAGCAGTTTGTCAGCATATGCCATTCACAGTGGTGAAAAAATGCTTTCATTGTGTTTCCCCACAGTCTGCACCAGCACAATCTGTTCAGTCAATGTAATTCCTCTATTGAAGAGGCCAGTTGTCAATCAATTACATGACACTGCTATCATGACTGTTCTCCCCCTCTCTTATTTCCTCTACATTATCAATCTCATATGCTAAGGTGCTAAAGCAACACAGTAAAAGATGGTCATGGTGACTCAGATCTCGCCCAGCTTTTATGTCACTGGCCTTTATCTGGTTGTACACACTCTCTACAGCACCATTACAGTTTAGCCGAGCTGTATGTTTATTTTCTGCTGCTGTGGAGGTTACCAAAAGTGACGACAAGCTTTTTACACCTTTCCTTCAAAGGAAAAAAAATGGCTCAACGTCTTTCATTACACCATCAACCCTTTTTGCTCAGATCTGAGGGATGAATTGAGGGTGACAGATAAAGCATTAGATCACTAGCAGTGTTTAAGTGTAGCTGAGAACTACACTGTAGATGTTTGGTTTAGTAGGATGAAGGGAGAAACATTACAAATGCAGAACCTTGCTTCCATTCAAGCAAAGGATGATCCCACCGTGTTTCTGCCCTGGATTCACCAGCAGCTGTTGTCATGGAAATACTACTTTGTTTAATAGGGATAGGCACAAGTACCTGAGTCCTCAGAAATTTCAGATATGATCATGAAACTCAATATTTTGTCATTGTTTCATAACACAATATTTACCTCAAACTTTTGAACTTCAAAACATTTCACACTTCACACTGTTTGAAATCCATCAACAACTATACATAAACTTAGGCTGTATGTACATGGTTAATTTATCCACTCATTGACAACTTTATTAGGCACACCTACTTATTAATGTGATTATCTAATCAGCCAATCGTGTGACAGCAGTGCAATGCATAAAATCATTCAGACACAGGTCAGGACTTTCAGTTAATGTTCACATCAACCATCAGAATGGGGGAAAATGTGATCTCTGTGATTTTGATCTTGGCATGATTGTTGGTGCTAGACGGGCTGGTTTGTGTCTTTCTGTAACTATTGATACACAACAATCTCTAGAGGTTCTAAACTTTTTTTAATAATGGTTTCAAATTCAATTTATATCAAGCTTTATTGGCAAGATAAACTTAAGTGTACATTGCCAATGCATTATTAGACACTATACATACATATCTAAAACAAATTGAATGCTGAAGTTTAAATCTCAAAACTATTATTGTTATTGCTGTTAAGTCTCTATTGCTCACATGCTGGGTGTCTCCTGCTCAGTTTAGAGTAGTTTGAGTATAGTTGAACTACTTTAAGTTTAAGGTGTAAGCTTAGGAAGCTATAGTTTTAATGTAGCTTCCCCAACACCGCAAACTAGGCAATCTTAATATTGGCGAACAGATGGGAGCTTGTGTGGGTCTACAGTGGATATAAAAAGTCTACACACCCCTGTTAAAATGCCAGGTACTTGTGATGTAAAAGAAGAGACAAAGATAAATCATGTCAGAACTTTTTCCACCTTTAATGTGACCTCTAATGTGAACAATTCAATTAAAAAACAAACTGAAATCTTTGAGGGGGGGGGGAATAAAAAAACTCACAATGACCTGGTTGCATAAGTGTGCACACCTTTAAACTAACACTTTGTTGAAGCACCTTTTGATTTTATTACTTTTTGGGTAGGAGTCTATTAGCGTGGCACATCTTGACGTGGCAATATTTGCCCACTCTTCTTTGCAAGAGCGCTCCAAATCTGTTAGATTGTGAGGACATCTCCTTTGCACAGCCCTCTTCAGATCACCCCCAGATGTTCAATTGGATTCAGGTCTGGGCTCTGGCTGGGCCATTCCAAAACGTTAATCATCTTCTGGTGAAGCCATGCTTTTGTGGATTTGGATGTGTGCTTTGGGTCTTTGTCGTGCTGAAAGGTGTTCTTCCTCTTTATCTTCAGCTTTCTAACGGATGCCTGAAGGTTTTGTGCCAAAATTGCCTGGTATTTGGATCTGTTCATAATTCCCTCCACCCTGACTAAGGCCCGTTTCCAGCTGAAGTAAAACAGCCCCAAAGCATGATGCTGCCACCACCATGCTTCACTGTGGGTATGGTGTTCTTTGGGTGATGTGCAGTTTTGTTTTTGCGCCAAACATACCTTTTGGAATTGTGGCCAAAAAGTTCTACCTTGGTTTCATCAGACCATAACACATTTTCCCTCGTGCTTTTGGGAGACTTGATGTTTGTTTTTGCAAACTTCAGCCAGGCAACCAGGTTATTGTAAGGTTTTTCATTTAAATTTTTCCCCCACGAAAATTTCAGTTTGTTTTTCAATTGAATGGTTCACATTAGAGGTCACATTAAAGTGGAAAAAATGTCTGACATGATTTATCTTTGTCTCATTATTTTACATCACAAAAACCTGGCATTTTAACAGGGGTATGTAGACTTTTTATATCCACTGTAGCATTTACTACTCTCTCCCAGACTAACTTGCCTACATGTTCCTGTATTGATTTGATTAGTCTTAATTATGCTTTGATTGTTGTTATGTTGATGCTGCCATACCTGTGAGAGCATTTTTAACATCATTGTGTCTCCAAGGATTTGGTCCACTCTCTTTCAAACATATTTTGTCATCTCGTGATATTGCCACAGGTAATTACAGATCACTGTGCCCATTAACTGCTAGATGCTCCTTTTAAAAAAAAAAAATATTTCTTCTACTTAAGGCCATGCCCAAGGTATTCAAATAAAATATTCATAAAGGACAGCCTTGGAGATAAAGGCCCCTTGATATGGAGTGTGTGTGCTCTTTCTCTCTCTTGAGAAAGTGTGTTCATAAAAGTGAATGTGGCTGTTTACAGGGATGCAAACAGCGCGCTTTTCGGCGCCTCCCGCTTTTTTCACGTCAGTTTGGGTGACTTGTGTGAATCGTGCAGATCCGAAGAGTTTTTTTTTGGGGGGGGGGGGGGTCTGTCTGATTAATTTCACCAACAGTAATTCTGGATTGCATCCACCAAACAAGTAAATAGGAAATAAGCAAATCAAAACACTGCGCGCCAAAACAGCAGGCCTATCATATGCGCGCAAGCGTGAGCCACTAGTGTTTCTTCTTGCTGCGTAACTGCCACTAAAACAAATTTCTCCCTGAGACCAGAGTTCGGCGCCGCGTGAGATCACTGGAGGTAAGGATATTTTTGGTTTATAATGTTATATCATCTACTAGTCATGTAATTTATTAGGCTATACATTTCAACAAGGCCTATTTCAATTGGGTAGGTAATGGTGTGTGTGTGTGTGTGTGTGTGTGTGTGTGTGTGTGTGTGTGTGTGTGTGTGTGTGTGTGTGTGTGTGTGTAACCTATATATATCATTACGTTTTAGCTACATCAAGTGCACCTGTAAAAGACCTAACGTTAGTGCTTGCTAGCAGATCAAATTATGGATGGCTGTAGCTACATAGAAAAAGTTGTTCGACTATAATCATGTTCGTTTGCACGTTATGCATTTTAATATTAAATTCCTGACTTGGCTAACGTTACTATCGCCTATCTTGTACAGTAATATTAAACCCTACGTTACCGCTTTTGCAATGTTGTTGTTGGTACACTGATATCACCGAGAAGCATTTAAACGAAAATGAGTGACAAACTGCGTTATTTTCAAATGGTGCATGCATGCCCATGGATTTACTATGGTTAATGTGTAAGGAATAATTGACGACAGGAGGATTTCAATTGGGTAGGTAATGGTGTGTGTGTGTGTGTGTGTGTGTGTGTGTGTGTGTGTGTGTGTGTGTGTGTGTGTGTGTGTGTGTGTGTGTGTGTAACCTATATATATCATTACGTTTTAGCTACATCAAGTGCACCTGTAAAAGACCTAACGTTAGTGCTTGCTAGCAGATCAAATTATGGATGGCTGTAGCTACATAGAAAAAGTTGTTCGACTATAATCATGTTCGTTTGCACGTTATGCATTTTAATATTAAATTCCTGACTTGGCTAACGTTACTATCGCCTATCTTGTACAGTAATATTAAACCCTACGTTACCGCTTTTGCAATGTTGTTGTTGGTACACTGATATCACCGAGAAGCATTTAAACGAAAATGAGTGACAAACTGCGTTATTTTCAAATGGTGCATGCATGCCCATGGATTTACTATGGTTAATGTGTAAGGAATAATTGACGACAGGCCGTTGAATTATTAGAAAAATAATGCACACCCGAGGTGGTAATGCGGTCACGTCATTTTAGAGTTAATAACGGAGGTTTGAGCCACTGATAGCAGACTAATGATGGGGACACACTTACGACTTGCTGAAACATTCGAAGACTGATTGTTTCCATCGACTGTAGCAGGTCTTAAACACCGACTCTGAACACCGACTGGACGCGCTGAACACGCGTTTGGGCATGATTAGTCATAAGTATAAAATTATATTCATAACTGGCCTTAGAGTAAGTGTGTCCCTGGCTTTATGCAGTTATTAGAGAGAGAGAGAGATGTTGCAATAATGAGACAGAAAAGCATGTGCGTCAATATTATTATTTATGTATTAATTCAATTCTTTTAAATTAATTTGTTCCTTCTTTTTTTTCTATTATTGACAGTAGATAACCTAATAAATGAAACACACAAAGCCCTTTTAACAAGTAGGCCTATCAATAATTATTTATTTGTTATATTATCTGGAATAATTACAAAAACCCGTGCAGCAGGACTATTAATTTATTTATATTCAGTTTAATTTTCTATTTATTATAGATAGGACTATATACATTATTTATTAAAATTAAACTACATGTGTCAATTGATTGTGAAGTTAGACATAGAAAATGGCAGATCAAGCGCATGGGGCTACATGTTTTTTCGTGTTATAAATTGCCCTCTCCATTTTCCATGGGCCACTGGTAGAGTCCTCCTTTAGTCTCATGGGAGATGTGATTGACGCTAAAAGATCTAACATGAAGATCTCCACCTTTGATGCAGTGCAGACTGTGAAATATGTCCTGAGGTCTAGGGGCAAGACTGGCATTGGCATGTTCAAAAGAGATGACATCAACATGGGGCCAATTGATAAAACTCTCTGCCGGAACATTAGGGCTGCAGGGAGAAGGGACAAGACCGACAGAGAGAAGAGGATGGAGGCAAAGCAGAAGAGGCAGGCGGAGTATGGCTGCAGTGCTACATGTGAAAGTGCCGAGAAGGCCAAGACCACTGCTCTGGCCAAAGAGAGGCAGACACGTCTCAAACATGTTAAGAAAATGAATGCAGTCAGACGGAAGGCCCTGGATACGTTGCAGGAGGTGGCCAGGAAGAAGAGGAAGGAGGTGTAAAGCAAGAAGAAGAAGAAGAAGTGCTAGATAGCTAAATAAGAGTTTATTTTTCTGAATTAAAAAATTAAATTGAATATTCCAAATTCGTGTCGGTGTATTTTGATTTTCTCTATAGGCTATGTGCCTATAGGGGTGGGCCGGGGATGGCAGGGGTTGGTGGCAATGTAAGTATCTGGATATTTTCCGCGGGGCGAGGGCTTCGATTACCTCTCTCTTTTTTGACCATACATGTGTTTGCATCCCTGTGTTTATATATGTATGTCTGTGAGTGTATATTTGAATCCCCTCGCTGATGCACTGCCTGGTGTACCAGGGATCTTGGCAAAGTGATGTGTGTAAACTTGTGAGTGTTCAGTTATGCTACAGTGTTACTGCATGTCACACAGTCACTCTCACTTAGATTGTACTCTCCCCAGAGCTGCACATCTCCACTTAATGAAGGGAGGATAGAGAGGGTCTGTTTTAATTGCTGTGTCTCTGTACTCCTGCGAGTTTTATCCTTTAATGGATCTGTTATAGTCTTTCTACTATGAAGTTCTAGTGTATGCGTGTAAATAGTTCACCCAAAAATGAAAATTGTCATCATTTGGAACTTACATGCGAGTGAGAAATTTTAGGGAGCCTGAGGGTCATTTAAAGGGGGAAAAGTACCATACAAGTAGTCCATACAACTCATCTTCTATATTGCAAGTCTTCTGAAGCCAAGCAATAGTCTAACCCCACATGACTTTCTTTCTTCCATGGAACACAAATGGAGAATGTTAGTCTCAGTCACCATTCACATTCATTGCATTTTTTTACCATCAAATTAATTTCTCTGTGAACTGTTCCTTTAAAAGCTCTCTCTCTTTCAGATCGCCTCATGAAAAGAAGAAGAGGAAAAGTTCAAAGTCATCCCACCGTTTGAAGGGTTCCTCTTGTTCGCCTTCAGCATCCCCTGACAGAGGTGGAGCAATGACCAGAGTCTCTGTAAGCCCCTCCCCTGCTACAAGCCCCACCTCCAGCACGGGGAGATCCAGGTAAAGGGACACCTCACTCTGATCCCATTAGTGAAGTCAGTCAGTCAAGACTGCTGTCCGCCCACTGAAGTTCAGTCTGCATCTGTCAGAATCATAGATTTCACAACTTCAGGCAATTTTTTTGGCACTTTGTTGCAATATTAATTTAAGCTTTGCCATGAGCTTTGTGGGACCATGCATGTGAGACACAAAGATGGCCATTTCTGTGTCTTTTAAATTTTGAAACTAGAATGATTTTTATATGATTTGACAATTTAAATTATTTTTGACAGCATAATATGCATTAAAGGTGTAAGGACAGACTCGGATCTCATTGTTTTTCTACGTTACGATGGACTTTCATTCAAAAACCTGAAAGAAAACTCCACTGAATGGGAATTGTTCGATACAAGACTGACTATTTTTTAAGCAACTTTTTGAAGTTTCATCAAAAAGTTTTTTCTAAACTCCCTTGGTCTTCAGTTGGTGTTTTTATTTATTTTTTCATTCTCTCCCACAGTCTCTCTCTTACTATTTTTTTATTTTATTTTATTTGTGCTGTTGTCATGTCTCTTCCAGCACTTGGTGAATATTTCATGGCCTTGGTTTCTGGTCATTGAATTTCAGGCCTGAAATGTCTGTGTGTGTTTACATACTCACCAGTGGCAATGAATACTTTATTAGTGCATTATTTCAAACACCGTGCCAATTGGCAGACCTCTGTTTCTCTGTCACCCTCTTACTCTTTCTTCTCTGTGTTTATTAAACAGGGATGGTTCTCAGGAGAAAGACAAGCAAGTGTCCTCAACTATTGTTTCTTCGGTTCAAACTAAAATCACTCAGGTAAGTCAATAACCAAGTATTAACTTAAAATATAGTTACTAACATTTAGTTTATAACGTATTTTAAATCTTTTTCAGCGGTACATTAAAAAGTATGTCTGATCAAATTATAATCTTCCATTTTCAGGGGTTATGAGTTCAAGCTTCTCTCATGACAATGGAAAAAAAAAACACAAACTAAGAACTAAATTCTATCAGTGTACATCAAAAGGAGATTTACGAACTTATAGGAAAAGTTCTCCCAGAAATTTAAATTATGTCACTGTTTACTAACGCTAATGTAGTTCCAAACCCTTTTAACTTACTTTCCTCTCCAGAACATGAGGAATTTTGAAGGATGTCCCATCTGCTCACTTTAATACAGTGCAGTTGAAATCTAGATAGGTAAAGTTTGTAAAGACAAACTTTGATGATGGATGGATGGATGGATGGATGGAAAGATGGAAAGTCAGACAGACAGACAGACATAAAGAAAAGTATATCATAATTGTCTAAAGACCATACCAAGTTTGGTGAATGTAGCTTGAGAGCTGGAGAACGAGTTCAAATAACCTTCCAAACCATGTCTTTAGAATAATTGTACTGACTCACATTTAATTGCTGCCTTGCAAACAATGTAATAAGCTCAATAAACAAAACCAAAAAACTCTTCTCTTATTCCCTCTCTTGGTTCAATGTATTGTCTGGGGGGGGGCGACAGAAATTGTGTAGCAGGACTGATGAGACACTTAATATATGTAATTTAGAGTCTGATGTCTCAGTAGTCCATGTTTGTTGTGTGCTGAAACTGAGAAATACAGTGATTTGGTTGCGTAACCCTGTCGCCGGGGGTGGGTATGTATTGGTGTATATACACAGCAGTTGCAGAAAAGGATAATAGAATTGTGAAATAAAATAAAATAATCAAATCAACGCCATACTGTCAGGAATTTCACTTGCAACAATCTGATTTTCAAAAAAAAAAAAAAGAAGTCAGCTAGTTTATTGTTCTCTTTATATTTATTTATATTGGTCCTCTATATATTATTTTAGAACAAGACTGCGGTTTGACCTGGTTTCAGATATTTAGAAACCTTATTCACTTCCCTTTTCTCCTGGCACACAGAATCAATTCTGACACCTCAAAACTGGAGCAAGACTTCCAGGGTCCAGTGTCTTATTAAAACCAGAAACTGCTGTTTGAATCAACGGAAGCATGGTTCACCTTGACAAAAAACATGATCGGCAGGCTTGTGCATACTTGCAATTCTGGTACCAAGTTGTTGCCTGAGGAAGTCCCTCTGTCCACAGTTCCCCCCTCTAGCCAGGGAACAAAAACTCCAGGATGTGCATACCACCCTGTAGATCCTGTGTCAAGGAAGCAGGTTTCAACTCGGCTCAGTTTGATCCTCGCCTGCAGCCCTACCTCACGCAGCTATGATCAGATCCTCCAGAGGAGAGTGTTCCAGCTCTGACATGAACATCCCAACAATTGATAGAGGAAGAAATGCTCTCTGGAGGTGTTCCGGTGGAGAATGGCATGGTTTTACAACCGGCAAATAAAAAAGCTGTAACATTAAAGGCTGGGGGAAGCGTGTTCTCTGTTTTAGCACTACTCCCATGGGATTTTATGAACCTTATATCTGCCTGTCAGCCGAACAACAAGGGAGGCTGGTTTATGGTACTCCCAGTGGAACACAATGGTCTCTAATCATTTTCCTGTGCTTTTCACTCTTCTCTTCGCCCTAAATTTTCAGTGTTCTTCTTCAACAGTGTTTAGCATTGGATTTGTGTTGAGGGTGGCAGGTGTCTGATGGTTTGACTTGGAAATGTTTATGCCGGACAGCAGAGTACACCCTGGCAGGTTGTTAGTTCTTCATTAGAGGGTGATGGGTTAAAGAAAAGAAAACAACAAAGAGTTTGATCGTTTCATTCCCTAGTACATCACTGTGAATTTGGGAAGAAGACTAACTCACTTAGAGCATTGTTTAAAAAAAAAGTGGTGAAAGTGAAAGCAAGTGTTTAAAGAGAAATTGGGTTTGATTTCACTGTAGCCCTTAGTATCTAGGACAAAGGTTGATTGCCAAGCTTTTAGCAACATTCTTTGAATTGGTTTTAAATGACTTGGGCCTGTCACTATAGTACCACCTCTGGTAAACCTGAAGTGCTTCAGCCATCCTTTGAAATTCACCCAGCTGTGGTCTAATAATGAGCTCTAATCATGCTGAATATATCCTCCTTTCATTGCAATAATCTGCTCGGGTCAGTTGGAAGCTCAGATAGTCCTTTATCCCAGCTTAGTCCTGTCACTCGAATGTACTAGATCAACGTATTATGATCAGAGAGCTGTATTCTATCTGTTCCATCTTGGGTAACTTCAGTGTTTTTAATCAAGTAGTAGCTTGTAGTGGTGCATTTTGTTGCTCTATTGCATTTCAACTAGCACCAGCAACCTTCAGCCACCATTCCCATTAAAAGAGGAAATTATCAACTATAACTTGTAAACCTTTAAAGACAGACATACCATGAACTCAGAGGTTGGTAATAGATAGGATGTGCTTCTTTTTAAGCCATCACACTGCGTAATTTCATCTTCAAAAATTAGGTTTAATAGCTGAATTTCTAGAGATGAAATGGACTACCCATGATACTGAAAGGAAATTATCCACCATTCAGACAATTGTGGTGAACAAAATGCACCAAAAGAGCTATGCAGCAACTAACCATTCCCATAATGTGCTGTGTATGACCCAGTCCCTACACTAGTAACTATTTGCATAGTTCTGAATATTTTGTCATAAACTTCAAATATATTGTTTTTATACTTATAATCAACAACTTTAAATTAAAAGTTTTATATTTTTCAATTGTTTTTAATTTGATTACTTCATTCGGAAAGCTTCATGGGATTGTTAAGACATCTTGTACCTTTATCATTTTGTCCGATTTTCAAATGTTTTTGCTTCTAATAGATGTTTGTAATGTTGTGATTCACCACATAGCTGTTTGGTTTGGTTCATGGATGATAAAATATTTGACGGAATCCCTACGGAAAAAATGAATGGGATAAGTACTTCAGAAATCAAGATGTCTGAAAAGTTGGAATCGCGCTCTATAGCATGGACAGGAGTGAGTATGATTGCTCAGCTTTTTGAGGGAGATGTATTTCCCTACATGAAGAGCCAGGTTTGGATGATAGGGAGCAGTCTTTCTGTTGCTGCCCACAAACGTCCAACTGACATTAACCAACCTGATTTAGTCCTTTTGGTCTCAATGGTCAGCCACTGCATTCTGTTTACTGCAGTGCTTGGTCCATGATATTTTTCTGGTTTCACTCCACTAGAATATCTGTCATGATAATTTTTCTCTAGTGGCCAGATTCTTCTCTGCAGATACAGGCATGCTGGTCCTTGCCTGTATAGTGTTTTATTATTATGGTTGACCATTGTTTGTCTAATGATTAATTCTGCTGGGGCTTTATTGGAAATTCTGGGTTATTAACTTTCCATCGCCTGGACGAGGGGGCGGTAGATGGCAGCGGCTTAACTCTGGAAACGTCAATGAGCAAACCTTGCTCCTATAAAAACTGTGCAATTCAGCCACCTGTTCTAGAAGAGTATTTTAACGATTTGATATTTAATCTACAGGTTGGGCTGCTTTCAAATTCGAAAGCAGCAGTAATGAACCTTGAAGCTAATCTATTTTGGTGTGGCAGCAAAAAAGGTATTAAAGGCGTCACTGCCATTAACAGGCATATTCCGGTATGTATCACACTGCGTCTTACTAACCATAATACTGTTTGTGTGTAAGATTGAACGTTTCTTTTTGTGCATTTGCAAGTAGTAATATTTTGTATGAAGTGATCACATCTTTGGAGCAATTATGATCATATCATGCAAATTAATTTTTATAACAGTGACACCATTAAATGTGCTTATTAAGTAAACGAGTACATATTCAAGTCCCAAGCTATGCAGCCTTTTGTGCCACATTGGCACTGTGGGCTCTTAGCATGCATACTGTATGGACTCTCAATGTAGATCAGGTAACATTCAAGTCACAGAGAATGAGAAGAGGGGTGTTGAAGAACAGGAATTCAGCCCTGGCTCCTGATTGGCCTTCTCTTCTATAGGATGCCACAAGGCATCCGCATCCCGATTTAGCAGCTGGGATTGTCATACTTACAAAGCCAGAAGGCAATCTGAATTTAAAATCTAACAAAGTTGTCTGCAAGGTTGTTACGAATTTCTTTTTTTTTTCTCTCTCTGTGTAAAAACTGATTAGATTCTCTCTTGCTTTTTCTATATTTCTCCCAACCCCCTCTCTCACACTCTGGTGCTCTTTCATACTCCCTCTCGTACACTTAGAATTACTCTAATTTTTCTTCACTCCGTTTCCTCTGCCTTATAGGACCTCATGGCTAAAGTGCGGGCAATGCTGGCTGCCTCCAAAGGCCTTCAACCGAACCCCTCCTGAGAGAGTTCCAGTTGGACTAAACAGAACATCCAGGCATGATCCAGCTCTAACTATATCTCAAACGATGACAACAAACACCTTCTGGACTACCCTACACTTTTATCCCTTTATGTATGCCTGTTTGGACTTTAGTTAGATGTTTTTATTTTGCCTCCAGATTAGCGTTAGGCATGGAGATTCTTTTTTTAGGAATTGTGGAACCCAAGCAGGAGTAGAAGGAAACCGCCCAAGCAACAGATGGTTGGACCTCTGTTCTTATGTTTTAGCTGAAAAAAGGCAACAAGAAACAAGTATGAGAGAAGTTGAGATGTAATTCCTTGGATGCAACAAAAAACAAATTTAAATTTCCCCTTAAACTGATGACTGGGCTGTTTTATTTGTAATATTGCCTCTGCCAGAGGGGCACGGCTATATCCTTCTGTGAAGGATAATGTTGTTTATTTTCTCTCTCGCTCACTTTCTGTCTCCTTTTCTATTTCATTCTTTCTCTCTCTCTCTCTCTCTCTCTCTCTCTCTCTCTCTCTCTCTCTCTCTCTCCCTCCCTCCCTCTGAACACTTTCCTATTTCAAGTCACAACCTCTCTCTGTTCTTTTGTTTTGGAATATGTGGCCTTCGGTTTTCCATTTCTAAGTTTGTAAAGGTCTAATTTTGCAGCTACTTTGTAAAACATTTGACGGTCAATAAAGTTTGAATTATTGATGGTGGGTGTGCCTTACTCTCTGTGAGTGACATGTTGTCATGTTCTCCCCTCTCTTCGTCTGTTTTTCATTTCCTGCACCTGTGAGCCCTAGCCTTTCGACCGTCAGTGCATATATGGCATCCCAGCATGCGCTCTGCATGATGATTTGCCCCTTCTTCTACTGAAGGGCCTGTGTGAGTGGTGCTTTCCAGAGAGGGAAAGCACACTTTTTTTTAAGAGAGCCTTTAATCTTGTGGCAGTTCAGACCACAGAGGCTGTGTGGCGTTTCTCATTTGGTCCTGCGAGAGAGTGAAATCGACTGGTTCGAGATTCCAGGAGCAGGTCATTCTTATAGAATCTGTATTAATCCAGACTCCCAAACTCCCTGGAAATGCAGAACTAACATTTTCCCATGTTCTGACTAGATTTCATTCCAGGAAAAAAAAAAAAACAGGCTGTTAAGAGCGTGTGTGTGTGTGTGCGTCTGTTTGTCAAAAACAAATTTGGTTTAGAAAAATACTGAGCCCCTTAGGAATTTATTTTCTGAAATCGTTTTGCATTCCCTTGCAATAGTTTGCATTCCCTTACAACAAGTTTGAAGTTCCTTTGAAATACTTTTATCCATCCCTTACAAAAACGAACAACATAGTCTCATAGAATGAACGTCATTATAACAAAATTTTAGCAAACTGAGCCATTTCCTGGTGAAATTAACACTAGAGACACTACAACAACTGTGTTTTATACACTTTTACCCAAATCACGGATACTATGGCTGTTGATGACATCATTAAGACATTTTCCACACTATTTCTCACACTCTGCTATGTTAATATATCAAAATAATTTTACTCTAACGCATCATTTGAAAAAGGATACATTTTAATACTTTTTATTAAAAAAAAATTATTATCCCCATTTTCTCCCCAATTTTGGAATGCCCAGTTCCCAGTACTTGCTAGGTCCTCGTGTTGGAGTGGTTACGCACTCCGGGAGATGGGAGGACAAGTCTCTGTTGCCTCTGCTTCAGAGACTGTCAATCCGCGTATCTTATCACGGGGCTTGCTGTGCATGACACCGCGGAGACAACATGTGGAGGCACATGCTACTCTCCGCGATCCATGGGCAACTTACCACACGCCCCATTGAGAGGGAGAACCTCTTAATCATGACCATAAGGAGGTTAACCCCATGTGACTCTACCCTCCCTAGCAGCTGGGCCAATTTGGTTGCTTAGGAGACCTGGCTGGAGTCACTCAGTACACCCTGGATTCAAACTCGTGACTCCTAGGGTTGTAGTCAGCATCAATACTCGGTTTAGGCTAAGGTTAAGGCTATGTCTGTTTTGTACAATAACCATATACTAAACTCTAAAACCAATAATACAGGACAACCAAAAATATGGTAATGAAAATCATAGTCATGCCAAGAAAAAAAAATGGTTAGTTTTATATAGTAACACCATTGGCCCTAATATCATGGTTTTTACACACACACCCCCCCCCCCCCCCCCCCCCCCCCCCAACACAACACAACACAAATGTGAACCCAAAACAAATGTGAGGGAATGCAACATGTATTGTGATGGAAAGCTAAACGTATTGCAAGGGAATGCTTCTCTGTACATCATTACACTCCAGCAATCTGCTCAGCCATACTGTGTAAACAACTATCTAATTTTGGGCTGAGGCTTAACTTATTCCAGGCTTGTAATGACTGCAATGTTCTCTTTAATAACTGGATTGCCTCCCATAGCATTAAATAATGGATTTATATGCAATTAAATGCACCTCAAAACATCATTGATTTGATACTGAAGGGCGGCACTCAAGGTTTCACTCTGTTGTATATGACAAATAAAGTACCTGTGTGGTATATAGTGAGAGAACCCAAAACAAATGTGAGGAACGCAACATGTGATGGAAAGCTAAATATATTGCAAGGGAGTGCAAAACTTTTTGTAAGAGAACGCAGAACCATTGTGAAGAAATACAAAACAATTTCAGAAAATAAATTACTTTTCTGTTCTCTAAAGGGCTCTGTAGAACATGATTATTGTATCAGGCATTTGAGATTTCATGTGAAGTAAGTTTGTCCCCATAAAACCCATGGCGAAACCTGAACAGTAGTTATACATTTTTTTGATATGCATAAAAAAAAAATCCTAATTTGTGAATTGATGCTTAACGTTACAAAACTGCACCAATCACCGTAATCATGCTTTTTAAAAGGGCAGCTTTATACTATAGTTAAAAATAGACATCATAATTTATTAACTCAATGTCTGATTGTATGCAAGTCTCATTACACAATTGTTTGGAACTCTTGTTTTAACTGTATGGTTATTGTGGTCAGGCAGCTGCTGCTCCTAAACACAAACAACTTGGTGTACACCTGAATTTTTGATATTTTTACTAAAGAGAGAAGTTTTGAAAAACTTATTTTTGCAAGTCTAAGTTTCAGTTAAAAAGAAACTCCTGCATTAAAAAGGTTACTTTGTGGATACTGAGCATTTGTGAGGTGAATACAAATGTCCTTCACTTTGAAACAGAGATTTGAAACTCTATTTCTGGTAGGCATCATACATTCTGTATTTTTGTAATGTTTTATAAATACTGCTAATCTTTTTTAATGATGCAATAACTATTAATTCACTTGTTCTCATTTCTACATAAGGAACCTTTCTTGGAAATGAAAGCTTTGCCGCCTGTATCTCAAGCCGGTATTTCCTGGAGCAAAATATTTCATTTTGACACGGTTGTTAAGGGCAATTTCCATCCAAGTCTATATAGGCAATTAACTAATTGTAATAATTAAATGGAACCATATTAGCTGGATTAAAACTGAAGAAAGCCATCTATGGAGGGCTGTTTCTGGCATCAGCACTGACCTGCTGTCAGAGCTGGTAGACTGAAGATGTGTCTGATATGAGGCTCCTTGAGGGCTGGATGGGCATTTTTGTGCTTCTCTGTACATCATTACACTCCAGCAATCTGCTCAGCCATACTGTGTAAACAAGTATCTAATTTTTGGCTGAGGCTTAACTTATTTCAGGCTTGTAATGGCTGCAATGTTCTCTTTAATAACTGGATTGTCTCCCATAGCATTAAATAATGGATTTATATGCAATTAAATGCACCTCAAAACATCATTGATTTGATTCTGAAGGGCGACACTCAAGGTTTCACTCACTGTGCTGTTGTATATAACAAATAAAGTACCTGTGTGGTATACAATAAGTCACTCACAGCCCACTCTGTGAGTGGGAAGGCCGTTAGGGTGATTTGTTAGCTTTATTGAAGTTGGTAACTATTTGCTTCTATCTTGCCCTGCCATTGAAATAAAATGCTATTAGGATGAGTCTCCAGTCACTAGACCCTACACAGGGGAAAACGCAATATTCAACCTGTGGGGTGTGAGATTATGGTAGTTGAGTGGTGGGGATTTTGATTCACCAAAAGATTCTCCAGTCATCACTTCTACATCTTTACACCAGTGGGTGGTGATAAATTAACGTATTTTATGTGTTCTAAATGAATCATTGATTCAGTGATTCAACTGATTCATTTAAAAACATTAATTTGTGACAAACAAATTAAGGGGATTGGGAAAAATGTGTTCATTGCGCTCATACAGTCAGTGGTGTGCACAGAAGGGTGGCAGCATGGGTATGAGCCTTACTGTATTAATCTACCATTTGCAAACTTATGGAAGGGCCCTTTGAGGAAGTCCAATCTATGTACAGTAGAGTAAGTTCACCAAAAAAATTATACTGGATTGCTACCGCAATACTGACATTGCACACTTGCACACCTGCCACACGGCATGGCTATTTGTACTCCAATATTATGGTGCAAATACACAAATTAAAGACGCTATGCCCCTAGTGTCACCTCAATGGAGTGGGGTGTAACAATGGTGTGTATGTGCCTTTTTGTCCCACTTTTTCTATAAAGTATAAATGTTGATTTCTTTGCAATGATTTGGTCACAGTGAAGGTCAGGGAGTTGAAAGGTTTTATCAGAGTAAAATTAACCATGGTTTTTTCTATAGCAATATTGTAATAACTATGATTTTTGGTGGCAGCCATAGTTTTGATGCAATAAACCATGGTGTTACTATAGTAATATGGTTTTAATATAGTAACCATGATTCATTTTGTGGTTACTATGATTTTACTACAAAATACCATGGTGATATGGTTACTGTAGTAAAACCATACATTTTTGGAAGGTTAGGTTTAGGGATTTGGGTTGGTGTAGGGTGTCTGTGGGACTCTAATCAAACACAATAAAAATGCTGCAGTGATTCCCCTATACTGTAAGTTAGTATATAATTAGGAGTGCAAATAGCATCTACCCCTATTTTCACTTAGTGCAAAAAAAAATGCTTTTTTTTTTGCCATTTACACTGAGCAAATAGCCTCTGTCATCTATCAGATAGATAGATAGATAGATGGATAGATAGATAGATAGATTTGGGGTTAAAAATGTTCATGACAAGTTTTGTGAGAATTACCCACTACATTACATGACAACAGTTAAAGTATGGCACCAAAGATATAGATTAAACTTCCAAAAATAATTTGGGGTTGGGTTGTGAATGATGTAACATGGTCTGTTCTTGGGCTTTATGTTCCTTCTCTTTCCACCACAGTGGAACCCCAACTAGAATGAAAGGCGCCGCATGGTGACTCATTGTTAATCCAATCTGGACCCAATTCAGCATGTAAAATTAAAAATCCAGAAGCATGTGTTGAAAGCTTTGGATTCTCTTGATGTGGTTATTAAGTGGAGGGTTGTTGCGCTTTTCAAAGTTGTGGTCTGAACCTCCTGTGCTGCTTTGCTGAATTTCCCACAAGGGAAATGGAATCTCAGCCAGTTGTGATTTATCCTGAAATATTATTAAATAAAAGGTTCATTTTGGAAGTGCATAACATATTCTGAATGGAAATGAAAATATATGAAAAACTTTATCCTTAAAGACATAATTTTATGTTGTGTAGGTGCTGTTACTGCAAAAATGAAAGACTTCATTGTTTTAATTGAGGCATTTCTTCTTTCTCTGCCTCAATCTAAATGTTGAAGAGTGAATCATTATGCACAGATAAGGTAATTTCTGAATGCGCTTCTTTTATGGACCCAAATAAAATGTTAGACAGGGTTAGGGACTAATGGAATACATGTAATGGGATTATGTATTTAAAATACAAAATATTAGTAACTGTATTCCACTACAATTACTATTTAAATAATTGGTAATCAGAATACAGTTACATCCAAAAAGTATTTTGATTACTTAAGAGATTACTTTGCATTTTATTGTCATTTGTTTCATTTAAAGGTTATACTATTCACTTGGAAAACATGCATACATACTGCAATCTGAGGAGCTTTTGAACAGCAGTGAAACACATTCTTAAGATATGTTACATTCATACAAGTTAATTCTGTTGTGAGTGAAAAGGTTGATATGACGCTGTAAAGGTCAACGAAAAGGAGGACATGGAAGGCGAGTTGCTCCACTCACAGGTAAGGCTTTTTAATGGACACACTGCAACATTTACAGCTGTACAATAATAGCTCTTCAGGTTCACAATGATAACGCTACAGGTTCACAGTAAACATTTAGCAAGACACACCAGTAACTGGTCACTCGTGTTGTTCTCTCCCTCTTTCTGGTGGTGGCGTGGCTGTTTATATGGTGCTCTCCCCATGCTCACTGGAATTAGAGAATTGCTGGAATTGTTGCACACAATTTAGCTCAGGAGAAAGCACACTTACCGCTTATAATCAAACATCGTATCCAATTCTTCCCAAACTATTTTCTATTTGTGCTCGGTCAAACGATAGGGACACTATGTACCTCCACTCTCGCTTTGGTCTCAATGTGGTGCCGAATGAGGTTCGTAAGACCTGGTAGATGGGAGAACAGGTCTGCAAACTATTGTTGCAACTCGGCAACCCCTGCAAGCTGATACGGTGAGAAGTGGTCTCCGCAAGTGACTGCAGTGTTATGATTAAGTTTTGTGTTTACCTCCGGGCCGAGCTCCGCCCTCTCCGGAACTACTGTAGCCAACATCACAGGGACCGCCTCCCTCCATAATTTCAAGAGGTTGAGGTGATATATTTGATGTGCGCCCCCTCTATCGATTCGCTTTACCTCATAATCGAGTTCCCCGTCTCGTCGTGTGACCTCGAAGGGTCCTTGCCACTTTCGAATAATTTGGAGCCTGATGTGGGGAGTAATACGAGTACTTTATCTCCCGGTGAAAATTCCCCTGTTATAAAGTCAGCTCTGTCGTTCTTGAGCTTGGAGCAAATTCTCCTGTGTTAGTTGCCCCAGTGTGTGGAGTTTTGCTCTAAGATCAAGAACGTACTGAATTTCATTCTTGCTATTTGAATGTCCCTCCTCCCAAGCTTCGCAGAAGATGTCAAGCACCCCGCGCTGGCGCCGCCCATACATCAGCTCAAATGGGGAAAATCCTGTGGAGGCTTGCGGGACCTCTCGTACTGCAAATAACAGTTGGTTGAGCCATTTTTCCCAATTTCTAGCTCAAACTTACGAATCATGTTCTTAAGGGTTTTATTAAATCGCTCCACCAGGCCATCTGTCTGTGGATTGTAAATGCTGGTGTGAGATCAATTTAATACCCAATAGTTCATAAAGCTTGCGTAGTATATGTGAGGTCCTTGCCAATTTTTTCAAAGGATACCTCGATTAGCAGAAGGGGGTGCAATGGTGCTTTTGGGGTGGCCGGTGTGTTCACCAGCTGACATTCACGGCATACACACCACCTGCGGAGATCACCACCAATGCCTGGCCAATAAAATGGCTATTAAGTGGTTCAGTGTTTTTCTTTCCCTTGGTGTCCTGCCATCGGATTATAGTGAGCCACCTGGAAAACCATTTCCCATGGCCCCGTGGTATTGAGAGCTGGGTTGTGTCTTCCTTCGTACAAGTGTCCTGCAACACACTATACATCCGCTCATTTATAATTGTAAAATAGGAATATGAAAGTACGACATTCGGGCAGAGTTGTTGACCAGCAATCACTCTCAATTGGTCAAAGGTGTGCTTGAGGGTTTCGTCTCGTGACTGCTCCAGAGCCTCTCCCCCCCTCATGTCATCTTGATGCGGAGCTGACAAAGATGGCCCCAGTTCTGCCTCCCCTGCCAGAGCATCACACACTTCACATTTCATCACTTTTACGCAGGACCCATCCGCGCATTTCCCCTTTAATACATTTCTAAATTCAGACCAATTAGTCCCCAAAATCAGCGGATGGGTGAGGCAGGAACTAACCGTAGCCTCCACTCTATGATTTGTTCCCCGAAATTTAATCAACAGGGTCACCACAGGGTATTTGTGAATATCCTGATACACACACTTCACCCTCAAAATTTTAGGCTCGGTTGGGGGCAGCCTGTGGGGCATCAGGGATCTGGGCCACCATCCCCCGCTCCATCACGGGACATTAATCCCGGAAATACCCCGGATCCCTGCAACTCCAGCAGGCTGGCCCAGATGCCACGCCCGCACCTGCAAGGCGGACACTTCCACCTGAGGGGGAGAGCAACGGGGCACAGTAGCGGCGGAGAGGGGTATGCCCACCACCTTGCATGGAGGTACTGGCCGCGGTGGCGGACTCCTTGCCTCCTGTGGGCAAGAACGGGCCCTGGGGAGAGAGAAGAGTGAGAGAGGAGGGGGTAAGAGTGAGAGAGAGAGAAGAGGAGGGCTCTTCCGCCCTCGGGTACACTGCCATATGGTCAGCCGCAAGCTGGACAGCTTCCTCTAGCGACGCCGGGCAGTGGCACTGGACACACTCTGCCATTTCCTCTGGCAGACGAATGATTAGCAGCTCCAGTACCACCTGATCGACCACTCCCACGACGTTGCGGTTTCCCAACAGCAGCCAATTCCGGCACGCATCTCTGAGCCATTGGGCGAAGGCAAACTGCGGTCAGTCCTCCCCAGCTTCAGGGATAGGCAGAGCTCCCGGTACTGCTCCGGATTCTGACCCACTCGCTGTAGGATGGCCTTTTTCAGGTCAGCATAGGCCAGGAAGTCAGCTGCCAGCAGTTGTTGAGCAGCAAGCTGGACTTCCCCGGACAAAAGCAGAAGGAGCCGGCCCGCCCACTGGTCACGCGGCCAGCTCCAGATCTCAGCAGTCCGCTTCAACAGAATGAGGAAAGCCTCCGCATCGTATTCTGCCCCATCTACAGGAGAGGGGGCAGGGGGCTGTGGTTGTCCAGGGTCGTGGCCGGGGCTCTCTCCTGGCCGAGAAGTCTCCAGATCGCATACCGGTTCTCTGCTTGAGCTTGCATGATCTCAAAGAATCGGCGATCCTGGTCCTGGCACAGCTCAAGCAGGGATTGTTAGGGGCTCTGAAGTAGGAGGACAACTGGGATGACTCCATGTGGCATACTTCCACTTCCCGGGTTTCAGCACCAGTGTAAATGTCAACGGAAAGGAGGACACAGAATGCGAGTTGCTCCACTCACAGGGTAAGGCTTTTTAATGGGGACACAGCAGCGCTTACAGCTGTACAATAATAGCTCATCAGGTTCACAATAAACCTTTAACAAGACACGCCAGTCACTGGTCACTCATGTCGTTCTCTCCTTCCTTTGTGGCAGTGGTGTGGCTGTTTATATGACGCTCTTCCCATGCTCACTGGAATTAGAGACAGGAGTTAGACATAATTTAGCTCAGGTGTAAGCACACTTACCTCACTTACCACTCACACTTTTGTTCTCTCCGGGCGGACGCTTGACCACGCTCCCGCTGCCACAGACGTCATTGAGGAATTTTCCCATAGGAGTTCAATAGAGGAGCTATATCATGTTTCTACAACTTAACAAGAAAACAGTTAGAAAGGCTTTGACAGATGAAACATAAATACAAGATTACACGCCTTGTCAAGGTTTTTATGAGGTTAGGGTACTTTTACAAGAAATGCTAACCAATGTAGCCTTCAACATAGTAAAGAAAGCTACAACCAATATATCTATGATGAGAATGCACATTGGAGCATAACTTTTTTTTCTCTAGTAAGACCTTTGATATTAGAGCAAAGATGTACTGCAAAAAGTTCTTAATGATCATTTAAATATTGTTTTTCTGTATAAAATATTTAAAAAATCTTTAAATCAAGATAAATTTAAGTGAATTTTCTTAATTTATTTACTTGTTTACAGTCAAAACAAGTGAAAAATTTGCCAGTACTGAAGTAATCCAAAGTATTTAGATTGTGTTACTGACTTTGAGTAATCAAATGGAATATGTTACAAATTACATTTTACAGCATGCATTCTGTAATCTGTAGCGGAATACTTTTTAAAAGTAACCTTCCCAACCCTGGTCCTTGAATTTAAATGGTGTGACTGAAAGGTGATTATATGCAGAGTGGGGAGTAATGGAATACACGTAATGGGATTACGTATTTAAGATACAAAATATGAGTAACTTTTATTCCACTACAGTTATAATGTAAATTGTTGGTAATCAGAATACATTACATTCAAAAAGAACTTTACTAAAGAGATTTTTTTTCATTTTATTGTCATTTAATTATCATTTAATATTTAGCCTATTCAGTTGTAAAACAATTATTATGCAATCTGAGGTGTACAGCTGAACAAAAAACAGTTTGAAACGCTTTGACAGTTGAAACATAAATACAATAAATGCACATTTATATGCCTTCTCCACATTTATTATGACGTTAGGGTATTTTTACAGGAAATGCTAACTAATGTGGCCTTAAACATCACATAGAAAGCTGCAAATAATATACTTTACTAGGACCAGAATCCACATAAGATCAGAAAAAGGATGGCGATGTGTACACTCTGTGGGTTTGAAGTTTGAAGCAGCAATATTTAACCTTGTGTAAATTGTCATGTGAACATTTAACTTAATGCTTGGTTAAAATGCTATTGCTTTTCTTTACATGCATCTCTTACCAGATTTGATTATATTTTATAATGTATTCTGTGACGAAAATTCACGTTGGAGCAAAACAGGCAAAGATGTACTGCAAAAAATTTATTCTTAATGAGAATTTAAATATTCTTTGGCTATAAAAATATATCTAAAAATCCTTAAAACATCTATTTTCTTGATAAGCAAAACTGCATAAGATATTTAGGCTTTTTGTTTTTTAGAGAATGTATTTTTACAGTCAAGTGAATTTTTTTATTTACTTGTTTATAGTAAAAAAAAGTGAAAAAAATCTACCAGTGCTGAAGAAATAATCCAAAGTATTTAGATTAGATTACTGACATTGAGTACTCTAATGGAATATGTTACGAATTACATTTTAATGCATGTAATTTCTGTAATCTGTAGTCTCAACCCCAATTGAAAATTGAGTGGTCTTTGAAAGCTATCTGAATTAATTTGTTCAAGTAATCCACTGCCACTTTTAGTCCTTGTCATCACTACCTACTGCTTCTAGTCATTTTCAAGGTGGCCTGATTAAACTGATGCAGACAGTCTAAAGACTTTAAGTCTACTTGTCCAAGTATAAACGCACCTGCCACAGCCTTACGGAAATAGGCTGCGTTATCTCTCCTGTGGCAATACCATGTGATCACTCTTGCTTGGCTGTCTGTAGCTTTATCCTGCAGATGTGAAAGATTTGTGAGATGATATCACAGGCCTCCAGTTTAAGGTTACAGTTTAATTTAAGTTTTTGATTTGTATGTGGGCTGGCTCGGTAAGATTCAGTACAGCTGATATAGTTTTTCACTGCTATGTAGCTCATTAAAATTGAATATTGAATTATTAAAAGCTGAATATGCCCATCGCTGCCTTTCTACATATGTTAAGATTTTTTTAAAAACTCAAGATATATTGCATGCAGTTAATGTCCCCTGAGATGCTGTTCACTGAATTGAAATATGTAGCATTCAAATAGACTTGTGCTTTAATATCTTCTCCTTTTTTCTACTAGTCCTTTCTTGAGGCCATCTCCTTAACCTGCTTCATGCCAGCTTACCTTTTGTGATATGTAGACAGTGGGATAGATACAGAAGGGGAATAAACTGAGAATATTTTATCAAAGCCATTGGCTGGCATGTTTCAACAGACATCTGCAAGTCAAATATTCTGTGGGACTAAGAAGCCTGAATAGAGCATGCAACTAGGGAGATGTTTAAAAAATTTATTCAAAGCCCTCCACTGTACTTCATCGTTGGGATGATGTTTTTATGTTGGTATGTGATACCTTTTAATGCCATTTGTAGGGCCACATGTTCTTCCCAAACAATTCAATCTTAGTTTCATCAGTCCACAAATTCTTTTTAAAGTAGCGTTGTGGAGTGTCATGGTGGTCTTTGGCAAACTTCAGGCATGCAGCAATGTTTTTGTTGGAAAGCAGCAACTGCATTCGTAGTGTCCTGCTATGGACACCATGGCTGTTTAATGTTTTCCATGTAGTAGACCCACGAGCAGAGATGTTAAGCAGTTCTAATGATTTCTTCAAGTCTTTAGCTGTCACATTAGGGATCTTTTTTATCTCATTGAGCAATCAGTGGTGTGGGCTTTGTCATCTTTGCTGGATGGCCACTTCTAGGACGAGTATCCACAGTACTAAATCGTTTCCATTTATATGAATGCTCTGGACAGATGAATCTCTAAGCTCTTCAAAGTAAAATTTTAAGCCTTTCCAGCTTAATGCAAGGTAACAATTCTTCTGAAATATACTTTTTGCGAGTTATGGTCCTCATCAGCATATGCTCCTTTTGATTAGCAAACTCAAAATGTTTGAGTGTTTTTCATACATCAAAGTAGCTCTAACCCACACTGATAATCTGATTTAATTAATTGGATGCCAGGCTTGCCAATTCCTGTCTGTTATTAGCTTTTTTTGTTGTCTTTAGCCTAGGGATTCACTTAAATTTTCCACAGCACTGTTAATGTTTAATAGGATGTGTTCAATAAAGACATGAAAGATTATACTTATTTCTGTGCTGTTAGCTTAAGAACATTGTGCTTTGTCTATACTTGTGACTTTTATGAAGATGAGAACACATTTTATGATCAATTAATGCAGAAAAAACAACTAATTACAAAGGGTTCACATATTTTTCTAGCCACTTTAAATAATGTTCCAAGAAAGCTTTACAAAGAATACTGCCTTACAAACCCCCTAGTGAGCAAGTCAAAGGCTAAGATGAAGATTAGGAAGAAGCCTTCATTCTGTTGGGGGAAGCCCCGACACATTCTCATGACAACGTGTAATTTATATTGCATGACATACCTTGTATGAAAATGTCTAGGTTACGAGGGAACGAGACTTTGTGTCGAAGAAGCAACACTAGGGGTCTCTCTTGAGCGCCGAATATGCCTCTGATCTATGAAAAAAGGCCAATGAGAAGTTGGCAGACAGTATTTAACCCGCCCCCGGACATACGGGTATAAAGGTGGGGAAATACGTCTAGTTCATTCAGAATTTTTCTGAGGAGCCGGAAATGGTCTGGCCACAACAGTGGCTCGGCTCAGCGATATGGCCTGGAGGACACAACGTCCCACTCCCTCCATCAGGGAACGGAGGTTACATCCGTAACCTAGACGTTCCCCATCTGTAGCTCACTTCGACGTTGCGTTGAAGATGCGATACTAGGGGTCCAATTTAAATCACGCCATGCGCTGAGCCGTGTACGTGTACTGCTGATACAGTAGCTGGCAGTTACTTGATGTGCAAGTGCGACCAGCTGTATCAGTCTGCACGTACCCCTCCCCAATGCCCCAAAAAAGTAATCGGAATCCTTCTAGGGGAACAAGGCGATGCTTGCCAACCCGGGAACGGGCCGAGCCTAGCCAGGCCTCTTTTCTCTCTATGTTTCTCGCATAGAGCCAAACGGCTGGGGCCCTTACACGCATCGTGGGAAGGCAGTCTTACCCGGTTTCCTGTTATTCAGGGGGAAAAGACCCTGCGGAGACCACACCTGCCCAGAGGGAGGGGGGGGGGGGGGGTGTAAGAGTGGCAAATACATCACATGGGTTTTTAGGCGACATGTGGAAAGTGGCACGGTGGTAGATCCCACCTCATCGGAGGAGGGAGTTGCTACAAACACGGCGACCAGGGGGCAGTGGGAACTGCCCAAGGGAAACGCGGATCCACTCATAAGGGGACCGTACCATGGAAAATACACACGGGGGGGTCCGTGTAGGAGTTCTGAGCTGTGGAGCAACTATTCCAGTACAGGGTAGATTAAGTACCCGCAGTGGATTGTGTCGGCGAGTTCTTCTGCTGAACTGCGGACCCAGAGGGCTAGGGAGGAGTCATCCAGTGAGCCGAATGAGTGGGATCTCCTGGGAGAGAGAGCACACAGTTTTACCTCGGCCGAGAGAAAGGGCGATGGGTGCAAGCGATCCACCCGGTCACTCCGTCAGCGTGTACAGAGTTCTACCGGCTCGGACCTGAGAAAACACGGGACGATACTGACTCAATCCTGAGATTGTAGAATCTCGCAAAGGTATTAGGTGTTGAACAACCCGCAGCTCTGCATATGACTGCTAGGGAGGTGCCTCTGGCCAGTGCCCACGAGGACGCAACACTCTTTGTCGAGTGTGCTCGGACCTGCAAGGGGGGGGGGGGGGGTGCACGGCCTGGGTGTGATAGGCCAATGAAATGGCGTCCACCACACAGTGGGAAAGCCTCTGTTTGGAGACAGCGTTCCATTTCCGCTGTCCACCAAAGCAGACAAAGAGCTGCTCAGAACGTCTAAAGCTCTGTGTGGAGTCCAAGTAGGTATGCAAAACATGTACCGGACACAGCAACGAAGGGGCTGGGTCTGCCTCCTCCCGGGGCAGCACTTGCAGGTTCACTACTTGGTCTCTGAAGGGGGTGGAAGGAACCTTGGGCATGTAGCCCGGCCGTGGTCTTAGGATCACAAGTGTCTGCCGGACCGATCTCCAGGCAAGTGTCGCTACCAGAGAACGCTTGCAGGTCCCCGACCCTCTTGATGGAGGCGAGCACGATCAGCAGGGCCATCTTTAGAGAGAGGGTGTGCCAGCGCAGCGGCCTGTTGCACATGCCGCCCCAATCCAATTTGGAGGCATCAGTCGTGACCAGGACGTGTCGGGATACCTGCTGCAAGGGGACTCCTGCCTGCAGAAAGCAGAGGTCTGTCCAGGGTCTGAATGTTTAGCGGCATGCGGGGGGTGACTATCATACGGTGCGTGCCGTGGCGCCATGCTCATCTCAGGACTTGAGTCTAGAGCCAGTGCTGAAGCGGTCCCATATGCATCAACCCCAGTGGCGCAACAGCTGTGGAGGATGCCATATGCCCCAGGAGCCTCTGGAAAAGTTTTAAAGGGACTGCTGTGCCCAGCATGAAGGCAGCGAGGCATTCCAGTGCTGACTGCGCGCTCGTTGGTGAGGCGCGCTAACATTGACACTGAGTCTAACTCCATGCCGAGAAAAGAGATGCTCTGAACCGGGTCAATCTTGCACTTTTTCCAGTTGACCTGAAGCCCCAAACGGCCGAGGTGCCTGAGCACCTGGTCCCTGTGAGCGCATTGTAACTCTTAGGAGTGGGCCAGGATGAGCAAGTCGTCGAGATAGTTGAGTATGCGGATGCCAGCTTCACGGAGCAGGGCAAGGGCTGCCTCTGGCGAATCGAATGTTCCTGGCCAGCCAGCGTGACGGGTTGGGAAGTGAAAGCCACACATTCAAACTCTGCGCTAGGGGTATGATGGGGATGATTATTTTTGACATACCCGGCGGGGCGGAGCAGGTAATATGGCATTGGGAGGTGAGGGTGCGTCCTGAGGCTCTGGTGCTAAGACTCAAAGCACTTACCTTGCTCCACACACCTGGCAGGGGGCGGGTTGGTGACTGAGGAGGCGGTCTGGAGAGGCGTCCTCTAGACTCGTCAGAACCGGCTGGCCGGGGAACAGTCATGGGGCTGAGGGTGGGGGGGGGGGGTCTGCATCCAGTGTGCCGGGACTGTTGAGGTGTGGCTGCAGAGTGTCGTAAGAACAGCATTTGTGGGCCAGGTGACCCAGAGACAAAGGAAAAATCTCTTTTACTGAGAATATGGGTACCGGCAAATGAAATTAATTCAACAAAGGATTCTCCTCTCGGCTCTCCACCGGGGGACGGAGTGGTCTGCTTACCAGCTCTGGAGCTAATGTCTTGGTCCCTGGGTAGATCATCTCAGGAGCGCCTAGGAGCCTTCTGGGTCCTTGAGGGGGTCCGTGAGACGGGGGGCGTGCGGTTCAAGCGGGGTGCTCGATGTGCGGGCTGAGGGCTGGTCCCGGGTTGAGGCAGAGCAGGGTGTCGCCGAAGAGGCCGAACTGGGAGACATGTGTGTTGAGGAAGCGTGTCTTGTCCGTCTCATGCATCTCGACCACATCATCAGCCACAGGTGACATTCCTGAACCACAAGTGTGGCCATCACCTACCTGAGTGACTGCGCAGTGGTCTTCGTGGTCCTGAGGGCGAGGTTGGTCGCTGAGCACAGTTCCTGCTGCACGTCGGGATCAGGACTACCCTCGTACAGATCTTTAAGTGCCTTGACCTGGTGGACTTGCAGGAGGGCCATGGAATGCAAGGGCAGAACCGGCCTGTCCAGTGGCGATGTAGGCTTTGGCGGTCAGTGATGACGTTGCCCCACAGGCCTTGGAGGGGAGCACAGGGTGACCCCGCCAGGTGGCGGTGTTCTCGGGGCATAGGTGGACCGCAACCGCCTGTCCACCTGGGGAATCGCGTGTACCCGTGGGCCACTCCGCCGTCGAGGGTAGTGAGAGCGGATGAGTGCGTGGCATTGTGACGAATGGAGAGGGGTGCCCTCTATGAAGTCGTCAGCTCATCATGCACCTCCGGAAAAAATGGGACCAGAGGGCACGTCTGTGAGCAGCACACAGGCTCCAGGAACCAGTTATCCAGCCACAACAGCTGTGGGGAGGACGGAGGGTTCCAGTCCAGCCCCACACCGGCTGCGCCCCGGGCAAGCATGTTGGACATCTGCGTGTCAGCCTCCGCCTGGGCATGCTGGCCCGAAGGCGGCAGCCCAAGGGAGTACGCTCTCCGATGCAGCAGCGAGCTCATCCACCTCGAGCTCTTGATAAGCAGGCTGGCTGTGAGGCAAGCCACTGTTGCCTCGAGCATGGACGCTTGGTCCGAGTGGGTGTACCCGGCAGAAGCGCACCCGCATCCATCGTCAGCCACATCGTCCTCAATCCCGTGGGAAGGAGTGACGTGGGGGGATGGCTGGAGTGGCGTTCATTCGGTTGAAGGAAAGCCGCAACCACAACGTTGCCATGGTCATGTCCTCGCAATGAGAACATGAACCATTCACAAATGCTTCCTCGGTGTGATTGCAGCCCAGACACACGCCTGTGGCCGTGTGAAGCAGAGAGCTTCTTACCTCATCCAGGAACTACACGGGGGCGGAATGGCATCTTTATAAAGACACGTCCTGAAAAGGACGTTCAATGCCGTTGCTACTCTTTTAATGAGAAAATCACTCTTCTAATAAACAACTCTTTGGTTGTGCTGTCGGAGCGCCCAGGGGAAAACTGAGAAGGAGAAAGCAGCTGAAGTGCGCCATAGATCCAACAGCAGAATCAGAGGTAAGAGGAACAGGTGTGTGACTCGCAGCTCACTGCATACACGACCATCAGCTCCAAAGAAAATTTCTGAATGAACTAGACGTATTTCCCCGCCTTAATACCTGAATGTCCGGGGGCGGGGTATGCAAATACTGTCTGCCAACTTCTCATTGGCCTTTTTTCATAGATCAGAGGCATATTCGGCACTCAAGAGAGACCCCTAGTGTTGCTTCTTTGACACAACGTCGAAGTGAGCGTCAGATGGGGAACCTATTTTATTCCCATAGAGACCAACCAATCAACAAACAGAATTTCCAACTGATACAATACAGGCATCAAATTTAAGTTAGCCTCCTATCCAACTTTTTGTTATTTTTTTAAGAAAGGAAATGTCTGTAAACCAATTGGGTTACTCATTCCATATTTATTTATACAATACAAATAACTGATATATGTCAGTAATATGCTGCCAATGTCTCATTCCAAACACAGATGTTTTCTGGTTTGTAGTTCTCTATGCATTGCAAAAAAAATTATAGCGAGTAAAGACGCTGACTTCCAGCCCTGGAGTCGCGAGTTTGAATCCAGGGCGTGCTGCGTGAATCCAGCCAGGTCTCCCTCAACCAAACTGACACGGTTGCTACGGAGGGTAGAGTCACATGGGGTAACCTCCTCGTGGTCGCTATAATGTGGTTCTCACTCTCGGTGGGGCGCGTCATTATGGGGGGAAAGAAAATTTCAAAACAGCTTCAAACTAATGCTCTAGCTTATAAGTAAATATTATTTATGATTGTTTGTTATTTAGACAATGTGTCTTCATGTAATAATCCTAAAGAAGAAAGCCTTGTCATCATTAAATTTCACTGGTAAATAAAATAAGCTGGTGTTCCCACCATGCACTGGGCTTGAATAATTAATAAGCTTGCATGGTTTTAATGTTTGCAAGTTTATTTTCATAGTTTGTATTGATCATTTTGTTATGTTTGGTAACTTTTTGTTTTGTGCAGTCTTAAGTTAATTTTTACTAACTATTACCTGTTATACCAAATTATCTCTTGATCATCAACATCATTATGTTTTGTGCACCAAGTGTTGAGGTCTGTGTGTGCAGCTTTACGTTATATCTTGTGGTTTAAAAGGCCAAAACACAAACAGAAAATCCGGTCCGGAACAGACTGTAGAATATTAGGTGCAGAAGAGTAAGCAATTGCTGGCAATATAACTTGAATATAGAAAACCCAACCTTTTAATCTTGGAATTACTCAACATCATAAATTAAAAGATTCAGCTCACTAGGCACCAAGAAGCCTAGCTGAAGCTCACATCTGTCCAATAAAATTAACAAAAGAGTCCATTGGTCAGAGGCCCCTCAACCCATGGGATGGTGACATGGAGCAGACTCGGCATGACCTTCTGAACTTCCAAACAAAGCTAAAGCAGGTTTTCTTTGAAAGGTTTCCTTGTTAAAGCCCCTCGTGTTTGCATGATCCTAATATGAAGACATCTTAATCCATGAACATCTCACACAAAGTCACTGTACTTCGCTGAGTTAAACCTCTAAAATGTACAGAATGCAGTTGGACCCAAAATGTACACAATACCTTGCCTTGCTAGATAATTCTGAAATTACTTTGACCTGTGATATATTTTTTATAACTGACAAATCAATGATTATAACCTGATGTACCTTTTAAGTATGTATAATGATTTGTAATCGCTTATAACTGACAAATCGATGATTATAACCTTTAATCCTGTGTTATTCATGTCATTTTTACTAAGAATGGTAACTATTCAGGATAAAACAACTCATGTTTACTATCATTTAAATCCTTTCTGCATTTCAGGAATGTTTATGTTAATTAATTTTTTATATATTTAGTTGTATCCAAGATATAAAAGTTAATGATTAAACAGGCACTATTATGAGCGGGAAGTTTGTAAGAATCCTCCACACAAAGGATTGTACATCAACTTTGAAAAGGACAGACCAGTTAACCACATGACTCTGAAAAGCCACTTCTGATTGGTTCAGGACACCTTTGGGATGCGACCAATTTCAGCTCAAAAGTTCCCTACCAAGGAAGAACTTGCTCTCAGTCTCCTTTCTCTTGGAACTGACTCTTGGTCTCCTTTATTCTTCGGCTCTCTTGCTGCTTTAAGTTAATCCGCGTACCTTGTAGCGTTCAAGGAAAATAGGGATCCGAAGTCCAGAGGCAGCCTCTCTCTCTCTGCTCTACGGGTTTACACTCACATAATGGGAGTAGCAAGTCCTCCTTGTGGTAGGCCTCACTTCAAAGCCCAACCCATCATCCATCAACACAACAGATATTCCGATATAACAGAGGCCCAAGACATCAATGGAACGAACTTTCTACAAAGAGCCAAAGAACCGAGCCATAGCAAGGAAACACAACAACACTCAAGTACATCTCCAGACTTTTGCTCAAAGTGCTGGTGTATTAGTTAAATACTTTGGGTAATCCGATTGCAAATTGATTTAGACTCAAAGAAGGATAAATTGTTCTTTAGGCATTGTCTACAGACTCCATAAAGATCATTTTCTCTGTATTGATCATTTATTTTACGTTCTGTCACTTTACTCACCTACCCGTTTCATGTCATATGTGTTAGATTAGATTTATGTTTAAAATGGTAGTAAAGTTTGTCTGTATTCACAGATAATTTGACTGTGGTATATTTTGATAAATAACCTCATCCCTGTTTTTAAAAGATTTGACTTCAAATCTATACCTAAATATGTGTGATATTATTTTCAATAAGTCATGAGAATTATATTACTCCAATAAATTAATTAATCATAATTCCCTTATTAAAGCTAATTCCTTACAATAGAAATTGTGAGCGGATACAACAAGACGTATCACGATTTTAATGGTGGTGAAATATATTCAGACAAATGATCTAGTTATTTGTCATTTATCTTTCTTATAATGGTTGTCAAACAGGACTAATTCCATTACAAATTTCCTTATATAATAATGATGTAGAATAAGGACAGATTAATTTAATTCCTTGCTCACTTAATGTTCCTACAGGACATTTTAAAGTATAATATACTGTCTGTAGCATTGTTTTCTGAGAAGCCAGTATTTCAAATTAGCATGCTTCCTAAAAATTCCTAAAATTATGATAATTTTATGCCTAAGTACATTAAATATATTACATATTGCTCCTTTAAGCAAACATTACTTCTAATTTTTTTTCAGTGTTGGAATAAAAGTATTATGTTTTTGTAGGAGTGTCAGGAACCAATCAGGTGCTGCTTCTCACACCACACTACGATCACTCTCTCCAGAATTCTAATCACTTGCACCTGTTCCAATCAACGTTCAGTTCCATATAAACACCCAATTCAGAATCAGTCTTTGTCGAGTCTCCAACAGGAACAGAAGCATACAAGTCTCAAGAAGTCTCTTACTCTACCTACACCAGTCAAGTAACGTATACTCACCTGAAAAGATACTAACCTCTATGTCCATGTTCTGATGTTCCCAGAAATCGCTGCTGAATCCAAGTTTCCTGATTCCTTGTGTTCTTTCTGAGTCTCGTTACTGGTGGAAACATTTGAAAGAGAAAGGACAAGTATCACTGAACTGTGTCAGTTTGACTGTGGATTAAATGAAGAGGATCTACTCACCTTGAATCCTTCACATTAAGTTATCCTCATAGAATTCACCTCTGAAACTTGAAAAGACTCACCATTGAACTTCATGCACTATAAATAAAGCGTTGTTCTTATTCACTTACCTCTGTCTCAGAGTCTGTATCCTGACAAGGAGACAATTCATACGATTTTGCCATCTCATGCTATTATTACGACTTGTCATGGAACTGGTTTGGGAAGCCCTTCTCCTCAGAATGACTATTAATTGATGGTGGGCTGGAGTGGGAATAAACACCAGAAGATGCATGGTCTTGTGTGATGTATTGTTTGTGGAAGTGTCCCCAGGGTCTGTCACCTCATGAAGTGTTGATTCAAGATGGGAGGTTTCATAACTCGCAAATCAGTTACTGGCACAGGGACTATTCTACTTTTTTTTTTTTTAAGACCTGAAAGGTTTTAATTTCAGCAGGTAAATGAAGTATCTCTTCTCTAAGTGCTCTATTTTAATCATTCATTACCCTCCTCACCTTTTTTTGTTTACAGCAGGACTATTAGTCTGGGCAAGGACATGTTCTGTATTCCCTATACAGAAAGCATCTCATTTGTCCAAATCTTGAATATAAATATGTTGTTTAGGAATGATGGAATTCAATGATAGTCTTGCATTACAGCTCAAGGTCTCTGGCTATACAATGTCACTAAACTTGCTAGCAAGCTCAAACAATCACTTCACATACCAACACAAGTGGCTAGCCAGAACCTGACTCATTTTAGAGCTACTGCCCTCAGTTGCTGGCTGCATTGGGAACGGCTGTTAAGGTTAATGATGGCTGCTGGCACTGCCCACATCATTTGGTTGAGGACTCAATCAAATGCTACCCACCCTTGTGAATTTGTACTCATAAATCCTCCTACCCGGTTTGCTCAGTGTGCTCCTAAATGTCGTTTTGACCTGTGACCTTGCAGTGGAGGACCGTGTAACATGAGAGGAGAGGAACATGGGGCTCTAGACATCAGTGGAACAAGCCGTCTGGTCGGCCTAAAGAAAATTCCAATCAAAACAAATCAGTTTCAGTTTATGCTTGTCTAATTATCCTCTCATGAATATGAACAACCACTTTGCCTCCACAGTGTGTGCAAAATGGAAGCAAGTTGGAATATCCACTAGTTTTTGTTGTTATTGCTTCGTTTCCATCATTAACATCCCACTGAGTCCTAAGAGGATATTTTCAATCTTTTAGTCTTTGTGTTTCTTACAGAATACACGAAAAGAGCACTTAACTGCATTTGATCACTTTCTTAACCTCTGGGTGCTTTTCAGATTCCGTTCCCTCTTTAGAGCAACATGTTCAGACTGATAAAACTTGAAGAGAGTGAACAAGTGCCTAAAGCTTTGGTGCACCTCTTTTTAAAGCCCTACAGGCAGGTAGTATCTTGGAAAAAGCAAGCCTCGGGACTTTTTATAAGCTCTTTCCATTTTCACCCAAACTCAGAGTAATGGAGCATACTAGATCAAGAGTAGTTTTACTGCTCTCCATTTCTCACTAGTCTCCAATTTTGGACTATGCAATCCAATTGAGGTATGGATAAAGGGTGAAAAGTGTGCATTTTGTGCAGTCTTCTCAATCTCAGTGCATAACTTGACTGGCAGATCAGGATGAATATAGAACATATCAGTGACTGCAGTCATTTTTTACTCTCAGCTACTTCTACTGGTACCTGCTATTGATTTTAATTTGGTAAGAAAGTGTCTACTGAGTATGTAAATGTATTATAAGGAAATTATAAGGATTGAATCACCCTCATGCAGTTCCAAACCCATATGATTTAATTTCTTCTGTGGAACACAAAAGGAGATGTTAGGCAGAATGCTCAATTTCACTTTCATTCCATCTTTTTTTTTTTTTATTCAATGAAAGTGGTGACTGAAGCACTGATGACTGAGGACACATCCACATCCAAGATTGAACTTTCGTTTCATAATATCATTGATATCCCAAGTATGCCATTATGATGAGCTTATTAAAAATGCTCCAGTTTGGTTGAAGGAAAATGCCACCATTGTGTGAATAAGAGGCGTAAATGTAGTGTAATTAGGACATGGTTAAAACGCATTAAGTCCACACTAATAAACGCATTGATTTTGGTACGTTTACCCCACTCATTTACACTAGAAGGTTTTCCTTCATTGAAAATGGACTACATTGCCATATACTTTGGAAAACAATGATGTTAGGAAACAGTTGACAAAATAAAATTAATTAGTGTGGATGTGGTCTGATTCTTAGCATTGGTAACAAAAAAACAATTCTTATTCTGAAACTATAAACAAACAGAAAAACTGGGACGGTTCTGGGATAAATAACTATTATGAGCCAGTTCTTTTGAATCTAAAGTGCAAAACATACAGTGCGACCAGTTAATGCGGTTCCTGACTGATTAACTTTTATGAGCTGCTTCTCTTTAATGAATCAAAAACACTTCAGCCGTAGTGGTTGCTGAATAAATCTCACTGACCTGGAAGTTATAACTTCTGTCATATCTAGACTTGCATAGTGAGACCTTTGACTAAAATGGCAATGTTCTGGGATCTATTGCAGCTTCAATTGGCCAAGAACCAGCCATTTAGAGAGGAAAAGCCCTATGACATGTAAAGCGATCAGTCACAATTGGTTTAGTCATCATGTACCGTTTAGGGGCGAGGTTATTGTAAATGTATATCATACCATAATACAAGACTGACATAGGGAAAGAAATTATTTTTATCATTTCATGTGAGTCTCCACAAGTGATTGCACAGAAAACACACGTAAAAATAGCGGAAAATGTGAACTAGTCAAATTAAAGCACAGAAAACCTCATCACAAAGTATTTCAGAGAAACAAAAGAAGAGTAAAAAAAAGCAGAATATGCAGCTCTGCTCATGGATATCTGCTTGCTGCAACGTACCTAAAACGAAATTCTGAATATCTTACAAATATTTGATGTCACTAACTTGGCAAACTTGAGAAATTTTGTGATTATTTCACCACAAAAGCTCTAATTCGATTAATGCGGAACCTTGTGAACAGTTCGGCTTCCACGTGGACTGATAAAACGTATTGACTGTGTCTAACGTGGAAGTTTCATTGAACAAGCAAATTTGCGCTGAGTAGTTTGAAGAAGCGTTTTCCAATTTTGTGTGCCATATGCATCAGATGGTTAGTGAAAGTAATGAGGCTAAGACTGTCACGTCCAGCTTAAAATTAACCAAATATTTAAGAATTGTATTACATTTATATCTTATTTATTATATCAACTCTGTTGAAATCTAAAATGGTCTCATCATTTGGCAACAGACTGCTTAGTGCAATAACTGTATTAAAAATATAATTCCTTTCATTTGAAATATTTGTTCCTTAAATGTAAGAGTCGCTAACTATTAAGGAATCAAAGAGGAATCGGAATGGAAATTCCTTATGATTCCAATCCCTACTGAGGCTGTCATAACCCCCTTAAATTTCCTTTCGCTTTCCACAGTAGAAAGAAAGCCATATGGGTTTGGAACCACATGGGGGTGAGTAAATGATGACAGAATTTAAATTTTTGTGTGAAATATCCCTTTTGTAGGGCAGTTGTGAAATATAGATATCATTGCTAAACTCTCAGAAAATCAATAAAAAAGAACAAAACATTTGTAAGATGCAAATTCTCCTGTTCTATTTCCCTGGGCAATAAGGCGAATGCATTTTAAGTAAGCATGAGCTAAGAGAGACCTTGTTTTTCCTGGATTCATGACTGGCAAAAACCTTGACTTTTTTAACCTCAGCTGTGTCTGGTTCGGATTTGTTTTTAAAGTGAAGGTTTGCCCGCAGCCGCCCTCTGTTTTCACAGTCTGGTCCTAAACTGATATAGTTTCACCTTGTCTGGCCCAGAGAACGAGACTGTCTTAAGACAGTCCCCTCTCCTCACACCTCATCAAAAACCCACCCTGCTACATGAATGCCACAGGTGAGGGACAGCGTCTTACAAAACCCACTCATAATATGAAGAAAAAGAAAGAAAGAGACAGTGAACTTGTTCCCGAGAGAGAGATCTCATGCCGCTTGGAAACCCAATCTCAAGACAGACATGATTGCAGCATGATTACAATGAGGCAAGGGACTTAATTTACCTGCGGAGCGTTCCATTATGTTTGTCCTGTGGCATAACCACCCCCCACCCCCACCCCCACCCTTTATCAGGGGGAATAATAGCCTCATTAGCTCCTGTCTTTTCTGCTTGTGTACAAGCGTGTACGTACCTCTTATTCTAGCCGAGCCTTTAGCAGCAGCAGGGATGATACAGTATCATTTTACCTAGAGATAGGTGTTTTGTCAGGGCATGTTCAGAGTCTTGAAATCATGTATCTCTCCCCTAAAATTGCATGGCATTAAGCTTACCTTCAGGCACTGCCACTATCAAATATTGTTTTCCTTTATATTTGTAACATAGGGAATCTAATATATCTGTGTTCTAAAGCCTTGTAACAGAATACAGCATCTCAGGGCTCCACCTAATTGGCTCCCACATTTACGCTGAAGGGCACTATAATCATTTTCAGTGCAAGTAATGTTGCCAGTTATGTGCAGACTTTCGTTTTCTCTTTCTTCAAGTCTGTTTTTCTCTTATACCTTGTCAGTTATACAGAAAAAATACAGAGAGAGAAAGGGTGATATCTCCCTTTCTCTCTCTGTATTTTTTCTCTTCTCTAAACCAGATTGTCATAGCTTTGAAAATGTCACAATGCTCTTAGACACTGAACCCCAAGTTGCTTCCAATGGCAGGCTAGCGCCTTGCATGGCTGCTCTGCCAACATTGGTGTATGAATGAGTGTGTGAATGGGTTGAAAGTAATTGAAAATTACATTTTAGTTTTAATTTAGATTCAATGTTGTTTATTATCTGTTATAACACACCACATAGTGTTCGGTATCTCCAAGCTACACTTTACCAGAAACTGCACCAAATTCAAAATAATACTATTACAGTTAAATGCAAAGATTTTTTGTCAACTTCATAAAGCATTACTGCTGACTTGATGACAATTAGCAGTACACTGTAAAAAAAGAAAATAGTAATTTTAACAGTAAAAGAATGTAAAAATGCTAAAGCGAATAAGCATTTATTGGATGACATATATGGTGAAATTTTAGGGTCAAATTTTGTACAAATTAATTAAAATAATTAACAGTAACAAAATTATTATGTTTAACAAATGAATACATTTACGGAAAACTGTATATATTATGTTATATTAGATTATATGGAAAGAGTTATTTTATCACATTTTATCAGTTATCTACATTGGGGTGATCTGTGTTATATTGTATGTAGCTTCATGAATGTTTATTGCATTATTTTAGTGTCACATGTGTTACCCTAATTACATTTTGTGTTTGTGTGAGTAACACTGTACACTGTCTCAACATGTGAGTTATTTATTGCTCTGGAAGGACCACTCTAGAACTTTAAGTCATCATATGGCCTTTCGTAGTTTCTACAGTGATTAACAGTACATTTTAAAGAGAAAAGCAGACTGTAATAGTTCCAGAAGGTTATTATATCAAGTTTATATCATTTAAATATATAAATGGTAGTGAACCCAAAATATAAAGGCATAAAATTACATCCCGTAAAGCCTGAAGCATGGTCACTGTTATTAATGTCAACCACAGCTGCCAGAATTTTACCGTAAATTGTACAGAATTTTTTTCTTTCAGTGTACATTTTATCTGGTTTAGAAGATTAAAGGAATATTCCAGATTCAGGACAAGTTAACTTCAACCAACAGCATTTATGCTATAATGTTGATTACCACAGAAAATATTTTTGCCTCATCCCTCGTTAATAATAAAAAAGATGCAAAAATCACAGCTATAGTCAAGCACTTACAGTACAGTGGAGTTCAGTGGGGCCAGTCTATAAACGTTAAAATACAAACTGTTTCAAAAGTATACCCACAAGATGTAAACAATATACATGTTAGCATGATTTTAGTGTGATACAATCACTTACTTACCATATCTGTGGAAAGATATGTCCAATGCTGTAGCTTCATTGTTGTGACGGTAAATCAGGTAAAACACTCCGGTAAATCCCTAATTTATCACCACTTCCATTACTGTAACCACAAATAAAAATAAATAAATTAAAAATTAAAAAAAAAAAATTAAAAAAATTATATATATATATATATATATATTTTTATTTTTTTTTTAATTTTTAATTTTTTTAACCAGGAACAAGTCAATAATAGTGCACATTTCTTGTTTTATTTATTTGAAATTTTTTTTGCATCTATTTTATTTAACTTTTTTTTCACTCCTAGTGTTTGTCTTTATAATAGCTTTATCAATAATAATCTTCCCTCATATTCAGACTTTTGTAAGGTTGGTTTTCAGCTGTTTCCCCCAAGTATGTCCCTCATGGACATTGGTGTCTATATGGCTGATCCACCTCTGTCTCATCTCCGTAGAGCTCTGAGATCGAGGGAACTAGAGTGGTCAGAGTGGAGCAATCCACTTCATTTAATTGGTCTTTGCAAATGTGCAACTGTTTATTTGAACGCATATCCCCAGAAGGTCAAAGTTGGGTCTGTGGCTTTAAGTTTTCTTTTAATATGAAATGTTGAATTTTTTATTTTGTTTTATGGTATTAAAAGATGGGACCATAGGGGCTTAGCCTGATAATGCCTTAGGAGCTATATTTGACTGTGCCTAGCTCTGCAGCTGTTTGTAAGTTATGTGTAAAGAAATTAAGTACTTCGATTTTTTTATACCACTCTTTGTTAGCTTAAGACCAAGACATGCACCACCATATACACGTTAGCCCTCATTTACATAAATATAGATTTCATATTTGAGTGTGCTGCTGTGTAGTGGAACTGAAGGGATTAGTGGGAAAAGATCTACCTGCCCTCTAAAAGCAGATTAAATGTATCCAGCCACACTTAAGTGGATTACAGCAAGTGAATTTAATTTTGACATTAGTAAAGAAAGGCCGGTAACGGATTATTTCATGGTCTATCTGAAGCTATATGGTCTAATTTTGTCTAATTACATTATAGCTCTGACCTTATGGATGTCTGGGTGTCTGGGACATGCCTATATTAATGGATTGGGATTTCTGGCAACCTTTGACCTTAAATTGGCACTCAAGTTCCCATGGACATTCATATTATGACAGTGAGTCTCTTCCAAAGCCTAGCGAGCTGTCTTGCTGCCTGCTACCAACTGCCTACACAAGCATGCAGCTGCCTTCTCAGACATCTTACTAACATCTTTGAACCTCATAAGTAGCTGATTTGGAACATTCTGCATTGGCGGCAGCACTGCATGCTACACTAATAGCACACAGGAGACTTGACTAACATTTGATTTCAATAGATTTTTTAAGTTTGCATGTTACTCACAAACAATCAGTCTTTCAAGAACAAACCAGGGCACCTATCTGGAATTGGTGCAATGCCCTTGTAAGCATAAAAATTAGGGCTGTCAATTTAACACATTTATTCAGTGCGATTAATTATAGAAAAAATAACGTGGTAAAAACATTTATTTATCATGTTCTCATAGTGTAAAAGGGATTTGTCTACCATCGAAGCAATTTAAGCTAGAAGTTCCACCTGTTTTCAGCAGGGTGCAGTAAGCGAAACTCCAGATGTAAAGGCAATGCTTAGCTGTACAGACAACATACAACACTCAGGCTTGCTTGACACTAGCGATAGCAAAAGATGAGACTGCATTCTTGCGTTACAATACAGCTGGACAGAGAGCAATTCCTAATGCATGGGTCTTGACACAGCAGCCTAAAAACCGTATGTTTATGACATATCAGGAAACTGTATGATTAATGTGGATGTGGCCTTAGTATTCACATCCTTAGAAAAGCCCTTATAATTATTTAATTATTTCTTCATTATACATATTGAATTATTGTTATTTGAGGGGTTTTATCCACAAATATTTGTACATGCTTTTAAATTGAGATTCATTTGATGTTGTAATCGATATATCATGTAATTCATTGTTGAAAGAAAATGTTAATGATGACAGCAAAATATTTAATTCATTAATTCACCTAAACATGTTCTTGCAAAATGTTTAAGACTAAAGGAAGTACTCAATAAAATACAATAAAAGTAATCACTGGCTATAATTGGCAAATTCATAAAATTAAGAGTTTACATACTGTATTTATAGAACTCGTAACTACAAGTCGGAATCTCATAATTTTGGTAATGAGCGCACCATTAGGCCACTTTCAAACTAATATGTTTTCATTTGAAAACACGTTGATTTCACTAAGTTTACGCCTCTCATCCACATTGAAAAAAATGGAACGCTCTCAATTACTACATACTTTGGAAAATAACAACATTAGGAAACTGTATGATTAGTGTGGATGTGGCCTTAGTATTCAGTGTAACCGGTCCTACTTGACCCGCTCTGAGCGGGATCCGAACCGGGGTATCCGGCATGGGAGGCTGGCACGCTAACAAGGAGGCTAAAGGCCCTTAACATCAGTCGTTAGTGTGCCTCTAAGGAAGAGTGACTATGATGCCTTAAAATGCTGTCTCTGTAGGCAGCTCACTAGGTGCTGAATGGACAGACGATTGCTCTGCAAGGCTCATTTTAACAGGATTTCATCCTTTTACTGTCAGGAGACTGCTCCAGCATACCAAAGCAAACCTTGCCAGAACATGCTAGCTTCATAGACATTTAATTCTTATATTTCCACTTGAGGTCTAGTCTTGAATTAATTAAATATATAAATTATTAGCAAGGGTCAGAAATTTTCCTCTGACTGGCAGGGTTAATCAGCCACGCTGCCTCTCTGCCAGTCAACCCTGTGTCAGTAACACAAGGAGTGTTTGTAATAGCATAATGCTTTTTATGCTAAGGCAAAGGATAATGGTAAAAATAGCAATGCAGTGACACTGAAGCCAGGCAGGCTTGTGTGTTTACATTATTATTGACATAGAGTTGAGGCTCCCTTCATAATGCTTCATTGTGTGAAGGCAGTGTTGAAAAGTGCCCTCCTGGTGTCTGCTTAAACGGATAGGCAGAGGAGAGCTGATCTTAAACAACAAGGTCAGAAAAGTTAAGCCGTGTAGCAAAGAATACTGGTTTCTTAAAGAGAGGCCGTCAAAGCCATATCACGTGGACGACTTGTCATTTAACAGGCCTGTCATCTTTAATTAGAAGCTGTCTCTCAAAAGCAGCTTGTGTTTCTAGCTAAACATACAAGTGGCGTTATGAGATTTTGGTCTCATATTTTTGGAGGCATGTGGAGTGGTGCATGTGTGGTATCGGGTTGGGGGAGGTGTGGAGGGTTGTGGAAGGGAATGAACCTTGGGCACACCTGTTTCATGGTCAAGACAATTAGGACCTTTGATTGAAATAAGGCAGCTACATCGATAATATCAAACCTGATTGGTTCTTGCGCATCTTGTGACTAAACGTCATGATGTCTTGTTGCAAGAACCAATGAGGATCAATGTAGCCACCATATTGGATTTCAGAGCTGTTTGTTGACTTGAATAATGATTTGATTTTTGATGTTATGGCTTCAAAAGTCTTGACATATGTGCACAAATCACATGGACTTCATTTATGAGTCCTTCCAGGTACTGCCATTGTATTATACATTCATTAATTTATTACAGAACTTTCATTTTTGTGTGAACTCTCCTTCCCGAGTGGCAAGGAGAACATAATTTTTTAGCATTTCTTCCCATGTTACAGTTATCTACATGCCTAAGATTGTTATGTCATTAAATTTTTGCCTCTTGGACACAAATATATTAATATGCACATCTTTGACAAGTAGAGAACTTTTGCAGCTCAGCCACTTTTGGTTCTTTCATGTTTAAAAAGTTTGGCACATATGGGCAACACAGTCTCTAATAGGCAGCAAAATGGATCTACTTTTCTTTCTTTACAAAAACAAGAGCTTTGAGATGTATTGGGACTCTGGGACTGACCATTGTTTAACGCCTTTTTGGAAATAGCTTGAGAATGGCTTTCAGGGTGTGTAGCCCATTTAGGAAGGGAAGCCTTATTGCAGACGTCTAACTGCATCTGGCAGCCAACAAAACAGCCGCATTGTTCACAATATTCTAAACCGGTCCGTATCCCTCAAACAGAAAAGTGCATTTGGCGCTGGCACTCTGGATGAAGCATGTGTAGCCACTTGTGACTTTTACACTAGGCTTAAATGGATCAGCTTCCTCTATAAAAAGACCAGCTAACAGCATACTCCCCTCCAACACACACGCACAGACTCATTCTATAATTTAATGGAAGAGTTTAAAATGATGGCATGATCACATAAGTTTTCAGACACTGAAACTTGTTTTTGTGTACTTTTATCTTTGATAGTCCTTTTTTGGGGGGGACTTTGGGAAATGTGCTTCAGTGGAAAAATGCAATTTGCCCAGTTTCATTCAGCTTGCAACTCAGAAAACAAAGTCTCCATCTTTTCATAGCACCATGCTGTACAATTATTTTGTTGCGTGGCGTGTCTTATTAATCGAAAAAAGGGATGTGAGTCTTGTTTTGAGAATTATCTTTGGCTTTGAAAGTTATCAAACCCTTAATTTCTTGTGATATTAGTTAAAAGCCTCAGCATAAAAATTTTGTTTTGTTGCAGAAGGTAACTTTGTGTGCCACTAGCATCGCCAAATAGATTAATAGATTTTTAGATTTGCAAAAATAAGAAGACCTCCCCTATCTGCCCTTGGTCAACAAAAAGGATAAGACACTCCCCAAACACATGCCATTGATTGTGTCAGTGCTGCTGTATCAGACTAGTCAGGACACTTAAACAAACAGAAATGTTCTGATAGCGGCACAGAGCCACAATGTTAATTTTATTCTTGGAATTTAACCTTACGAATGCCTTACTTACGGTTGTCTTTGTATATTAAACTGGGATAGAAGAAAACATGCCAACAAACATTGAAAAATTACACATTTCAGCTTCAAATTGGGCCAGTTTTCCAGCTTTGATACCACCATTCCCAGAAACCAATATAATCTCTTTGGACCTGTCAAACAGCCGCCTTCAGTCTCCTGTCTTACATGCCACAGTTGAATGCATTTTTAGATCTTGCTCCCTTAAGAAGAAAAGAGCAAGGCAAGGCGTGATTGAGCATAAAGACACTTCCTCAGTGCTCAAAAAATGACCCAATTACTGCTCTCCCATGGGACAGATGCCTTGTGTTCTGCTTCCCCAATGATTCAGGTACCTAAAGGCATGATCAAAAATTAAGTCCTGAAGTTCAAAACTGAGGCAACATGTGGTGAGTTTGCGGCAAGATACACAGATATGAAAAAATGTCATCACACAAACAATGATGCAATTGTTACATGACATGGGGGCTAATGGAAATGGTTTAAAATCAGATTAAAATAATTTAAAGAGATAGGTCACCCAAAAATTCTGTCATTATTTACTCTCCCTTATGTTGTTCAAAACCAGTTGGACTTTTTTTCTTCAGTGCAACACAAAAGAAAATGCTTGGCAACTTCAGTCACCATACACTTTAACTTTTCTTTTTCACTTTCATACAATAAAAGGGAATTGTGACAGACTGACATTCAGTGTAACGTCTCCTTTTGTGCACTTTGGAAAAAAGAAAGTCATAGGTGTTTGGAAACTGCACAAAACACTATAGACTAGCTCTACAAAGAGTGGTGTGATCATTTGAGCGCATCACCCACATCAAACTCCCTGACCTGCAGTCCATCTACAGCAAACGATGCTGGACCAAAGCCAGGAAGATCATGAAAGACCTCAGCCTTCCTAATAATGGACTCTTCTCTTTGTTGCAGTCAGGGAAACGCTTCCGCTCACTGATGGCCAAAACGGAGAGAATGAGAAGGAGCTTCTTTCCCCAGGCCATCCGTGTCCTGAACCAAGGACACACTTGAAGCAATATTACACTCTGCATTATCATTACTATATATCTACAACATCATCTCTATAACATCAGCCTGTTGCAGGTCAACATTACTGCACAATTGCACTTTACCTTGCACAATGTACATATTGCCAATCATAATGTTGCTTCTACCACCTCTACATCTGTCATTATGCACTATTTAATATTGATAATTTGTTCACTCTGCATATATTTCTTCTTTCTCCTATTTTATTGTGTTTTAAATTCTCCAGAGTATATATTCCCATAATCTCTTAATCTTTTTTTTCTTAATCTTAAATGATTTTTTACTTCTAATTCTACTCCTTATCTATATACAGATTTGGGAGTGTTACTTTTGAAATGTTTTCCATCTGAAAGAACTAAATATTAAATTAAACAAATGACAATAAAATGCTTCAAAATACTTTTTGAATGTAACTGTATTCTAAATATCAGTTATTTAAATTGTAACTGTAGTGGGTTACAGGTACTTATATTTTGTATTTTAAATACGTATTCCTGTTACATGTATTTCATTACTGTCCATATATATAATATATTTATTATTATTATTATTATTGTTTTTTTATCATAAACTGTGGAGAGAAAATTTGTACAAAGTATTTCACTACTGTGTACAGTTATGTATGTGACCAATAAAACTTGAAACTTGAATATGAGGGTATGTAAATGTTGACCAAATTTGTATTTTTGGGTGAACTATTTCTATTTACTTTTTACATATTGCAGGAAAATGCAGAAAAGCTGAATGTGGACAGGAAATAAACCAGTGCAAAACCATGTAAGATATATTGTATCCTCCTGAGAACCCCACGTGACTGCTGTGTGCATTTTCCATTTCCCTTTTTGATTTGTTACTAGCAGAACCTAATAAACAAGCAAAAAAAAAACTATTTAAAAATGGAGTGCTGTTACTTGTCCTAAAAAGTGATGTCCACATATGTATTTTCTGTAAAGCTGATTAAATAATGCTTATTCAAAGTAATGTCCAGCATCATCCAATCACTGCCAGTCATGTTAAAATAAAATGTAGTATTATACAACTCTGAATCTGTGTACTGATTATCATTGTCCTATGTCTGGTAAACATGTTGAGTGGTCCAAACATCATCTGCAGCCTGAAACTGAACTTTTGGTCATATTTTAGGATTGAATGTACTTAGCTGCATAGAAAGCTATAGGATGTTCCCTTGCGTCATATTTAGTGAATGACTTAACCTCCAGTGTGCTGTCTGTCTTCACTGGTCTCAGAATAGTTTGAAATACACCTTATTTTCATCCTAACTCCATATACAACCTCTGAAAGCAAACTTTTTCAGTGTTTGGATTCATTCAAATTATGTGTGTGTATAGCAAAGCCAAAATACAAAGTGTACACATGTGGACGCGGGGTTGCACGAGGGTATGCACAATAGCAGAACAACCATTGAATTATGTGTGTGTGTGTACACATAAACATACAAAACTAGTCTATACAAAACTAAAAGCCTGATGGAGAAGAAAATACTGCAATATTGACAGCATGGCTGTAATTCAGAGTCGAAAGAGCTAATGTAAAACAAAACAGGCTGAAATCTGGCTTTGGTGTTGTACCATTAATCAATGCCTCATTTGATTTTATGCTTGTGTTATTTCACTGAAAACATCACCGTGTGTGATGCGAGGAGAGAGAAATCAAAGTAAATGAAATCCTGTACCCATCTCCAAGGACATGTTCTCTGTATTATCCTCCTCTTCCTTCTACAACAGTCTGATAATCTGAAGGTACACTCTATTCTTGAAGAGCCAAATGACACCAAGGACATTTAATTTCATGTGAATATTATTAAGGACTTCCTTTGACACTCATGCCATTGCTCTTAGAATTACGTGATTGATGCAAATTCATTTTCTGGCACTAAGCAATGGGCTTGAGTTTTTTTGTTGAGGTTTTTTCTATTTCATTTGCTAATGCAATCAAAACATAATAAGCAGAATGTGAGTATTGGCATGAGCTTATTGCCTTTTTCATTCCTGAGAGAACAGAAGCTATTAAACTAGCCCTGAAAGAGAGTTGATGTGCCAGTAATGCGCATCAGTTTTGATAACCTAGTGTATATGGACATTGGCCACAGGGGGAGGGAGTTGTAATGATTATTTGTGGTAACATTTTAGTCTCATGTCACTAGATATGCATTTTAAATTTTAAATGATGGCTCAAGATTTAAATGGCAGCCAGAAGAATTCTGCAGGAATGAGATTAACAATTTTTGTCTTTTGGATCCTTATTTTTAGCCTCAGAACAATGTTACCATATTTATGCAAACTCGTGAACAGACGGCAAATTCATTATAAAAATAATCCCATTTTATCTCTGATTGAAGTAAGGGACTGTGTTAGCAGCTTTTACAAACCTTTGGGAGAAATAATGACAGTGGCAAGTTATCAATCCCCTTCTTTCACTTTCTCATAATAAGAGCTCTTGGTAGTATAGGGTTTCTGCCATTTTCTCTTCTGTGATGCTATTGATTTGGCAGCTTTACTTTAATTGAGGAGTTACTTTTAAAGTCAGAGAGCAAATGGCTCTTAAATGTACTTCTCTTATGGCACTAAACAAAAATGTGCAATTGTGTTGTGTGGATCTGTTTTTTTAATGGATAAATCTTTTTATGTTTAAGTAAACGTGGCGGACATGTTGATGGCTGAACATTTGACTGTGCAATGTCTTTTTTTCTTTTATTGTATTTTCCACAAGCATAATGTATAGATAAATTAAAGTTAAATTGATATGGCATTGGCAACCCATTTTACTTCCATAATTTAACATATTATCAAGTGAAACAGGATATTAACCTTTTAAGCTCTGAAGGTGTTTTCAAAGATTTCCTTATCAGTGGCATGCCCAAAATTAAAGGCTTAAAACTCTACAAAGAGGGTCAATTGTTTGCTATCATTTTAAAGATAACATTTAAAATAATTGTAATGATATATTATGATAATTTTTGAGACTTTCAGCCTAAGAAACTGCTGAACGATCACAAAACAACGTAATTTAAATATATATATATATATATGGTTATATATATATATATATATATATATATATATATATATATATATATATATATATATATATATATATATATTTATTTATTTATTTATATATATATATTTATTTTTTTTCAGATTTTACATTATATATCTCAGGGTGCAAATAAGGTAACTCCAAAAAACTGATTTTGTTTTGTTCCAATCATGTCACCTAACTGATTAAAATTTTGTGTTGATAAGACAAAGCAATCAAAAGTATAGCATTACAAAAATAATTAATCCTCGTCTCTTGCTCGTCTGAAAGCCTCTCCAAACAAATAAAACATAATTATTGTACATAAGAACTAATTACACATGCAAATACAACAATGACTAAAGGTATGCTTTCTCTCAAAAGTTCCATTCTGTGTCATTTGAGCCATCATTGAGTCTGTGTCGTGTACTTGGCACCATCTCCTTGTGCCCATATGTAATACCAGTAAACGATCATCTCTGCCCATATTTTAATGATTTCTTCCTCTTGTTGCATGTGAATCGTAATACGATTTGTTTAGCATTCCATGACGCTTTACAACATATTACATTATTTCTGATGATGTCATCTAATCCAGGAAACCTAACGTGTTTTTACACAGATAGCGCATTAGTTTTAACAGTAATACCCTCCTCTGTAGTAATGGTATGTGATATTATATGTTCTGTTTATTTTTTGTGAAGTTATAAGCAAAAAGGCCATTTCTGATTTGTCTGCAAAAGTTTATTTAAAAATTAACGTTTTGTGGTGCATCTATACTTTCAACTTGTGTCAATTGCCTGCTCTTCAGGACTCAGATCCTTGTCCTTTGCATCTCCAGTGCAAAGCTCTATCAGTTGAGCTTCTGTTTAACTGGATCACACTTGAAGTTTTAATAATAAAAGTATTAAAAAAAAGTATTGTGTGAGGAACAGGGCAAGAAGAGTTTATAAATCTTAAAGGTTCTCTTGTAATTTGTGTGAAACCATTCCTCAGAATATTCTTCCTTCAAGACAGTGATTCATCTCTCGTCTAGAAGCCCTCTACATACAGATAAGTGCTAGACATCATTAGAGACTATAAAGGGTCTACTTTTATTTATGTACACTCACAATAACAACAAAACCTTGTGCTTTTGTGACAATTAAATCCACCTCGGTTGCATTCCCATGGGACTGCGGTGTCATGTTTCCTCTCTGGAAGGTTATGTTGTGTAGTGTGGCGTGATGGAATTCTGTTCCCCATATGTGTTAGCAAACGCAATGTCAAGTGTACTGAGTCGTAGAGGAACGTCTCGGTTACGTATGTATGTATGTAAAAGCAACTTGTGTAAAATCATCATGCAACAACTGCTTTATGCAGCACAATGAGCTAGTAGCTAATAGCTAGTGGTCGTGTTATTGTTTATGGTCAGTAATATTTGTGTTGCGTTTAAGATGATGTCACGCCACTAGAGGAGGCGCAACTATGACTATCAGCCAATAATCCCACCCATGTTGAAGCGGCACTAAACTGCAGTGGAAAAGCAAGCTCAGAAAAGTAAAGTGAGCAGAGTCGAGTCTAACCATAACGTGCAGTGGAAAAGTGCCATTAAACTATCTGTCACGTGGTTCAACTATGCTTAGATTCAGAGAAAACAGAGCGAGACTTTTATTATAATCCACACTTTGATAATTTTTTCCTGTGCATTATGTTTAATATTCATAGTCTTGATTTTTTCAATTACATATGTGTAAAATAGGTGATATGTCACAGTGATTTAGTAGTGGATTCATCACTATCCCTTAATTTGATGTATAGTCGCTCTTGACAAAGCTGCCTTTTCACAGACCACAGGGTCTATTCTCCATTATACCTCATTAATTTGTTGGATATGGCTCAATGGCCCTTGCCTTTGGGTGCAGATTAAAAGATGTCCATCCAAGAAAATGTCACTAGATTCCCATTTGATGAAGGTGAAGTTTGCTTCAAAAGAAGTTCTTTCTTGCCTTTGTGTGTGATATTAATGGGTCAATTTTGGACCCCCGGGCTTTTATTATGCCACTGAAATATGAATATTTTTGTTATCTTTGTTGTTTTTCCAAGATTATTAAGATTTCTTGGTGTATCAGCTTTTTTTTTTACATGTTTTTTTTAATTATTATATATTGCTCTTGTATCCTGTTTTTTCCATCTCATTTTCAGTATAGTGATGTTTTAATCAGTCTACAGCACAAGAAGGCAGAGTTTGTGAAACCCCTATTTAATTCGCCACCAAGGCCATCTGCTTGCATCCCATGGCACACTGGTGAAAATGGCCAAATTAGAGTTCAGCAAATAACAATACTGGCAAGAGACTCAATCCTTGTGGCTGTGCCAGGTGCATCCTCATCTGTAAGAATGTCAAGAAAGCCTGTTGCAAGGGAGAGAATGATTACAGAAATACACCAATATAGGCTATAAGCCAAATGCTGCTGTCATTTTAGATGTCTGGCATCAGGAAACTCACTGAGTAGTGTGAAGAGACGTGATGTCACTATTAGGGGTGGGACGAGAAACCCTACGACTGCTGCAAATAAGTTTTTACCACTGTGATGCAAGCAACATCGGCTAATAATATGTACACTAACATCTCTTTTAAACAAAATTACAATACATATACTAAGCCTAATTAGCTTCCATCTTATTGATTGAGTTATGCTAAACAGTCTGTAACGTGGGTTAAGATGGGCAAGGAGGAGGCGAGAACCGGCTTGTCAACGTAAATAATATTTTAATAAAGAACTTAAACAAAAACAACAAACACACACACAACGGACATGTCCGTGATTGATCTCTCTCTCTCTTGAACCGTCGTCACCGGCCGCCTTTATCCCTCGCACGCCCCATCAGGCCGATTGGGGACCGGGCGTGCGACATTCCGGCCCAGCCCGGCCCCGCCCCCCTCCACTCCACACAGTCCCAGTAAAGAATTCCACCATTGTGATAATCTGCTGCATGCTCCACAACCCACAACGTCTGGAATGTACCTCGCAAATTCAGTTCAGCACTAATTTTGTGGCCGTATTTGCGCCGTTATCAGATTTGCACAATTTGTTTTGTGAATTAGACTCGAAAACAATGCAAACAGGACATGCAAATAAAAATTTCTTTCAGTGGGCGTAAATCAAACGTACTGAATTCCCTTTACCACGTTAACACTAATTTCAGCAAACTGGGCCAATGACTCAAACTAATGTTTTGAGTTTTGTCAGACAGATTCTTCCTTGCTCTGTAGTCATAAGATACATCTTGGGATGAGATTACTATATATTCCATCTTTGTACTCTAAAAAATAACTTATGGATAGAACGGCTCATCTAAAACCAGGCGCCTGGCAAGGGAATATCCATATCTGCTCTCTCTATTCATGTGGAAAATTACATGGCATCTCAAATGGTACAATTTGAGTTTGAGGAACACGCTTGCCAAGCACTGACAGATCCTCCGCTCCTCTTCATTTCACAATGGTGTTATCTCACTGCACTCTAAATCTGTGGTGGAACCAGGCACCACATGTGCATGTTTTATGCAGGACACATGTGCCTGCATTTGTGCTAGATCATTTACATACCGCACTAGTGTCTCCAATAAGTGCACATCGACAAGCCAAAGCCAGGAAATTACTTAAAAGCAGCATACCCATCAGACATTTTTGCCTCAGTTCAACCATGGTCCTTTTTCCCTATAGCACTACTAGCAACATCCAAAACGCAGGTTCTGGTCACATGGGAATTAGGAAGTAAACTAGAGGTCTGAAACTTTGCTTGGTGCAGAGCAATCTGGAATCATGTGTAACAATGTAACAGTCATATGAAGTCCTCTTTGCAGCCTGAACTTCTTCAGAACAGCGAATCTTTGTGACAACTATGCTAAAAACAAGCTAGAAGCAACAAATGAAATAGAATGGAGGTGTCTCAACAAGAGTTATGGAAACTTAAAGTTCTTTTCAGCTTAACACGGTGTCAAAAAATGTGGTGGCCGTGCACGGGACTTGGTGACAAATTCAAAGACTTTGGAAAAGCAAAAAACATAGGAAAACAATGGAAAAACAGAGTAGACCCATGCAAAAACATGTTAGTTGTGAACATCCCATTACTCGTCATTTGTGTGTGAGAGAGAGTGAGAGTGCGCAAAACAAGTTGACCTGTTTATTTTTTCATTATGTACAAACCTGAACCCAAAGAAATACTTACAGACTTACAAGTTACAGACATCTTAAGTAAACGCATTCACATAAACAATGATGAGCATTATTCAGAGGATGCATTTCCACTCTGACGGTTAGGTTGTTGGTGTTTGGGTAAGGGGGTAGAGTTATGCATACCTGTTTACTGTATTACATAATTTACAACTAAAAATACAACTCGATTTTTTCGTAAACTGAAACTTAAACACAAGTCAATACATTTAACAACACTTCCAGCTCCAACCACTCAGGGGCAGTGATATAAATTTCAGTAAGTGCAGGCAGATTTTAGCAGAACAACTTTCGACCTACTGTTGCTGAAGTCTGGTATTGACTAACACAATTTTGTTATTGTGATAATATAAGGCACTATTTAATTCATCATTCCCAAGTTTCTATAATATTCTTGTCCCTAGATATGGTTTGGGTCACCCCTTCAATATCAGTCTATGAAAACTTTTCACCCTTTTTATTGTCCATCAGGTGCAAACCAATCAGATTTCTTAAAAATTGTAATAGCACTCCTTTCCTCAACATGTAGATAAGGAAGACCCAAGACCCTTTCCCTTCCCCAATGGCTTCATCTTGAAAACAACAGTGCCTCAGTAATCAAGGGAAAAGCAGCAAGCCCCCATTCCCGCAAATATCCAGTGGCTAATTAATGGAGTACTTTCTAACGGTAATCCATTGGGATCCATAAATCAGAATTGCCTATACATTTACTTTTACTTACAGATCCAGCATCAGTAGGACCGCAACAAGGCAGGCACACTCTAAACTTGTCACTCATTGAAATGGGAGGATTCTGAGCCCAAACCTATTAGTGAAATGGATTTAGGAATAAAAAGAAGGATGATTGGACACCAGGAGTAGGAAACTCAAGGAACTGGACAATAAGCCATATAGAGGACAGTAATATTCCTGTATGGTTCCATTACTTAGCGAAGGTCAGCAAAGTGTTTTAGACACCTAGGAGACAAAAAATAATCTAAATTCAAATGTACTGTACAGAGCCACAGTGGCGGCTCCAGCAAGTCATTGAAGCAAGAAAGATAATCCAGTTAAAATGAGCAATGTGAATGTCAATGCCTCCCCATTTGTCTACATTAATCCATCAGTAGATGTATGTGCACTAATGGTTAAAGTGATTAGGATTGATATTTTAAGCTTCGGTAAAGCCTGCAGATGCACTTGAGATATTGACAGAATATTTTGTCGCTTTGCCTAAACCTGTCACCCTTTTGAAACCCTTCAAAAATAGAAAGGGTCATGAGCATGTCGCTGGCTAAGTATAGACACATTTTTCAGACCTCTGGGTGTTGAATGGAAAAGCTCACTGATCTGGCATGGTGACTGGCCTTTTCAAGTTTCACACATACTGGGGTATGGCATGATGAGCTTCCCACAGAGGGCTCCTTCAACCTTTCAACTTACGATACCACCCACACTGAGACAGACAACCTCAAAAAGGGGAAACATACAACAGAATATTGGATTATAAACCCTTTTCACAAACTGATGACAAGTTTCCATCCTTTTTTAGCAGCATAAATCTTGCAAAGGCATAATTAATATAAAAACAAATAACTACTGCTGCTGCAAAAAAGTTTTATTCCTCCTATTCTATTGAGGGATTGACCATAAATTTGACATCTTTCTCTCTTCTGACTGCCGTAATCCACCACTGTCTGTTTTTTTTTTTCCTCTAATGGAAATACCCCACAATAGTTTACTTCTGCGTTCCAAATACGGAAATATGAAAAAGGTCCATAATTATGCCATGGTTGAATGCCATGGATGTTGAATTTTTCAGTATTTTCTGCATTTTGGATAAAAATCTGCAGAATTCTTTATAATTTATTTATATTTGGTCAAATGTGTTACACTTACAAAAAAGTAAAATGTTATTTTGGAAATGGTAGTACCATGGTATTCTCGGAAGTACCTTGGAGTACCATGTAAATATCATGATACATGAATTGCAGAACCATGGTATACAATATCCATCACTGTACTGTTGTATCACAACAGTACTTTTTTGTAAGGGTATGCAAAGCTGAGAGTACTACACTTTTATTGGCAGCTAAAAGCATAATTATATTAGTCAAACATTCAAAGTTTCATTACCCAAATTTTGGGCTCTCTATTGACATCTGTTTGAAATCTAAAATTACAAGCAATTTCTGGAGGAACATTGTTTTGTTTTCAGTTGTGTTTCAAAATGAATCTCATAGTTTGAGGTTGCCTATGTTTACCATAAAATCATACGGCAGAGACATATCTAGATATAATAGAGATATATTCACCCGCAGAGCTGGAGCCCTGACATGTAATTTTCATGTATATGCATGAAGAATGCAAATCGCCATAAACAAAAGAAGAATGTGAAAGTGGAGAATTTATAGTAAAAAAGGACTTAATATTGATCTTTTTCTCACCATCTATTATATCGATTCTGACAATATGGATTTAACCACTGGAGTCTTCTAGATTACTCTTATGCTGCCTTTATGTCCATATTGGAGCTTCAAAATGTTTGTACCCTTTCACCTGTATTGTGAGGACAGAGCGGAAATATTCTTCAAAAATCTTTGTTTGTGTTCAACAGATGAAAGAAAGCCATACACATCTGGAATGGCATTAGGGTGTGTACATTTTCATTTTTGGTTGAACTATCCCATTAAGCGTTGAAACCCATGATATGGCTTATATGAGTTCAATGGAAGACTGGAAGTAATGGAAGCAATATAATAATTTTTACATTACAATTTACAACCTCAGTGGATGATGCATGTAAACGGAGAAAATCAAAACACAACATCCCCCCCAGTAATGTCAATTCAATAAAGCATGACAACCAATATACGCTTCATCAACCCTTCTAGAAAACATATTTAAGCATTATAACAAGTAAACATCTTCATAAAGCACATCCGGAGACTGCTGAAACTGCAAATGTACAGCTGCAGCTTCTCCTGTTGCCACACACACACACCATTGTAGGCACTTCTTTTCTGTGCTTACAGACGTGATTTAAACACTCAAGGACAAATTAAATAACCCTGCAATTTCCCGCCAAATCCGGCCTGACAGCTCAAAATACTGTAGGCTTACTGCAGTGAATCATGGTAACGCAAGAACAAGGCTTTGAACACATATTTTTTTATGTATTTGCCTAATAATCTAATTTTTTCTATAAAAAAAAAAAATATCTGTATTGCAGCTTTAATAAACTGTCAATGGGCAGGGAGTATCAAGAACTATGGCCACATTTACACTAACGTTTCTTCTACCGAGACTTTAAAAAAAATCTTTATAGTCACATACTTTGGAAAATTATGATGTACATTTTTGTTTAGGTTTTCCTATTAAAATGATTTAGTGTGGATGTGGCATTTGTGAATAATAGGCGTCACAATTATCAGAGTTCGTCCATGTGGGCCTGAATATATGGCACCCAGAACCTGTTCTGTGACCTCTACTGTAACAATAAACCTCACTGACTGAAAAGTAGAGACAGCATTGACTCTTTTGCTGTAGAAGTTCAAATCTCCAACTCCAACGTTAGGCAGGAGTCTCTAAAATATAGGTGTCACTCTTGACGGGGTGTGTGATTCGAAAGAGAAGATGTTTTTGTCTCCTCTAGAGCTGGTTGTGGTATTACAGATGCAACGAAAGGGCAGGATCGAACGTGCCGTAAATCTGCCCCTCGCAGTTACACCTCAGCCCTGCCTGGGACATAATCTCCTTTAGAGACCTGCACTGCGCCATGCTCATCTTTCAAGGAAATGGGCCGCAGTTGAAACAACATCAAATTCTGATAAATGACTAGCAGATATGAGACTTATGGAGGGTGCTTGGGTTGAACTTAAAACATTGTGTGTAAAAAGTAGTTGTTTCCATTTGAACTGTTTTGCAGAAATGTCTCTATTTCAGCCTTAGTATCTCTCTCTCTTTGTCTGCCTATCTTCATTTGTCTTTTGCATTTTTGTTTTTTATTTTCTGTATTTTTTTTCAGCTTTGAAAAAAAAAAAAAAAAGTTCACCCAGAAAGCATTATCACCTTCCATCTGCGCTATTTTTAAATTGATGGACAATGCACATATGTGTCAACTGGATATCTTTGGCCATTTCATCATATCTAAGCTGCCGTATGAAGTTAGACTTTAAAAACACGTTTTAGACCCCTGCATTCCATTTTATTCCTTTGTGTTCATTTAGCTGTTTTTGAATGCTATGTTGGATCCTGTGTGAACAGCCCCTATAATGTGATTATTATTATTATTATTATTATTATTATTGAAACATTTTGTGCTTTGGCAATGTTTAATAATTGTTTACAATAGAATGAAAAAGTAATGTTCACAATGTGAGATGCTTGAAATAAGTTTGTGATTCCTAAATAATGATCACATTCCTGTGTGCCTCCTCTCTGTGTCTGAGCTAAGGAAAGAAAATGGATTACAAATAAAAATTTCAGCCACCTCTTGGGTTGTCTTTGACATTTGAGCCCAGATAGTGGCTTGAGGACTTCTGTTGACTTCAAATATTGTGGTATCACTTGCTTTTGCACTCTTTCTATAAGACCATTCTCTTATGGTGCCTTTTCTTTAGGGGCAAATGACAGGAGGGAGGGAGGAACGAAGGGAGAGTTCGGGCACAAAGCAATAGCTTCTTGTTGTTAAAAGAAATTGTGTCAAAATGTCCAAAAGTTCAATTCCAAACCCAGTTGGATACCACAATATTTCATGTCTTGTGAGTACGTGGTATGGTCTCTGCTGGATGTGGCACTGTAGAAGGACATAGTAAACTAGATTTTAACATTTCCTGACGAAAATGTAAGTGGTGCTTGCATATGAAAAACTCGCCACCACAATGCCATATGTTGTGGTTGTTTTTTGACAGGTTGTTGCCATGCAGTTGCTGAGGAGTTCTAAGGGGCTTATAGCATGTTGCTATGTTGTTGTGACTTTTTTTTTTTACATTTTGAGTCAGGCCTGAATCAATGAGTTTTTAGTGAAAATTGATTTTTAAAACCTTATATAGCCTAATATTAACCTAATATTCAGCCTGGCCCCTTTTCTAAAAAAATGTTTTCCCATGAGTTGGTATGAGTCTAAACCACACCTTTACAACGTGAAAATGCTTGTGAGGTGTTGATCATGACACACTTTACTTTTTCATGATAATAAATTAAAGAGTTTAATTGTTATATGTGTAATTCTGCTTAATTTTTAGGTTTCGTCTTGTTAATAATTTGTGTTAAAATGTGTTGCTGACATGACATTTCAAACAGTGCCAGCTCGTATTATTTCACATGCAAGTTCATAACATTAAAGGAAATTACATTTGTACTTTTTTAATTTCATTTGTCACACCAAATTTTTAAAAAGCCTAAATGTGATCAAAATAGTTGTAAACGGAATATAAAATAAAACATACACTTTAACATGTATACAGTATGTGTGTGTGTAAAAATATAGTAGCATCCCTCCCTATAGTAGGTTTTGCATGTTACTAAGTAGTTGCTAGGGTGTTGTAAATGTTTTTTTTAGAATGTAGCCATTTGATTGCTAGGGTGTTCTAAATGTTTTTTTTAGAATGTAGCCATTTAATTGCTAGGGTGTTCTAAATGTTTTTTTTTAGAATGTAGCCATTTGGTTGCTAGGGAGTTCTGAGTTGTTTTTAAAATGTTGCTATGTGCTTGTTAGGGTATTCTTAGTGTTTTTAACTCGATATGTGTTTTGTCAGGGGGTTATGAGTGTTTCTTTAGCGCGTTGCTATGCGGTTGAAAGAGTGTTTTGGTTGGTCCTTCAAAGCAAGTCCATGAGATTTTTTTTCACCCATTCGGAAGGTGAAAATTTAAAGTCTGATCACTTAGGAAAGTAATATCACACTTCTTCTTAATTAAACACATGATTTGAAATATGATTCGACATGTATGTAGCGCAAACAGTGTGGGATGAGTTGCATGCTAAAGTTTACAAAACAAACCCTTGCCATAAGTACATTGTTCAATGCTGGCTTCCATATTGTTGCAATTCATTTCAAAGCAATTTTCCAGATGCACAGCTGCACGCTATGAGGACACTCTTGTGTACTCAGCCTGTCTCTCTGAGTGGAGCTTAAAAAGACCCTAGTGGTCTTTGTTTGTTAATACGCTTTCACCATCAATAGTGTGACTTTGCCAGAAATATGACATCATGATATACACAGATGATTCCAAGCCCAGCTGAGTGACCCACATTTCAAGCAGACGAATTTCACCCCATTACATGAGCCAGAATTCTGTATTTATTTAATTTTTTATGTGAATCAATCTTTCACACTCTCTGCAGTGCCTCTAAGGTCCTCGCTCAGTGCCATTGTAATTGTTTAGTTAAACTGCAACCGGAGACTGGCACAAGTCTCCCTTAGAAAGCCGTAAAATTCAGTGTCTGCGACTAGGGGGCTTTGATCAGGCTGCTGTACTGTACTATGTCTTCAAAGCCTTCGATCTCTGCAGGAGAATTTCTCTTATTACAAGCTCATCAGAATATGTAGCCTGGACTGAGAAATCTCTTCATTTACGCCCATTTGGGATTCCACCGCCACAGATAACTGCAGTGCTTCACTGCTTCTAATGTTTCCCGACTTTGATTTGAGGCTCTTTGGTCCTCGGCAAACATTTGTGACTAAAGTCTGTTTTGTAGTTCAGACCAACAGGGAATGAATTCAGCTGGTTTACACATAAATTGAGTGAGCTGAATGAATCAATAGGGAGATGGATTTGACATCTATAGATTTGTTTGTTCCTCTGTATGAACAATAATTTGAAAAGTATTTATCCAGGAATCACAGTGATTTATTTAAAATAACTAAAATATGTAAGGGATATTGAATGCAGCCGGTTATCGCAAAATAAACCCCAACAGGGTTATTTGGACATTGATGAGAAGCACCGATTCAGGTAACCAATTTTTTACATAGCTAGTTTCATGTCTCTTGTAGAACTCAAGTCAACATTTAAGTCCATTGATTTATTAAGTTGTTATGTATTAAATGGGATAATGTACAGTAATCTAAATATTCTCGAAAAATAAACCCTTTCTGGGTTATACAACTATTAATGAAGGATGCAGCAGTTAAAAACTACATTGGAGCCAGCATCAAACCCACAGCTTGCTGCAAAGTACTGTATCTCATTTCACTTGAAGTCTGAAAAGGCACATCAAAAATAAAATAATAATTTAACTAAGGGTCAGAGAGAGAAGGAAAGTGGACATATAGAACTAAATTATGCAACCTAGTCTCATATAATGAACATTACGAAAATGACATTTTTGAAAACTGACTTTTACATGCCATGTTTGCTGCAATTTCCTAGTGAAATTAACACTAGAGGCTATAAATGTGTGTTTAACTTACTTTCACACAAATCAAGACTGCAATGGCTGATTATGACTTTATAAACACTTACTTTTCATACTATTACTCACACACTACAATCTTATAGATATCAAAACACTTTTACTTTAATGCATCTTTTGAAAAACAATAAATTTTAACACTTGTATTACAGACCCACCTACATTTACACACTTATTCTAATATGATTAACTTCCACGGTAGCTCACCTGATAGAGTGTTTAACTTTGGACTTGGCGAATCGAGGCTCGAGCCCTGCCAAACATGCAAGGTCAGACGTGAGATGAAAGTGTAATAGAAATGACATGAAATAATGTGGTTGTTTCAGAAAATGTGCTTTTCGTGTTGCATTTGCTTTTTCCACACTATAAGTCTTTTTAGACTTCAACGTGAAATGAGATACAGCACTTTGCTGCAATCTGTGGGTTTGATGCTGGCTCCAATGTAGTTTTTATCTGCCGCATCCTTCATTAATAGCCTCTTTGCAATGCCTGTATTAAATTTTTTATTTTTTTTTATTTGTCACAATCCACAATGAAATGTACTGCACAAACTGTTAAGAAAAGACTGGGATGATCAGGGACTTCAGCCATTCATTTCTTACATTGGAATTCTTCTGAAGAATATGCAAAGCAGAAGGTGTTACACACAGCCAGGAACAGCACAAGGTTTGGTGAACTATCTATACTTCCTTATTACCCAACCCTGACTGAACAAGCAAAGTTTCTGTTTAAATATGGGCACTCATATGTTAATATTTCTGCTTAGTTTTAATAGATGGTCCTTTTGGGCTGCAGATGAAGTTTTGAGCTCTGAAAGTTTTCTTAGTTCATTGCACTCTTTAATCTCAAAGGATCAAGGAAAAATTGACAAAAAAGAAAGTGTGTGTTAAGATGGTAACAAACACAGCCGAGTTCCATGAATGGGTCCCAGGTGCTTTGGTGGCTGAGTGGGAAGAGCTCTACGACAACATGGAATGAGAGTGAGGAATACAGGGGTCAGCACAATGTCAACAAACTTGTCACCATTACACTCCAATGGGAAAAGGTAATCCGTAAGCAAGTGACAGGATCCTTGCTATTTTAATAAGCTTATATAAAAGAAAGGTGAGCAGCTAGGAGGAAAAGGGTAATAATGGTTTGAATTACTAGAACCCATACTCCTCATAGAATCTGTCTGTGCCAAAAATGATGGAGTTAACCACTTTCTCAGCCATGTTATCCTTCCGGAAGCCCTGATTTTTTCTTTATTTTTAAGCACCATGGTCTGATTTCTGTCACGCATAGGAGGCTGGATAGCAGTAATTAGCAGAGCTGCTAAAATGCTTTTTACCCCACAAGCTTTCTCAAAGCATCCGGCCTAATATTAGATTAGGTTAATTGGTACATTATTTATTATTATTAATTAATGTTGTATGCACTATGGCCTCATTCTAACCCCTTCTAATCATCAGGGACCTGGTGATATGATAATATTGCAATTATTGTTATGTTTAGAGAAGAATACCTATTTATATATTTGATTTATATTTATATGCAATTAATATATTTTTATGATCTGTCTACGCTGGTGTAGCAACCGATTCACTAATAAATCTAATAAAATATGTGCTAAATGCTATTTGAATGGCTCAAAATTGTACAGGCCAATTCTGAGCACTATGCAGCAGTCCACCACGACTGGGACTGTCCATACCGCATCACTCCATTACTGTGATCATTTGATCATCATTTGATGAAAAAACACACAGATGCTAAAAGGGCTTTACTCGGTTTTTTTTTACTCAGGCCAAATAAAAGCTTAATTTAAATGGAAAAATTATATGGAAATATTTCATATACATATGTAACATTCACTGTAATTATAATATTAGTTGTAATAATAATAATAATAATATATAAATAATATAACATTTTAAGCAATATATCACATCTGTTATGCCCTGTTCTGCAGCATTTTGTTTTAAAAAAAATCAAATGTTATGTTTCGGATTGTGCTGTGAGGATCTGTATAAAACACATAATTTAAGAAAAAATAATGCAATGTTGCATTGAAAATGTATTAAATAATTGAATTAATTAATTTGTTTAGATACACTTTTGACGTATTAATCCTTCCAGAAATTCTCTGTTTTAATATAAAACAGAGAACACAGAATTTGTGAAATAATAAAATTGATTTCATTGGGCCCTGTTTGGTGTATAATTTCACCATATCTAATATGATTTATTTTGTGTATTCATATTTCACAGTGTGCTGTTTAGGAATTATGGTAATGATGCAGACAATAGGGCAGCAGAAATTGTGGCATGTGTTTTCTGAGGGCAGCAATGTAGGGTGGAGAATGGTGTAGGCTTCAAATGCCATAAATTCCCAAGATGCATTAGTTTCCCGCATCCCCTGTGGCAAACCTGTTTGTTATATGTCAAACTTGTACCACCATCTTGTTGCTGTACAGCCAAAGCAACATTAAAGGCACCATATCAAAGTTCACCCAAGATCTGAATCATTTACTTTTTTTTTCTTTAGGCAAATTGACAGTCACAGTTCTCTTTCACTGTATGGAAAAAAGATCAAATGAAAGCGATCGTGCCTGAGAAAATATCAGTTTGTGTTCCGCAGAAGAAAGTCACACTGATTTGAAACAACATGAGGATGAGTAAATAATGACAGAATTTTCATTTTGGGGTTAACTTTCATTTCAAGCACTACATATTCACTGCACATGCATACAAATCTCACAATACAGACAATAGGTTGTGCTAAGCACATAATCTAGTTCTTTTGCTAAGCTTTATAAGGGAATCCTAAGAGGAACTTTAGTGTGCATACACAATAAGATTATACCTCAGTCCTTGTAGACACATGGATGTCACAGGCGGCCAAAGTTGCAGATGAGAAAAAGCCATCAAGTGCATCTGCTTTGACCTCCTTCTGTCTTAAATATTCAAAGGTATCACACAGGCAAAATATAGGCACGTCTACTGTACAACCATTTTGCATTTCTGCAATATCAAATCACCGCAGTAAGGCCTGTCAGATATCAATATGCAAGACTGCCTGCATGGTAGCCCTGCAATTTAATCAGACAACCAGTCATCTCATTTCATCTGGCGATATGAAGCACACAGCTAGTGTGGTCAACGTTCCAAGTGCCAAAAGTAACTGCCTTGAAAGAACCCTAAGAATAATTTGAAAGTGTATAGATTAATATCAGCCCCAAGTTGTCCTCCAGCATAAGTAGAACTAGACCTGTGGTCACAGCACATTGCCTCTCCATTCATTAAAGTTAATGTGCACAATGCAACAAATATGCCTGCAGTTTAAAATGATTAATTAGATTATTAATCTGCAGCACAATCAATGAGAGCTTTATTTAGAGGATTGAATTAATCTTCCAAACAATTAGTTTTTGTAGCTCAATGCATAGCTTATTTAATGCAGGTAATGCAATATTTAATCTCCCATTTTCTCACTTAAGTGGCTTTTTCTGACATAGACTTCACTATATTCAGGATGGAAACATACACTGTAAAAAAAATGTCTGTAATTTTAATGGTAAAATACTGTAAAAATGCTACAGAAATAAAATGTTAATTGATTAATGAATATTAACTGTAAAATATACAATAAACATTTGAATATATTTTATATAGTTTTTACAATAAAATTTTGTAAAAATATATTTTTTTTAGATGGAAAAAGTATTTGGGCCAGAGCTGCCTGAGGGGGACGCCCTCGGTGAACAGATGGGGTGCGTTCTCTTGAGTGACGAGGAGGCATGATGTGTTGAAGGGCCTCTGTCTGTTTCTTCACCACTGAAAACCACTGGGCGAGGTACTCAGCGTCATCGCCAAATATGCTGAGCTTGTCAGTATCCCGCATTTCGACCAGGTACAGCCACAGATGTTGTTCCTGGACAACATGGATGGCCATCGCCTGTCCAAGTGCCCACGCTATAACCTTCGTGGCCCTGCAGCACATTAGCACATCAGGATCAGGACTACCTAAATGCAGTTCTTTAAGTGCCTTGGCCTGGTGGGTTTTCAGGAGTATGCTAACAGACACAAGGAATTTGTCTTGGTGACAGAAGCTTCCGGTGTACAAACAATACAGCAACAAGACAGAGATAATCCTTTGGATGAGACGTTAAACCAAGTTCCTGACACTATGTGGACATTAATATAAAATTATAAATCTTGTGCCTGACGATTCTGGTGCTCAGTGCTCTGTAGCGCCGGCCAGAAGGCAATGGTTCAAAGAGGTAGTGGGCTGGGTGAGTGGGGTCCAGAGTGATTTTTCCAGCCCTTTTACTCACTCTGGGAGTGTACAGGTCTTGAAGGGGGGGCAGATGGCAACCAATAATCCTCTCAGCAGTCTGAACTGTCCTCTTCTGTCCTATTTAATGTCCGATTTTGTAGCTGAACCAAACCAGACAATTATTTAAGTGCAGAGGACAGACTCAATGACTGCTGAGTAGAACAGTATCAGCATTGCCTGCAGTAGGTCAAACTACCTCTGTTGGGCCTTTTTCATAATGGAGTCAATGTGGATCTCAAACTTCAGGTCCTGTGAGATGGTAGTGCCCAGGAAACTGAATAACTTCACTGCTACCACAGTGCTGTTCAGAATGGTGAGCGGGGTAAATGTTGGGGTGTTCCTCCTAAAGTCCACTATCATCTCCACTTTTTTGAGCGTGTTCTGCTCCAGGTTGTTTTGACTGCACCAGTGAGCCAGCCATTCAACCAAATATGTGTTTTCTCTCAACTCAACAAAATTACAGACAAAAAAAAACGTATGCTTCTCTGTGAAACTAACCACCTACAGAAATACATTGAATGCAATTAGTTTTGGTCACGAAAATATATATTGTTTTAAATGTTGGTCAATGTACACATGCAGATGGACATCTTTGACTGTTGCATTTATCACTGTTTTTTATGAATTTTGCATCATGAGTTGCAATTTTAAGACAGCGTATAAAGTAAATAATAGTTCAAAATACATTTTGAGAACCCTTTTTGTAAATGAGGGAATATCAATTGTGGCAGGGAAGACCTGAGATAAGATTGCCACAGTTTTGATGTTGACTTAAATGTGACAGAAAAAGGGGAGTCAGAAAACAGATTAAACCACATAAATAAAATCCATGGATATGTCTTTTCAGGAGTCCTTTCCTATCCGTTGATTGTTATATCAGGATATTCCTTTCTGTTCTTTTTTCCTTTGCAGCAGTTCCAAAATAGTCTCATGACAACTCATAGTAATTCGTACGAGACAGCGAAATCCTAAGATATCGTATGACATGGCTTGTATGAAATGGTACAACTTCCATTCCCATAGACACCAACCAATCACAAACAAAATTTCAAATTGATACAATACAGACATAAATTTTAGCTAGCCTCCTGATTATGAGAGAACCCTATCATGATTATGTCTATGGTAATAAGCCTCAAGATATTTCTATTTCACCGGTGCTCTTATCTGCAGTTGATCCTTCAACAATGGCTTTACCACCCAGTACCTAAGCCTGCCACAATTCCATAGGTATCCTTTCTGCTTTGAACAATGAATCCAGATGTGCAAACCCCTTATTATCAATGGCAAGTTAAGGAGTTACATTGAGAAGAATGTAAGAGTTACCATAAATAAATGGGCAGTCAGCCTCAGTTCAACAACCTCCCCCTCCTCCCTATCACCTCCATGCCAGCATCAGACAAACGTGTCTAATCGAATCTACTTTAAGCTGAGATGCTCAAGCCCTTTAATTTCCTTTCTTTGATTGAAATACAAAATCTCATCAAAAAGAAATTGCTCATAAATTACAGCAATTATGATTCAAATTCCCATGCCTAAAATGGCTTGGCAAACACTGATGTGAGGTCTATCTTTGCTTTTATGTATGCACCTTTTGTTCTTCCTCAGCTGTGATTAGATTCATAGTTTATGATTTATTGCACACAGATATAACAATCACCAAAAGTTGAAAACTCCAGAGATAATGTTAACATAAATTGTATTTTACCATAAAATGCTGCCAACTGCATATTGCCATTTATTATTATATTTCTAACATTTACCATAATTTGAAGACTTTCCCTGTTAACAAGTCAGCACTGTGTGCTGGTTTTCAGAATTAGCTTTATTGCCAAGTATGCTAACAGACACAAGGAATTTGTCTTGGTGACAGAAGCTTCCAGTGTACAAACAATACAGCAACAAGACAGAGATAATCCTTTGGATGAGACGTTAAACCAAGTTCCTGACACTATGTGGACATTAAAGATCCCAGGACACTTCTCAAAAAGAGTAGGGGTGTAACCCTGATGTCCTGGCCAAATTCCCCCATTTATTTACATGTATATACAATACACAAATACAAATCTGTTATATACAGATGCAAGGGAATGTATGGCAGAAGAGGTAGGATATGTTGGATAAATATAAATAGACTAAGCTGTGTATTGCACATAATTATTGCTCAATAGGGCAGTTTTAATAGTTCATGAGATGGATAGCCTGAGGGAAAAAACTGTTCCTGTCCCTGACAGTTCTGGTGCTTAGTGCTCTGTAGTGCCGACCAGAAGGCAACAGTTTAAAATGGTAGTGGGCTGAGTGAGTGTACAGTTCTTGAAGGGAGGGCAGGGGGCAACCAGTAATCTTCTCAGCAGTCCAAAATTTGTGTAATTTAGTCAGGAGAATAGCTGGGATGATGGTGTTGAAGACCCAATAAAAAAAACTTCTGATATGTAATTCTGTATTTATTGTATACTGCATATATCTGTAAGTACTGTATGTTGCAGCAACTAACATTGCCGTTTGAAGGGACAGTAAAGATGTATGGTATCACTTTACAATAAGGTTGTTTTCCTTAACATATGTTACTGCATTAGTTAACATGAACTTACAGTGATGCCAGAACCAGACCTCAGTATTCTCAGGGGCATCCCTTCACATGTTCAAGAACATCTTGACATTCTGCAAGTAAGCAGCAAGTCTTTTGTCATGACTCATGAGGCATTTTCTGTCAAGTCAAGTGGTTTTTATTGTCGTTTCAACCATATACAGTTAGTACAGTAAACAGTGAAACGAGACAACGTTCCTCCAGGACCATGGTGCTACATAAAACAACATAGGACAAACACAGAACCACATGAGACTACACAGACTAAATAAAAATACCTATATAAAATACCTATATAAAGTGCACGTGCAAAAACGTTAATTGTTACTAGTGAATGCTCTCTTCGCAACATTAGAAGTGTGCCTGCAAACTGAAAAAAGCCTTGACAGGTTGATAACCATAATTTCTTTTAAACTGCTGTATTGCAAGTCTAAAAAATCAAAGTGAACAAAAAAGAGCCAAGGGTTTTGAAGATAAGGTGTTTTTTAAACCACCATACTGCACAGAATGTGAATGGCAGAGGAGACACTGTCATGTATAAAAGATGACAGAGGAACATTCAGAGATGACAGCAATACAGCAGTGGTCGGCATCCTTTTTGACATGAAGTGACATTTTTTTATTTTTCTTATTAATCCCTATGCCGAAATTCCCCATCCACATGTATGTATGCATGTACACATCTACACTGTAAAAACCTGTATATTGTTACCTTAAAACAATGTCTACTTGTTCTCTTTCCTCATCTCTTGTTCGAGATCCGCCCATGGGAAAGGCATCTGTACCTGACCTCTGCAGAAGCATCCAATTGCACCAAGTCTGGCTAAACAGACAGAAGCATGTGACCTATGCAAGATAAGGACCCGCCCCCTTACCCGAGAGCATAAGGACCTGCACTCGCTGCTATTCCTCAGTTGACATTTGCTTCTAGTGATCTCTGTTGCTCTTAGCTCGGTTGGAATTTCTTTGTTTCACCTACAGTATCAGGGCAGATGTTATGAATTCACAGTCGTTCCTTTCGGCCTCTCGCTGAGTCCGAGGGTGTTCTGTCTACGAGCGGTAGCACCGTACAGAATAATGGGTATAAAGATTGATTTGGACAATTCCAAAGAGAAAGTGGTGCAAGACACTCGCCATATGCTCGCACACATCACTTCGCTCAGGTTCAGAGTGAATGTGAACAAGAGCTCAGTGTTATATTCCTGGGTGTGGAGCTGAATTCAATCTCCATGCATGCACGCCTCTCACAAGAATGCATTCTATCTCTAATAAATTGTCCATCACAATTTCATGAAATTTATGAAGGGCACCTGCCATTCTCTCCCAGTTACTAGGAGAACTGTTCCTGAGTGGGACCTCTCTATGGTGCTGGAGGCTTTATTTCAACAGACTTTTAAGCCTCTGGGAAGCATTTCTCTAAAATTGCTGTCAAGACAGCTTTGGTCCTGACCTTGGCATCAGCTAAAAGTGTCAGTGACATGCATGCACTCTCTTTTCATTCCTCATGCACTAAATTATCTCTTAATGGAGACAAGTTTTCCTTAGGCCCAACCCGGACTTTATGCCTAAATGCTTCCCAGCATTCTCATGTGAGGTGATGGAACTTTTCACCTCCCCCTTTTTCCTCTGTGGAGGATCAGAGGCTGACTGCTCTATGTCCTGTCCATGACAGAGTATGTGAGTGGAGCGGAGTGGGAGTGGAGCGACAGGATTTTGCCTGAAGTGAGGAGCGGGTTTTTAAAAATCGGAGCATTATTGTATTCTCTCACTCCAAGAGCACTCCACTTATGCTCTATGGGCAAAACACCTGTTAACGGACCTTAATGCAATAATTCACCATATGTTAAAGACTATTATTTCTAAAATGAACTCTGCATTTTTTATTAAATAAAAGTGTAGAACATTCTTTTTGTTCACATAATTATAGGGCAAGGTTAATTAAAAGAAGTGCAATAATAGAAAATAGTAGGCAATAATTAGGCAATAATACATAGGCCTAATAATGTTTTTATTAATTTAATTTAATGTTTTCATTTGGTAATTTATATTTTTAATTAATGTTTGTTTGTTTTTGTTTTTCCATATAGCAATTTATTTACTTGATCAAACCCAGAGAATGCTGCCGATATGTTTCAAAAGTAAGCTATAATATTTATTTAATTTAGTCTTGGGCATTAGTCAATGTTAGTGTTCTAATAAAGCACATTGTAGCTTTTCTTCTAGTATTGTGTATTTATTTTTCATTTAATGTATGGAAGGTTGTAAAATTAAAAAGCATACTGATATAACTTTACAGTGGAGTGGCGAACACGGAGTGGGGTTTCTCTAATCCAGCAGCGCGGAGCGAGCAAGGAGCGGGAAATGGACAACAGGAGTGGAGCTGGAGCGGAGTGATAAAAAATGCTTTGTGCGTGGAGGGGAAATTGTTGCCTCTCCACTCCACTCACATACTCTGGTCCATGCTCTGTTTCAGATATACTGAATATGAATAGGACCAGTGCTTTTCGGAAGAGCGATCAGCTCTTCATCTCAGGTAAAGGGGTGGGTCCTTACCTTGCATAGGTCATGCGCTTCTGTCTGTCTAGCCAGACTTGGTGCAACTGGATGCTTCTGCAGAGGTCAGGTACGGATGCCCTTCCCATAGGTGGATCTCTCCACTTGATGCTTCAGAGAACCGGGGTTACGCTAGTAACCTATTGTTCTTACCCTTAAAATGTGTTTTATTTGTATAATCTAAAGTTTTCAGATTGATTCAGTAATGTTTTTTTAAATATACTGAATATATTATGTTAAATGTATCATTTAAACTTGAATCAAATAAGTTAATTTAATTAGCACATGAAGCATATTTGTGTACGTGTTTTAATGTAGATGTTTTTATCAGACTCTTGAACCCCAACAGTATGTGTGTTTGATTCTTTTTGCAAAATAATGTGGTTTACATTTCCCAGTCATTGTGGTTTAAGTAGCGTGTATGCTGGGTTGTAATCTCAAACAGAGATTGCGGATGCGTATCTTCTTAGTTAACTCATGTGTTGTTCTGAAAGCATAAAGCAACAAATAAAACAAGAAAATGTACAAGAAAATGTACTGTATGCTGTCATCCACTCAATCACACAGCACGACCAAAGCAGAGCGGAATATAAATATAATGTATGCTCCTCTTTCGCTGATGCTTGCGTGCCAGTGATTACTCCTCTGCATTTCATTGGCATCTGTGCCATAGGTTGCCTAGTTACATGTGCATTCACAAATTGTATGTCCATGTTATCACTTAAATAGCATTCTTATAGGTTTTTGAAAAGTGCACATGTATTCAAGTGTGTCAAGGGAACCTCAAAATCTGATATAAAGGAAAACTCCAGTGTTGCAATGAATCTGTCACACGACACAATGCATGCCACTTTTGTTTATTCTACACCTTTTTTTCATTTACAGGGTTTCTGGTGGATGTTTAAATAAGCTAGTATGAATAGATAGCCATTTGATCTATGCAGAAGTTACTACTCCACCCCTTGCTTATTGTCATTGATAACTGCTCTATATTGTTGAACCAACATGGTTCGAACGATGGATGTGCAACATAGCACCAACGGGTTTGGAAAACAGTCATGACTAGCTAGTTAATTTCTCCAATGATGGTGGTTAAGCAGTGAGTTTTTTTATTGAATGGGAAGCGTACCCCTGAACCGCTTGTGCCTTGCACATGAATGATACTTCAAATTATGTGGCTTGTTGATAAGATAGGTGTGTTAAATTTATCTAAGCTATCAGACATGCAATTTATGATAAAATGAGTTAAAAAAATCCCTTAGACTTACATTGTAGGAGGAACTCAAGCCATAACTAGGAACTAATCCCTAGAATGAGGCTGCCAGTGAGGGTAAGCATGCAATCAGCCTGAATATCATTACTATATAACAACATGCTAAAAAAAAATCCAGAACACTGTGGCAGGGCAGAGGGTGGGGCCGGGTTGTGATTCCGCACACCTGGCCCTTAATCAGGCTAATTAGCCCTCGAGAGGGATAAAGGCTGACCTAAGACGGCAGTGCTAAAGAGAGAGAGATTTATGGACAGCTGTCTGAAACCTGTGTGTGTGTGTGTGTGTGTGTGTGTGTCTTTTTTTTAAAGTTTATAATTAAAAATATTATTAATATTGTCAAGACGGTTCTCGCCTCCTCCTTTCCATTAATCCCTTTACACTGGTGCCGAAAGGAGGAGGGATGTGCCGTAGTAGAGTCCTCGCCACTACCATCCACCCCAACAGAGCAGCTGCGGCCATTCACCGGGGGACAGAGGAGCCCGGCCACCTGAGTGCAGAGGTACGGCCTCTGACCACGAGGGGAGGAGGGGATCCTAACTGACCACCTCAAGTGGTCAGGGTCACTGCCAGGGGCGGAGGAGACCCGTGCCAGCCGCTGAAACGAGGCGGGGTCTGAGACTGCCGACCGTGAGTGGGGAGGGGCTCCTGGCCGACCACCTGGAGTGGGAGGACCGCTGCTAGGGGCTGGGGACGTGGCGTTCCATCCACCAAGGGCCAAGGGCGGCCTCTGATCCGATGCCTCCGTATTGGAGAACCAGCGAGTAAGTGTTTTTTTTCTCTCTCTCTCTCTCACTGCTGCTCAGTGTTGGCCTTTCCCTCTCTTTTTTGTAATGTTTTTTTTTTATTTGGCATGATCGCTGTTACGGCATGTAGGTGCCACACTTTTTTTTGTTTCCCTCTCCTTGTCCCCTCCCTCGACGGGGATGACCTGCTGGCAGATGGGGTGGAAGGCTCGGCCCTCCCCAGGGAAAGGGAGGGAGGGAGGGGGGGAGGGGGGGGTGTACGTCCAGCTCCCCGGCCTGAGAGAACGAGGGAGGAATGTGTCAGGGCGTAGGGTGGGGCCGGGTCGTGATTCCGCACACCTGGCCCCTAATCAGGCTAATTAAACCTCAAGAGGGATAAAGGCTGACCGAAGACAGCAGTGCGACAGAGGGAGAGATTTCCAGACAGCTGTCCGACACCTGTATGTGTGTGTGTGTGTGTGTGTGTGTGTGTGTGTGTGTGTGTGTGTGTGTGTGTGTGTGTGTGTGTGTGTGTCTTTTTGGTTCCGTTTATAGTTAAAATATTATTTATATTTTCAAGCCAGTTCTGGCCTCCTCCTTTCCATTAATCCCTTTACAAACACTTTCCTAGCATTGTGGTGGTGAGTGTTGCACAGGCAAGCCCAACTCTTCAGAAAAAAACTAAATGTAGTTTTAACATCAGGTTCTTTATACGTGTATAGTAAACATTACTAAGGTTGACTTCTTGAATTGTGCTATTTAGAATCTGTGTTTTAATAGAAAAGTTGAATTAGTACTTGAATTAGTGCATTTACCAAGAAGTATTTTGGAACATTAAACCCCTTTAAAATCACTCCTCTAACTCTTCTGCTTCCTGGGGCACATGATAAAGTGCCATCCAGTAATATAATAATGAAGCCTTTCTTTTTATATGTGATGCTTATCTTATGAATTATTATCTAAAATGATGGTATTCTCTCATTTGATGATGCTGTTGGAATAGGCACAACGGCCATGTTATTGATCAATGGGAGTGTCTCTTTGAGTCTGTAAGTCAGAATGCAGTTATTTTTTTACTTTCATAAGGCTGTGTTTCGATTTATTTTTCATGCCATGAAATATTTCTTTGTCCTTGAGCTGTTTGCTTTAGAGCACAGTATTCTCTCTCCACCATTTCAATGCACATTCAGCCACAGGAAGAGATTAATTAATGCCCAGCTGACATTTCTGTCTGTTTGTTTGTGTTTTTTTAACACTGTAATCTTAACCTGTCCAATGGGAATGCCCATTAGGCCTCTACTGGAGTTGCGGATTTGCTCTTCTGTGCTTTAGGCTAAAATGTTGTGCATTAAATAAATATTTCTAGTCTCTGAAAACATGTTCTTTCAGATACACTGATGTATTCAAGACAACTCAGAATTTGAATTTTTAGTTTTCATCAGTGGAATCTTTTTGTCCCACCAGACAACACAGATTTAAGATGATGCTCTATCTCTCCATTTCTTCTTTGTTAAATTTGCATGACATAAAGAAACTTTCATTTGAGTTTCAGCAAGGACTCTGACTATGCATTTTAAGCCCTGAGTATTGCTTGCTCAGACTTAATATGGTTCTGTCCCTGTTCAGAATGAAAACAATGTTATTCTTCATTACAAGAAATTTGTCTCACTTAAATGTCAAATGATTGACAGACTGACCAATTCTTACTTTATTGCAATTTAAAATGAACTGCTTTCCCCCTAGTTTCCTGGGTGATTTTGTAGAAATTTTTAGTTGGTTTCTTTGTCCAAGCTATTTTTTACATTGCTATTTTGGTTTAATTATTAGCAAGGATACTTGCCAATCAGATGGTAGTCATATGGTGCTATGACATTTCTCTGTCTCATGGCATGGCTGTGTTATAAGCATGCAGAGATCCATCTGTAACATGGGTTATTAAAATGGGAAAGGAGAGACGGCAGGAACCGGCTTTCTTATTTTACAGTAATATTTAATGTAAAAATTACAACATTTATACTTTGATCAATGGAAACATGGGTAAATGCTTCGCAACAACCCCACAAATGTTCAAGCCAAATCTACACCCTTGTAGGCAACCATTATAAGTTTCATTACTATTACTATTGCACATACTTAGGGTTAGAAAATTAACAAAATACTGTACATTTAAGTTTTATTAAAAAATTTGTTTTAAAGATTACTGAATTTAAAAAGCCGCTATAGGGAGATATCATAAGTGTGTTGACTTAGAAACCACCTAGATTAGCATAGCACCCTACCATTGTGTTGACAAGTTTTGCAAGGGCAAATACTACTCATAATTTCTACAAAAAAATAATAATTCCTAGTTAAAATAGATCTTCCTCGCCAGATCTGAATGCTACAACATAAAGTAATTATTAATTTGTCTATTATTCTGGACAAAATGTATAGCAGTTATACAATATTTAATACATGACATAGACATGTTACACTCTGTTGATCTGCAAGTACCCCTACTAGTACAATTGTGATGATCATGCCTTTGAAAATGTATTTTGCTCTCTATGGTGTCTTTTGAAGTTCAGTTGTAATGAGCTGGGGGAAAACCGCTCTGTATAGAGTGTGAGCAATTGAAGGATTTTGCTTCTGGCAAAATTATACTCTATGTATGTTTAATAAGCTGTCAGTATGCTCCTCTGAATGTACACTAGTATACAGTCTGATCCTAATACTCTTTAAAGACAAAGCTACTGAGCTGTATTCCTGCACTGCTAAATGCATAAATATTGATTGATAGATGGAGACTTCTGCAGTTCTATTATTTTTGGATATTGAATAGAAACTGGAATGCCCAAAAGTCAGATGAACTCTAAACTTTATATTCAACGTGTATCTATTTTGTATCCATTTTTCATGAATGTTGATTAGCTTCCTCTCTCAGCCCATAAAAGAGGCTCTTTGGGAATTTTAATGGTCCTTAGGTTGTATAGAAATGCATGCAGCCCAAACTTTCCATCTATTGTCTGCTTTGCCTAGAGAATATAATATGATTCTATTTGTATTTATCTGCTCTTCACCCTAACTTGTCAGGTTGAAAAGACTTGATAACTGTGAACTGTACAATATAATTTATTCCAAATGTCAGAATGACACTAAATTATTCTAAAATGTGCAAAATTGGATATATATGATGCTGTTTCTGTCTTTATAAAATATATGCAATGCAGTGAGATGTTTAGACATTCTATTAAAGCTTATGTTAACTGGATTAAGTACAGTAAATTAGCTTTGTGTAGATTCAGCAATGCTGTATTTTTTCAATACATCAACTTTGAAGCCAGTAATCACAGGACGCCTGCGTAAAGAGATGTAATTCAATTGAATTAAGACTCAAGATAATCTTCACACTGATGTTGCTGTATTTTCTTGACAGATGTTTCGTTCAAGCTCAGGGTTTGATTATCCACACACGAGCGAGAGGCTGTCGCGCATTTGATAGCAGCGCTCCTCAGTCAAGCTGGCCCTCTCATTTTCCCCACACAATCTCCATAAATCTCCTTCCACCTTCAAACCACCCTCTATTTTTATGCTTCATGTCCCAACATGAAAGTCTCCATTACATGGTGTTGTTCAGTCAACAGATTTGCTTTACCACTCTTGTTCTTCATTACTTGAGGCCAATGGCCAATATTTCACATATTTGTATTAAATTGCAGGGTTATGTCCCTTGAAATGTGCATTACGTCTAAAGCCATAATTCATGATTAAGTGATAAGTGTTCTTTGTCGGTCTGACAGGTGTGCCATTCCCCATGATCCATGTCTTACCCCGAGGTAGTAAGGTTCACTCATGGAGGGAGTTCTAGTAACACTATTTGTAAGCCTTTTATGCATATTTTGACATTTAGAGCAGTTGAAAAATAGTTTAATAATAAAGAAGAATAAAATTGTCACCTTCTTGAAGACTTTTTAGTCTTGGGGTATGGGGGAGACTGACAGGGGTGTAAAGTAATAAGTATTATTACTTATAATATATTTATTATGTTCATGTGTTTATGAACTTATAAGTATTATTTTTTGCGATTTGTACTTTACTTTAGTGCAATTTAAATGGAATACTTGTACTTGTTTACATTTCCAAAGAAAAAAAAAAAAGTACTTTTTACTTAAATTTATATTTAAACTTTTAAAGTACTCACTTCATTTTTGCAGATAATTTTCTTTTGTCTTACTGGACTGATGCCACCTTTTTACTGCATCCGACAAACGACAGATGACAGACCAGAGGTCTGTCATTTTTAAATGAAGTATCACATGGTCTGCTGTGTGATGTTCCGACCATCATATAAAAACAGCAATGATAATGATGAAAATAATAATGATAATAAAAATAATGTAATCTGAGCAAATATTAATTCTGAATTTTATTGATTTCATCCATCTGCTCAACAGCAAGGTTTGGCAGCAAACCTCAGAAAACAATTCACAGCATTACTAACGTTCTTCAAAGCTTATTTTGAATTTTTTTATCTTTATGTCTCAAGGGGCTGGGTGCTATGACATCGCAATTTGTGAGTGCCTCCCATGCAATGAACACTGCTTGACTGTGGCAATGCTGTTGCCAAATACAATTATGTTGTTTGTTACACTTCTCATGGCAGTTCCGAAGTGAAATATCCACTGTGAAACTAAAAGCAAGTGAAATGATCTCCAAAACTGATTAAGTTTTAAATGTAAATGATTTATAGAGAATTAAATCAACAAAACAGACCTCCCTAACCTAAACCTTAAACCTAAAAGTAACTGATAGTGTCATAAAAAGCAAATGTGAGTGTGATGAGGAGGAGGGCGGGGCCAGGCTATTACTACACACACCCTGTCCCCAATCGGGCTAATCAGCCGATGACAAGAATAAATGCAGCCGGATGTGGCAGTTCAGGAAAAAGAGAGCCATTGTGCATTTATGTTTTCTTCTTTTTGTTTCATTAAATATTATCTCACTACTGGCCGCCAGAATGTGGAGGGAGGAGTGTAAAGAGGAGGAGGGCGGGGTAATCCCAATCAGGCTAATCAGCAGAGATAAATGCAGCCAGATGAAGCAACCACTTCAATTTGTGGTGCTTCTATGACACTTTCAGCTCACATGTCATCTCACGTGCTCTTCAAGACTCGCACACCAGATTTTGTAGTGCATATACAACACTCTATCAGTTTAACTACCATGCATTTTGATCACATTTTAACAAGCTTGTACATGTAGTTGGTTATGTTAAGCAAACATAAAAATGATCCATTAGCATAAGAAAATTAAGAAAAGAACCGGTCATGAGTCTGCGTCTGTTTCTGGACTTGGATTCTCGTTACCTACTGGGAAAGGAGAAATGTTTTAACATTGAAAAATGCCACACAAAATGTAAAATTTTAAGAATACTGACTATGCAGATGATTAAGAAAATGTGAAACCTTAATAGAAAGGGTTAAAAGGAATGACAAATCATAAATTAAGCATATAAATAAAAAAACTTATTATTCAGTGGTGTAGGTTTGATATAAAAAAAATAAATAAAAAATAAATAAAAAAATAAAAAAAAGATCTATAAATCAAAATATAGCTTTAACACTGTGCCAACAACTCGTGTTTGGGTGCCACGATCGCACAACATAACTTTAGTCACAAATTAACAACAATTTGGCAATCATTTTTGACACTGAATGTGTTTTATTTTTTTTATTTATTTTTTTACTCAAGAACTTTCATTTGCAAGTGGGTTATCTATATGTTTGATCCACCAGGGATATTCAACAAAGAATTTTGCCAACTAACCCTTGTCTCTCCTACTTCATAATTATTTTGTTCTGCTTGTGATTACACTCAATTGTTGTTATTGCTAAATGCGATACCATATATAATGTTACATGGAAACTGAATGTGGTATTACCGAATAAACAGAATTGTTAAGATAACATATTACATAACAACTTTTATATAACTTTAATAAGATCCATGTGTGGACTTTTTTTATTTTATAAGCGGAAACTGGAAAGGGCTCGTTATTAATTCTATGGCAGTCAGTGGTGTTTGAATTGGACGACAGTGCCCCCGCAGCCACCCCTCCCATCTGAGAACTATACAAGTTCTCCTCGCGCTTGCCGCGCTTCAATCTGCTGTGTTCGGCGCGAAGCGCGCGGCAGCTCTTCTCTGACAGCAGACACACTGATCTCAAAGGGTTTTGATTCACCACAGTCTGCGATCCTTTTACAACTCAGAACTGAACGCAGATGTTTGAGTTTGGATATTTGGAAGTTAATACCACAGCGACTCTTCATTCAGATATATTTCCATTTGGTAAATCGTGATGACCACAATTAATGATATATCGGATGAAGACGCGGATTCCTGAGAAGATCTTTCGCTCATTGTTTTGTCATCCTCGACACATGTGGCTCTATATGTTTCGTGTTTGCGAACAACAGTGAGGTAGTTTGACTTTCAAGCTTTCTTGTGGACCGTTATATGCACGGGATCTATACGGTGGATGCGGCGGAAGGAATGACACGGGAGCGATGAAAATATGAAGTCTCTTAGTTCTCGAAAGTGGAATTCCGCCTGGAGCATTTGGATTATTTACCCAGAGATGATTCTTGTTCCAATTCTTTGGTTTCTATCCCAAACTCTGGCGGCCCCGTCTATTACAGCCGAGCAGATGGATATGGGGGTGGTAGGTGCTCTTTCAAGCCTGTAATCCGACTAATAATTATCGTTTAAACGACTACCAATAAAAAATAAAAAATATATTTTTTTTAAATAATTATATATATATATATATATATATATATATATATATATATATATATAGGCTATATTTAAAAGACGTCAAAGAAAAAATAGTGGCCTCTGGTTAATGATAATTATACATATTAGACATGTCTTCAAATGTGGAAATTCAGTTACTCTTCCAATCTCACACGTTTGAGTAGACGTCTGGTTTCACAGAGAAATTAAACTTTACCCCTGCACCAATTCTGTGAATATCAGTTAAAACCGTAAGTCTTTAATTATCGAGTTGCTCAGTTATTTCAATTATGAAGTAACTTACATAAACATCGTATCTCATTCACACACTCGCGCTCAGCTCAGTTGTTGTCAGATAGACCTTGCAGACGGATCATTTTCCAGACGAGTAGGCTGTATTTCTGCAAAACGTATTTTGCATGTTCCGTTCACGCAATAAAAATAGGAGAATGTGGGAACTTCAGGCTTCTAGATACAAGGCTGCAGAGCGCATTAGGCTATTTTTGTGTTTGTCTGTATATTTATTTAGTTCATACTCAACCACATCTCCGATGCTTCGTTTCCTCATAAATTTACTTTCGTGCTGCATACGCTCTTGGACAAAATCGGTTTTATGACATTTTCACGCGCACTTAATTTTGGAGAGAACGTGCACTGTATGGCTGCACATCTGTCCTTTTGGGGAGCAAGTGTAGTGGGAGTAAAGAAAGAGAAAGTGACTACATGAAATTGTTGCTTTAATTAAATAGATTTGTGTGATCAGCTAACCTGTCCATTGCTCTGAAACTATGCTGAAATAGCATGTCCTCCCCTTGCACTAGTATGTCCTCACAGAAATTGTTAAATTAGGGCAGCACTGAGGTATGGGTAAAAAAAATTAAAAATAAAAAAAAACACAGCACTGGGTACGTATTTCATGCTAAATAATGCTTTGACATGCATCAAATCACTTAACTTCAGTGTTAAGGCTTTTGGGGAATGTTTTGGTTAAATGTCATAAAGAAAAACTTTTCTTTAAACTCTATTCATCTATGAAACTCAGATTGGTGTGTGCATCTTGCTTGTATTTACATCAGCTAAAGAAGAAAAATCAGTTTACAGAAGAACTCTGGCACTCTCTTGTTGAGATATTTTCTTTTCTCTTCAAAGAAATGAATTGGTTGATCAATATCCTTTTATCATTAAATTCCAATAGTTTCTAAGAGGTATTCATAAAGTATGGGTATTGATCACTTGTAGTCAGATTTCTCATGTAATTCATCTCTTATCTAACCTTGCAAAGCCGCACACAAAAACATCCAATAAGTTTTTGTTTTAGACCTGCAAGTGAATCAGAATGAGATGAAGAGCGCCATAAGAACCACCTTTGGTAATGACCCTTACAAATCTAATCTGACACTACTGAGTAGTTGACCTACACATATAATGAGGCTGCTGATGTCTGCCAGTGTGTGTGACACTGCATGTCATCAAACCTCTGATTGTTAAATGTTGTTCAGACACTCTGAAAAGGATCTCCACTGTGTAACTTTGATGGGTTACAGCCCTCGGTGAGAGCGGATGACATGGCACTACCAGCAAGACACTTATTCCACAATACATATACGCACGCACCCCACCCTTTCTTACAGTGACCATATGATAAAACCCCAAGCACTTCACTGTTATTAGCTAAGCGGCCTTGACCACTCAGGCTTGAATGAAATCTAGGGGGTCAAAATTTTGGGATGCTCTGTGGACTGTTGCCACAGTGTCATCTTTCAAGCACAGCTGATGCTTTTAGAAAGTAAAAGCCATGGGTGATGGGACAGATGGCGAGGTATCTTTGGGCTGGGGTGGACTGGTGTTAAATAAGGGGAACATGATGGAGCAGATGGGTGAGTGGCATGCTGACTGGGTTTAAGGCCGTTTCTCTGACTGCACAGAATGGGCCATGTCAAGGCAGTAGTAGGGAGTATAATTTATGTTTGTTATTGTGCCCAAATAGCAAGTACAGTACATCACAATAGAAAGATTTGTTGTCTGTTTGTTGTCTTTTTATGATTTACCCAGTCACTCTCATCACATTTAGTTCACAACTCACTCAGACATAATTTCTTTTGCCATGGCATTGTAGATTCAGTAGTGACAGAAAACATTATCATTATCAGAGTGTTTTAGAACAGTTTTCCATCCGCATTGTAAGGCCTGCAAGCCCCTGCGATGTGGTGGACCTCTCATTGCATACAACATAGAAAACTCGTAATCATTTGCACGAGATGGTGAAATTGAAAAGGTACAACTATTATTCCCATAGAGACCAACCAATTAACAAACTGAATTTCAAACTGATACAATACAGGCATAATATTTTAGCTAGACTCCTGTCCAGCACTAGATTTTAAAGGAAACATCAGTAAACAAATTTGGTTCCAAACTTATTTACTATACAAATGACTGATGACTGTATGTCAGTAACCGGTAGTGCACTTCTCTCATCTCATTCCAAACCCAATTTTTTTCTTTCTTCCATGGTACACAACAGTCAATTTCCTCTTAAAACAATGGTTAAGTTTAGGGTTTAGGTAGACTTTATGGTTAGGTTTAAGTTTAGGGTTTAGGTTAGGGTTTAAACTCTGGGGAAAAAAATGTATAATGCTTAATGTTAAAACTCTGATATTTCTCATTCTTACCTGGTACACAACTTCAATTTTCCTTTTAGGGTTTTCATTGGGTGATAGACATTATGGTTAGCTTTGTATTAGGGGTTAAATTTAGAAAAATAAAATAGTGAAAATATTGTTAGTTGGTTCATTTATATTCCTCTATGGGAATAAATGTTGAACATTTTGTAGAAGCCAACTTGAACTTTTTCTTATGATTTTACCATTGGTTACTATTATTACAACTCTTTGTGAGACCAGATTGGTTGTATCCCTCCCCTTGTATTGAAACATATCTTTTCATTAAGATTTTAATTATTGTGCAAAAAAATTGCTTCTTACATAATTGTATAACCTTTTTGTGTTAAATTCTGCTTTTGAGTTTTGCCTGTCCTTTTTATGCCAAGGTAATAATGCAGTATTTGATGCTTTCTTCCTTGAAATCCTGTGAGTCAAAGTGCTGTAATGTCTTTAAAAAGAGCACCAGCTGGACCTGTCAACAGATGCATGCAGGAGCACATGGGCTGTTTCCCCCAAACATTATTTCCTGCATTTTTCACTCTGCCTGCCATGCTCATTACAGTACATACCACACATTATTCCAGTGTGACACATCCTCGCCAGCGCCAAAGAGAGTCAGCCTCCTGTACTGTTATGAGCCTGTCCATCATCCACAGTCAATTTGACCATTGTGCTCACTCACTGGCTCTCACTTCTAATTACTCAGAAAGACTTAAGCATGAGTGGGGCAGGCCAGAAATTGACATCCGAATGGCGGTGGCCAAAAGCCAGCACGGGTACCTTAGCAGAGTAATCAAGAGAAAGAAAGGAAGATAAATGGATGAGTAAAAGAGCACAGCAAACAAAAAGAGGGCCGCACAATTTAGAGAACTGGCAAACATGAAATCAATAGCATTTCTCTTTGGCCGCGATAGACCTGTCTGTCTGGAATAATGTACTGTAGATTGAATGGCAGCTGCAGCAAATCAGCTTTTTTTTTCTTTTTTTTTTTTTTAAATATTCCATTAATTGTGCATGATGGATTGGGCTCCCTTTGGCATTTTCTCACTGGTAAGAGAAGAACATAACCATTTGGCAGGATGTGGTAAGTGTTCTGGTGCTGGGTTGGCATATACTTGGGTGTATGTCCTACTTTCTGTTGCTGTTCTGGATTTTTTTTTACCTCTAGTCCATTGCAGTCATCTTGGGGGGGTGCAGATTTGGGATGAGGAAATTATTTCAGTAACAGGGTCTTTGGAGAGGTGGCAGTGGTGTGAATGAGAATAGATCTGGCATGGTGAGGATTAATGTTCTCTCTGATTTTTTGTTTCTATAAGGCAGACCTTTGGCCACCTGAGCAGAAACATCCAACATACCAGACAGGTGCAGAGTTCGCTCTGCCATTCTTAAAAAATCTAAAGAATTTGAAAAAATGTAAACACATTAAAAATAGTTAATTTTATTAGTAGGGTTTTTATCACATTTTGATATGCTCACTGAGCAATTTATTAGGAACATCTGTACACCTACTTATTCATTAGGGCTGCAACTTAAGATTATTTTGATAATCGATAAATCTATCGATTATTCGGTGATTATTGCAACGATTAATCATTAGCTCTTAATGATTATTCAGCATGTGCCCCCACTTAAAATGTTGTATTAAATGTGCTTACTAACAATAAAGATGACAAAATCATCTTTTAAAAATACCTCTAAATGGCATTCACTGAATTAAAGGAAAACACATTTTTTTATTAAGTTTAATTCAGTAAAGAAATTCACCGCAAAAAAAATCCTATTGTTATCAAGTGTTTTTGTCTTGTTTTCCATTTAAAATTATATACAAAATACAGTTCTATTTAAGATATGTTCTCTTAAAGCAAGTCTAAATATCTTGTATGTTGTTTCTCAAGTAAATGTATCTTGTTTTAAGGATTTTCATACAAGTTTATTTTTTCACATGGTTATACTTCTGTGAGTGCAGTAATGACAAAATATACTTACACTCACCTAAAGGATTATTAGGAACACTTGTTCAATTTCTCATTAATGCAGTTATCTAATCAACCAATCACATGGCAGTTGCTTCAATGCATTTAGGGGTGTGGTCCTGGTCAAGACAATCTCCTGAACTCCAAACTGAATGTCAAGAACGGGAAAGAAAGGTGATTTAAGCAGTTTTGAGCGTGGCATGGTTGTTGGTGCCAGACGGGCCGGTCTGAGTATTTCACAATCTGCTCAGTTACTGGGATTTTCACGCACAACCATTTCTAGGCTTTACAAATAATGGTGTGAAAAGGGAAAAACATCCAGTATGCGGCAGTCCTGTGGGTGAAAATGCCTTGTTGATGCTAGAGGTCAGAGGAGAATGGGCCGACTGATTCAAGCTGATAGAAGAGCAACTTTGACTGAAATAACCACTCGTTACAACAGAGGTATGCAGCAAAGCATTTGTGAAGCCACAACACGCACAACCTTGAGGCGGATGGGCTACAACAGCAGAAGACCTCACCGGGTACCACTCATCTCCACTACAAATAGGAAAAAGAGGCTACAATTTGCAAGAGCTCACCAAAATTGGACAGTTGAAGACTGGAAAAATGTTGCCTGGTCTGATGAGTCTCGATTTCTGTTGAGACATTCAGATGGTAGAGTCAGAATTTGGCATAAACAGAATGAGAACATGGATCCATCATGCCTTGTTACCACTGTGCAGGCTGGTGGTGGTGGTGTAATGGTGTGGGGGATGTTTTCTTGGCACACTTTAGGCCCCTTAGTGCCAATTGGGCATCGTTTAAATGCCACAGCCTACCTGAGCATTGTTTCTGACCATGTCCATCCCTTTATGTCCACCATGTACCCATCCTCTGATGGCTACTTCCAGCAGGATAATGCACCATGTCACAAAGCTTGAATCATTTCAAATTGGTTTCTTGAACATGACAATGAGTTCACTGTACTAAAATGGCCCCCACAGTCACCAGATCTCAACCCAATAGAGCATCTTTGGGATGTGGTGGAACGGGAGCTTCGTGCCCTGGATGTGCATCCCACAAATCTCCATCAACTGCAAGATGCTATCCTATCAATATGGGTCAACATTTCTAAAGAATGCTTTCAACACCTTGTTGAATCAATGCCACGTAGAATTAAGGCAGTTCTGAAGGCGAAGGGGGGGTCAAACACAGTATTAGTATGGTGTTCCTAATAATCCTTTAGGTGAGTGTATATTCGAGATCTATTCCCTAAAAGCAAGTCTAAATATCGTATATGCTGCTTCTCAGGTGAATGCATCTTTTTGTAAAGGATTTTTAGGTTATTTTTAATATTATATTCAACATTCTCAGATAACAATTTTTTTCTTCTGCTATATAGCTGCTAAAGAAAATGTACGTTGTTTTAAAGGAATTTTAGATATTATTTTGGAAATCTAGCCAAAACAAAAACAAATCAAAAACGTATTTTGTTGCAGTGTATAATGGGGTGAAGACTACACTCTTTCACTTGTCTTTTCACTTAAATCCTTCTTTAACTCACAAAAAACAAAATCTCTCTTTTTAATAAAGCTGCATATTGCCAAATTTATTCACGACAAGAAATGCACAGTGACATATATCATGATTCAATAAGTCATGAACCATCACGTTATAATCTAGCTGCATTAAGCGTCCACGTGACAGAGTGTGCCTCAGCCGGGTGTAGTTTCAATCTCTACCCCTTAGATCGGGACATATAATTCCCTCATACTTTGTGATCTACATCACCTGATGCTGTTTGGAAAGTTTAGAGTGCATCTGGACTGTGACCTGTTTAATTGTTCCTCTTCTCAGTCAGGGGCGAACTGCAGTGCTGCTCTCACATGTCATCATTAGAGTTTAATGTGATCTCATGTTACGTTAAATGAGATCAAACGACTATTCGACAATGACAATTTTTATCGACAATTAATCAACTAATCGTTTCAGCCCTATTATTCATGTGATAATCTAATCAGCCAATTGTGTGGCAGCAGTGTTTTATGCAATGCATAAAATCTTGAAGATACGGGTCAGAAGCTTCAGTTAATGTTCACATCAACCATCAGAATGGGGAAAATGTGATCTTAGTGATTTTGACCATGGCTTGATTGTTAGTGCCAGACAGGATGGTTTGATAATTTCTGTAACTGCTGATCTCTTGGGATTTTCACACACAACAGCCTCTATTGTTTTCTCAGAATGGTGCCAAAAACAAAAATCATCTAGTAAGTGGCAGGTTTGTGGACGAAAATGTCTTGCTGATTGTGGATAATGGCCAGACTGGTTTGAGCTGACAGAAAAGATAAGGTAACTCAGATAACTACTCTGTACAAATGTAGAGAGCAGAATAGCACCTCAGAATGCACAACACATGGAAAATTTAGGTGTATGGGCTACAACAGTAGAAGACCACATCAGGCATTTTATTAGGAATATAGTGTTCCTAATACAGTGCTTAGTAGCTGTATATGACCAGTTACTTATAACTTTTGTGAAGGTCATCCATTCATGTTCTGTCATGATAACTTGAGAAAAACTCAAGATAACTTTATTTGTCCAGATAAGTTTTGTTGAGAAAACAAGGCAGAAAAATTATAATGTATGGCCTTATAAGATAAATCATTCCCCACTGCTGCCATCTTGGGAACACTCCCGGGCAGCTTTTTTAAGTGGATACAAAAGGCATAAAAGTATAGCTTCAAACTACTTGAATGGGGAAAGACTGAAATCTCCACAATGGTTGGTCAAGATTAAGCAGTAAAATCTGACATCAATGGTACATACATTGTGCTTCCTTAGACCAGGCGATACTTGCACTACTTTGTGTTCTGATTTCTCCCATTCATTTTAATACCAGGGGATCATTTCAGGCTAAATGATCTAAGGTTTGGGGCAGGACTAAGTTTGTCTGACTAATGGCAGTTGGGAATATTCAGAAAACCTGTGATGTCATAAATTTTGCCATTCAATTTAGTTACACACTTCACCTTTAAGTACATGTAACATAATAGAAGAGTAGATTACATAATTTACATGTAATAGTAGATGAAACATGCAGTATAGCTAGTTTGCACCTACACACTCTACAACACTTGAGCACTTATTGTATATATCCTGTACCTATTTTGAAGAAACACTGTAGCATTTTATTTTACTTGTACGTTGGCAAAAGAAACACCTAAAATAGCTAGTCTTTATGCACAGTAATGATATTTTTGGTATAGGCCCTTCTTGGTCAGAACATTCCAGACCAGAGTAGTGATTATACTGAAAGCCTCAATATATAAACCTCAAGAAAACAGTGCCCTGTAATAAGTAAAATGCATGAGGGAATAAAAAGAGTGGGACACCATGCCAGCAGCAAACTTGCCAGTAGTAACAGATCAAACTGTGTGGTAAAGGAAGCAAGAAGGTTGTCTCTTTGCACTAAAGCTGCATGCAATATTACATGATTTCAACTGGATCACACTTATTTCAGCACATGAGAACCAATGCTGTTCCAGTCAAAGTCCCTCCAAAGAAAACCCCAAATCAACTCCATGTGCACCCTTTGGTCTTATTTTAGCTGACAGATACCCCTATAATCCACAGGCAGCCTGAGATCAAGGGCATCTTTACCATGGCTTGTTCAAATGACCAACAGACTCAACAGATTTCTGTGGTTTTGGAGTAGTGTTGGCATGTTTCTTTGCAGCTCAATATAACTCATGAGGAAAAGAAAACATCTAGCAACAGACAACCATAAAGTACAACCAAAGAAACCAAAAAAGCAACAATAGATCTTTTCTTAAATTTCTTGCAGAATTGTTAAAATAGCTGTAGTACACTTCATGAGAGAGCTGCTTTTCTTTATTTTTTTTTAAGTCAACCAACATCCCTTTTGTTGATATATTGGCAACAGACCCATTTATTTTAAAAGGTGCCATGTAGATTTCGGTGACAACCCCATTATGGCCTAGTAAGTTCGTTTTCCAGGTCTTTCAGAGGCACGCAGCAGGTGCTCCTGTAGTTTGTCTCTCATTTGCATTTTTCAATTCCTAACGAGATGACAGAGCGAGGCAAAGAGAGATGGAAGAAAAGCCTTCTCAGATGCAAGGAGTGCCAGAGAAATCATTTTGCAGAGTGAAGACTTTTGATGTGCAGAAAAAAATATATTCAAGATGCTTAAATGGCATGGCTTCTTTTCCGTCTGGTCCCTGTGAGAATAAGAGAGGGATGGAAAAGCATGTTTGAGCCAGTAGCAATGTTTTCTCTTAAGCATATTTTTTCAATATACTCATATATTTCTAAGTAAAAACTACAGATTAGACAGGAGGTAATCTGTCCATTTGACAATAAAACTGATTAAAAAGTTATTTGCTGACTCCATTATGGATTGATGGCAGACTCTGCGTGGAAAACTACACTGTTGTGTTTATCCTTTAAGCAATGTGTTTCACTCGAAGAAATTAAATCAATGTTGGTTTTAATAAACCCTCTTTAACTGAAATTATTAAAATACATGCTTCATGCTGAAAACGAGTTAGTTGCTTTTGCTTTGATTAAAAAAGTATCTTTTCAGATATGCTTGAGAAATGCTTTTTAACCCTTGTGTGACCTTCACGACAGTTTTGATTTTTACTTTTTTTTTTAATGCCAACACAAAACTTTGCCAAAGAAGTGTATTTTGGGGGGAATTTTGATATTTCAACCTCAGTTCCTATAATACATGTATAATACAATGTGTACATAAAATAGTCACACTCAGGACCTTCAGGACAAAAATGTCCCCATTGAAACCCATTAAAACTGCAGTATTTAATCCCAGTGTCAATAAAGCATAATATCATGAATTCTATGATATTATGCTTTCATTCCGGAGCCCTGACTTCAAAATGTAAAAACAACAGTGGTATTATGTAAACAAACTGGCATTTAAAGAGTTAAAATCCTGAAATTGTATAAATATTTGGTAGTTATGATCAGGACTGATATTGGTTAAAAACAATTAACTCAAAAGTGGAAAATAATATTAATTTATTACATTTTTTCCTCTAAGGACCTCTGAGTAACTTTTATCTTACACACATAGGTTAACTGAACAGCAACTAAAGTTCAAATACTTTTTGTCTCTTGAAATGCATCTTAAACATCACAACATGTCTTGCACCCAATCAATGGGAATGTGGCGGATAAATTGGCGAGCTACATAAATTATTTTTAAATAATCTACTGCCATATTTCGAAGTAGTGATATGATGTTCATTTAACAATGCAGATTGGCTTTGTATTGGTTTTCAGGAGAATTTTCTATTTAAACAGAGCCTGTCAAATCGATGGGGCAAATGAATCTCTGTTATTTAAACCTTACTTAACTAAATGTTGTTAAATGTATTACACAGTATTGACTTTATGTCAGTACTGTTAATTTTATGTCAGTGACAAGTGGTGCAGGATTAAGCTCAGGTCTTGCAATTAGATGGTTGCTGGTTTAATTCCTGTAACGAGTAAGCCATCAGTTTTGGGCTCTTAACCCCATGTTGCTCTTGTAGGACTGTCCCTGTAGTAAATGCACTGTTTAAGACATCTGCTAAATGACTACTTAATTAATTATGTTATGCTTAACCTTCATTACATGAGCACAACCGTAATGAATTAGTTGAACATTTTTGTTGATTAAAAACCCCATTTATTTAATTTATTTAAATGTGTAAAGTTAATTTTTATTAGTGGTCAACCGATATATCGTCAAGGCCGATAAATCGGCCAATATTCGGAATTTCCCCTTTGGCCGAATTGTTTCTTGAGGGCACTGGGAATCACCTGCTTGTATGTGAAGTGACTGAGACATGTAAATGGCCAGTCACGGTTCATTTTATTGTTATGTGCCATCGTGCTACTACAATAATAGACCGGTGTGCAACACAGTCACATTTAAATGGTCTGCATATCAGAGCCGTGGCATATGCGTTTTAGCTCATAATGTATAAGTGCTCTCCTGTTTCATTCTCCCTCTCTCTCCTCAACATTCCCAGTAACTTTCAACTGTCTTGTCTAATGATAAAAAGGCAAATATCAATAAAACTAATATCATATACTGTGCAAATATGCACATAAATCGTTTCAACAGATAAACCAATCTCACACAACTTCTGCAAATCCAGCATCCTGTGGAATGCTTATAAATCTTCCTCTGAAGCAAATATTCTATCAGCCTCTCTTCACCGGTGTGCACAGGAGGCCGCTGGCAATGAGCCGTAGATCCAACAGGAAAGCTCTCTTTTAGAGGTGAGTGGAACGGTGTGAGTTTTCAGCTCGCTGAACACACACAACCGCTCGGCTCCAAAGAAAGAATCTGACTGAACAGATGCACGATCCCTGCCTTTTATACCCGCATGTCCGGGGGCGGGACATGCAAATTATGTTCGCCAATTTGGCATTGGCCTTTTTCATATTCAGAAGTATCCGAGGCTCCTGAAGAAGCCCCTTGTGTCACTACAATCGACACAACGTCGAGTGAGTGACAGAAGGGGAACTACTTGACATTCACTCAATGTGACGTTTTCAAGTAAATCTAAATTTTTAATTTTTTTTATTTTATGCAGGATGTAAAGTAAATTGCAGTTAGAATTTTAGTCATAATAATTTATTATGCCTCTGATTTGGACCCCCTCCTTACTAAACACAACCGCTCTGGCACTGAAAGCATCCTGACAGATCTGGCTTCATAATAGGGGTGCAGTCATCTTAATTTTTATGGCACAACTCCAGGAGAAGTCTTAAGAACAGCATATGGACATATTTAAGTCCTTTGTTGACCTCTCCAAATCATTTGACTTGTTGAAGTGAGAACTACTCTAGGTTGTTCTACTCAAACTTGCTGCTTTTGACATTCTTTGTCAGATGCATATTGGCACATTTGCTATTTCTGAGATTGTACTACAGACAATAATAGAGTTGTGGACTTCAAACTGGATGGAAACCTCTTCACCATCATGAGGAATCAAGCCATTTTTTAGGTAAATATTTGCTACAAAAGCTGGAAACATTGCTGAAAAGAACCAGCATCACCTACAGTAGCAGCAGCTGTGCCTTGATGGTATTCTTCTGCTGTATAAAGAGACAAGACAGAAGAGTACAACAAAAATTCATGTGGCACACTACCATGTCTGACCACACTAACCCAAGCTGCATCATACGTAATAACATTTGCATGTCTCAGAAGGAATTATAAAATTGCTAAATTAAAAGACATCAGTGGGCATGTTGCGGTACCATTAGTAGCCAAGGAAGCAAATAATTACATACATTCTTCTCTTTATTTATCAGCCTATTGTGGGGTTTCTGAATTTTTAGACTACTCATATGTCCTATTAATACCTTTTATTTACTTAAAAGGGACCTTTGGGCTATATTTTCACATTTAAATCACTGATATTAGGGAGACCTTTGGTAATACTTTCTTTTTTAAATGATGAATAGTTGGGTCAGTTGCTTGTTCTGAAGAGAAAAGTAGCAGTTGTATGTATGATTTTATGCTAATTTCTGTTTTAAGCTGTTATGCAGGGAGATGAAATACACATAAAGTGTCAAATATAATTTATATTCACAGCAGTTGAGTTTTAAAGTGAATATTTTACCTTCTTCTCTTCTCTCTGTTTTTCCTCTCTCTTTGTCTCAAACTTTTACCCTATAGTTGAGGCTCAGTGTTGTTAACTTTGATTATGCTTAAATGGGAAATAAGCATCCATTAAATAATGTGACAAGTCAATACACCTTAAATGTTTGTTTAGTTACTGCTGGGTGGTCGGTCCCTTCCATTTTCACCATTTTTATTTTAATGTCCAGCTTTGATTTGATAGGAAGATTTTGGCACAGTAGCCTAGAGAAATGTACCGTTAAAAAAGAAATCCATTGATGGCCAGGCCACATAGAAGTGCACTCGATTATTAGACCTCTGCACTTTTCAATTTAAATTTCAGCTGACATGAATGGTGCTTTCCACAATACATATTGTTCCAAAGAAGCTTTTCAAAGAATAGTGCCTTACAAAATCTCAATGAGCAAGCCAAAGGCGACATTGGCAAGGAAATCCTCCCCAAACTCAGAAACAAGCCCCTAACAGGCCAGGAATTGGTGTAATTTTTTATTATTTTTTTAAAATCATACTTAACTTTAACTTTAAGGGCACTAAAGTCATTGGGGAGGGGTTACAACTTCCCTGGTCAAAATTGTTTATTTTGTTTGTGTATTTTTACTTAGCAGGTATACAAGCATGTGCAGTTGGTGTAAGGCTTGAGCCATACATTCATCATCTCTGGCATATGGTAGGGCTAATGCACTATCCTTAGTGCTTGTCAGACACTGCTGTGGTCTAGGCCTTTTTTCAATCAGTCATAATTATTTAGATTAAAAGGAATGCGTGCAAGGATTTGTCAGTATTAAATAAGCAATACTAATAACTTATGACTTTAAGAACTTCAGTATTTTTTTTTTATCAAAATATAACTCATAATCAATTTATAATCTTTAAGAGTGGGCCATGGTTGTATTGATACCTTGCAAAGGCAATATTAAAGTATGTCAGAAGGGGTCTAATCAATGCTTCAGCAGATAACATCTCTTCTATTTGTCTCTTATCATCTCGAAGGTCAGAAATTGTCTGCAAGTTTTGTGTGGACGGCACTCAATGACAGTTTTATTGCTTTTTGTGCCCATTTGGCTTCAGAGATAAGCCTTTGCTTTACTGATAATAATCTTTTAAAAAAGAAAATTGAAGGATTTGTCAATACCACAATGAGATATAAATTGAACCACAAATTTATACAAGCCTCAAAACAATAAAATAAAATTTAGCTCTTTACCTTGTTTTGTAGATGCTATTGTGTTTCTTGACATTTAAATGTTGAATTGTAAAATCACAGGCTCCTTCCTCTGTGGTCTGTTAATATTTTCCTTACCTAACAGGACCTTTGGGGGTTCTTGGCAATGTCACAAAATAATTTTACTGCAGTGTTGACCTTATCTGTTTAAGCTCATTTGGTTAGCAAAAGCAACATTAGAGAGCCTGTTACTTTCCTGTTTGGTTTTCTCATCTGTCACCTCTGTTCTCCCCATCTGGATATTTATATATTTAATGCTTCAAAGAGAGCATCTGCGGTTATTCTTTCTTGAAGTGCCCTGCAGCAAGACCCAATGCTTACATCATATGACTCTTGAAGCCTCAGAAAAGATGGGTAATGATGAGCTAATGAGCAGTTGTTAGTAGTGCCGGGCCCCGGAACAAATAATTTTAACATCACGAGTGCTGAAACTCTGTTGTGGGCTTTATAAAGATATGACAGACTTTCCCTGATGGCAACAGGCCCATCCAATGGAGGCGTATATGCATTTTATTTGCTGCTATAATTGATCCACTGACAGACAAAGAATACAAAAGCTATTGTTATGCCTTCATAACAGAGTTGCTTCATTTTGTGGTATATATATATATATGTTTTTTTTTTTTTTTTTTTGGATGAGCTTAGATACGTTTACAAGAATGGAAAAGCTGTCAAATGTATTGTTTTTTTTCCCCTTCAATTCCCCAAGGTCTAATTTAACAGTGTGGGAATGTTCTCACCCAAGTTATTCCCTAAAGTAAAGGCTTCCTTGGTTGATGGAGAGTAAACAATATAGCAAAATACTGATTATGTTATTACACCATTTTTCAGTGTGATCAAAATGTGACTTGTTACAGTCTAACGCAAAAGTCGGAACAGCATGCACAAAGTAATTCTAAAGATGACTGTAAATTTAAATTTTTTCTTGGTTGTTTGTTCATGTCTATAAATACACAATTTCTCCTTTCAACACTCAGGGGTTTCAGCCCCAGTTGCCACCATTCCTCAGTTCTGTTTTAGACATAACACTCTCAAGCTTTGTATTTGTGTGTATGTGTGGGAGTAAGTTCATCTCCATGACAATGGTGTAGCTGATCGCAACAGCTGGTCTAGAACCGCATTGGTGTCCCCCTACAGATAAAACCCCAAGCAAGGACAAGGTTTTTCATATGCAGTAATATTTTTACATTTTAAAAAAATGGGGCGGCACGGTGGTGCAGCGGTTAGCACTGTCGCCTCACAGCAAGAAGGTCGTGGCCTTTCTGTGTGGAGTTTGCATGTTCTCCCCGTGTCTGCGTGGGTTCTCTCCGGGTGCTCCGGCTTCCTCCCACCATCCAAAGACATGCAGGCTAGGTTAATTGATGTCTCCAAAAATTGCCCTATAGGTGTGGATGTGAGTGTGAGTGGTTGTCTGTATATGTGTGGCCCTGCGATGGACTGGCGACCTGTCCAGGGTGTACCCCGCCTTTCGCCCAATGTAAGCTGGGATAGGCTCCAGCCCCCGCGACCCTGTACAGGATAAGCAGTTGACGATGGATGGATGGATGGATAATATTTTTACATACACCAGGGAATTTACTTCCAAATATTTTAACCAATATTAAGGCACGAAAACACACTCTATGCAAGTATGTGAACATAAATGTTTCTAGCTGTGAATGCTCTATTTAATGCAACGTTACGTTTCAAAATGTGTCAGGACTTAGGGCGCACTTCATAATACAATGCAAGTGTACACTGCATTCTTAAAGCTGCCACAAGGGACACTATATAGCATGAATTAGCATAAACTGTCTGACTTTCAACAACTATAATATAGGAGCAACAGTTTGAAGACAGTCTTGCTGGGAAATTTAGTTAAAGTTAAAGGGATAGTTCACCCAAAAATGAAAATTCTCTTATTTGCTCACCCTCATGGCATCTCAGATGTGTATTAATTTATTCTGCTGACCACAAAGATTTTTAGAAGATCTCAGCTCTGTAGGTCCATGCACTGCAAGTGAATGGCAAACAGATCTTTGAAGCTACAAAAAGCACATAAGGGCAACTCATAAAAAGTAATTCATATGACTCCAGTGGTTAAATCCATGTCTTTAGAAGTGATATGACAGGTGTGGGTGAGGAACAGATTAATTCTAAGTCTTTTTTACTATAAATTCGCCTCCCTGACCAGTAGGTGGTGATATGCACAAAGAATGTGAAGAATATGAATTTAAACAAAAGAAGAAGGGGAGAAGAAAGTCGACATTTTTAGAAAAAAAGGACTTAAATATTGATCTGTTTCCCACCCACATTTCTAATATGGCTTCTGAAGATATGAATTTAACAGCTGGAGTTGCATTGAATGGACCAACAAAGCAGAGATACTTTTCTAAAAATCTTTGTTTGTATTCAACAGAAGAAAGAAAGTAATACACACCTGGAATAGCACACCTGGTTGAACTATCTTTTAAACTTTTGTCTTAAATCACATACTTCTGCACTATTCTATGCCAAATAATGTGAGTATTGTGTTCACATCATTGAAAATGCAATGGAAAATAGAGTACTAGGAGTTCCCGTATGATGTGTTTCTTCAGCCAAAATAATGGAGTATGTAAAGTTGGACAATTCATGCACTTAGGGCTTAAGGCTTGCCTTATGTAGTGGAAGGGGCGGGGTTAATTAGCCGCAATGCTGGCCTGACAAAACATTGTAAATAATAGTAAATGTGGCAACTAGGGAAACCTCTGTGAAGACAGTACCTTGCGAATGTGTGTTGAATGCTTTACCTCCACCTCATGCTGTGGGATTATGAATGTTATTTGAGATAAGTTTTGAACTAAGATTAGCTAATGTGCTAAATTTAGCAGCAACACGTCACAGGTGTTTGAAACATCACTTTATTCAGCTGAAAAACAGTAAATGCTTCCATGTAGTACAAAAAACTTTAGGGTTCAATTTGAGATGATGCTACACTATGAAAATTCATACACTAGACGGCCAAGTGCATAATGTAAGTGCACAAATGTACTGCATCATTTGAGACACAGCTTTAATTAAACTATCAACATTTACAGCAAGCTACCTAATAACTCATCAGTTTTAATGGCACTGATATTTAAAGGTAACTCTATCGCCCCCTTGAGTATTGAGGTTTGTATATTTGTATGTATGTATGTATGTATGTATGGTAAAATGAGATGGCCAAGCATTCATGTCTGTGTACTTGTGCAGAGTATATTTCTAGTCTAAGAGTGACATTTTAATCTATGTTCTCCCATTTTGATTCTCTGGAGCTTTATTAAGAGCATATTGTAGAGTCTGTCAAGAGACAGTGTGTGTCTTTTCGACATTTACAATGTTTACGCCCACTGTGCTTTGGATGTAACTTAATAAATATCCCAGTGGGGGCACTGTTCCAGATGTTTGATATTCTATTCCTCTGTGGGGTTTGGCTAACTGCCATGTCAGATGGGTGACCAAAAGGAATGCAACTTCAAGTGATTATGTAGGTTAGGGCTCTCTACAGCAGTTAATTTTAACTGTGGTAATACAAAATTTTCCTGACGTCAGGGCTTGTTTATTTTAAATCCTTTACCAGCTCTTGTTTACCATTCCAGCTTCCCAAAGGGAAAAGCCCAAACGTGAGCGCACATGAAAAGTGACTGCGGGTTGCTTTGATGTGGGATTTTATCATCCCATTTTGACTAAATATTTGATTGCAAATATGTTAGTTTGAAACTCTGTATGCAGAGGATGGCAATAACTTCTAGGGAAATGGTGCCAGTGCCAACCATAGCACAATAATCTAATGCTGTTAACTTTAGCAGCGATTTTATCCAGGAAGTCTTGAAATATTTTAGTGAATGTGAGAGGTGCCCAGGCCAAGCAGAATCTCACTCTCTCTCTCACTTATAAAAAGGAACAGGAATTAGATGGAACATGTCAAGAGACTGAGGCAGAACGCATGCCACAGAATACAATGGAAAAGGCCTGGCTTATTTGAATGTGGCTATCTTATTCTGAATGCATCCTGCTTCAGTAGCGGTACAAGCTTGTTTGGCTCCCTGTGCGAAACACGCTACAAAATGGCCCCAAAGTTGTTGACCGGGGGTGGGGGGTATGTGATTCTAAATGAGAACGCCACCCAAAGTTGTGGGGGCCGCCAACCCCGCAGGATGCCCATGTCGCCCCTGCCTAAATCTGCCACATACAGCACTTTTGTGCTTGGTGCTTTGCTTGTGAATATTTTATTCATTCATTTTATCTATTCATTAATTGCTCAAATAAATTTTTATTTTCAAAATTTCTACTTGATAATAGGCTTCAGATTTTCTGATCGGTGTACACAAGGTAAAAGTCCACTCTTGCTGGTTGTCAGTTTTTTAATTTTATTATATATTTTATTTTTTTATTTTATTTTCAGAGGATTATATTAAACACATTTTAAAATAAGAGATTAAATGGACAGTTCAGCCAAAACATTTATTAAAATGTTTGGAAGAATCATAGCATCCCTCATCATTCACATTCATTATATGGAAAAATATGGAAGTTAATTTTTGTCAAGTCAAAAATAGCGCATTTTTACAGAAAATTATGCTTTAATGTCTTAAAGTCCTTATTGAGCAATTTAAATGAAAACGGTATTAAAAATTCATGCTTTAAAGGGTTAATGTCTTAACTTTATTATTTCTCATGAGGGTCACTTATGATGTTAGTAAAATGTTTTGCAAAAGAAAAAACAGTCAGAATATAGTGGTAAAGGACCTTTTTTTCACCCTGTCTCTGTCTGAAATCCCCTTTAAGACTTCAGTACACACTCACTGTTATGACCGGCTAACATTTTTTAAGCTTTTTTTTCGGACTGCAAAGGAAGTTTTGAGTTCTGAAACTTAAAAGTATTCCTCATGATATGACCCCTTTAAAAATTATTTGTCTCCAGGCCCCCAGTTTGCAAGCCAAAGGCACTGTGGCAAGGAAACCAAAACTCCATAAGATGTTAGTTCATGGAGAAAAATAACCTTGGGAGAAACCAGGCTCAGCTGGGGGAGCCAGTTCCTCTCTGGCTATACAGCAAGAATATAATGTTAATATTAATTATATATGTGTAATACAAGTCATGTATTAATTAAATAGATGTTGGTTTAAAACTAAAGGATATTGAATGAACTGTAAGATTAATGATTAAGTGTCTTTGAAATCCATACCGAATTGACTGTTTGCCCTTTTATATTTGGCTGAAGAAGGCTATAGTTGGCGTTCAATTATTGTTTATGTATTATATTTTAAGAGAGTGTAGTCCATCCTGTAACCAAGATGATGCAAGGAGAGGTCAGTGAGGTGTCCAGGCAGTGGCCAGTAAAGTATCCCATGTTGATTAAGTGAGGCAGAAAGGGATCGTCGAAGTGCCCCCTCACTGATTGGATGGCACAAGCTGCAGTTAGTTGTCATCGCTCTGCAATGGTTGTTAAACTTTCTGTCAAACATCTTTTGTGTTCCACAGAAGAAAGAAAATCATACTGGTTTGGACTGACATAAATGTGAGTAAAAAAAATTTGACTTTTCATTTTTCGGTGAACTATACCTTTAAAATGAATAAAAAATTATATATTTTTTTATTTACATCTTTGGACTCTCTGGGAACCCAAATATAAAAACTGTAATGTCAATCTCAACACAACATGTTGAGATAGAAATAGACATGTAGTCTATGGCCAAGGCTCTGTAAATACAATCACCTCTGGTGGCCCACAGTTCATTGCTGTTGACAGATGGTTCTGCTTCATAAGTTGTAGTCCCTCAGCCCGACAGGTCCCATCTCTGGTGTCCTCTTTTTCCATTGTAGATCGGCCCCTATTGAGCTGCAAGCGGATGAAATCATCCCAGACTGTTAGCCTAACACAGAAGGTGCCTGTTTTAATGATCTGGCATATTGATCCCCTCAACGGGTTTAATGAATCCGCTTGTGTGTCCATAAGTGGTTTCCACATAAATTTAATGGAGTGTGATGCCCATTAGTCTCTGTTCACTGATGTTTCTGATGAGACAGATTTGACAAATTCTCCATTTCCCTTTCTCTATCAATTCTGTCTCTTTGTTCTCACCTTGTTTGTTTTTCAATCCTCTAACCTTATATTTTTGTGTTATGGACATGAAAAATGATTTAAATCGTGTCGCTTGTTGAGAAGAGTGTGCTTATGGTTTTCAACTGGCGGACCATAAAACAGGCGAAAACAATTAAAAAACTTTCAATGGAGGGACCTGATCCACATCTAGATATCTGGAGTGGCAAAGAGACTTGAGATTGGGCTCTTTTGATTTGGGCCATTGAGTAAACTCCTAGTAACCACACAGAACACACTAGTAATGCCCTTGCAACCAGTCGGAACACCCTAGCAACCACATAGCAATTCCCTGGCAACCAGTCACATCACCCTTTTTTCTTCAGAACATTTCTAAATCTAGCATAAATCCTTTTGCAGTATTTTATACAGACAGTTTCTTTTAATCTCAGAGGGGAGGTAGATACATAGGCAGCTTTCTACCTAAAGCTCAGCTACGATTGAAGCAGGGGTGTTCAGTTGAAGAAAGATAAGCCCCAGATCCCTAGATATTCAGCATTGCCAAACATAGAGTATTAATATATAGGATCTATAAGGCTTTAAATATATAATGTAAGTGTGTGTGTGTATCTAACATACTTTCACAACTTTCTGCTGCACATTAAATTTATACACTGCCTGGCCAAAAAAAAAAAAAAGTCACAGTTTGGATTTAAATAAGTAGATACTTAAGTAATGACATATTAATCACTGCAATAATAATTATTGCAGTGATTAATATGTTTCAGCTGGCAACCATTCGTTTAACCCTAACTGATGCACTGTGTAGCTTCTCATTTATTAAACAACCATGTGGGGAGACGTATCCTGTGGTCGTGGAAAAAATGTTACTGTGTTTCAGAAGGGGCAAATTACTGGCCTGCATCAAGCAAAGAAAACAATGAAGGACATTGCTGAAATCACTGTACTTTGGTTAAGAACTGTCCAACGCATTTTTAAAACCTGGAAGGATAGTGGTGAACCATCAGCTTCGTGGAAGAATTGTGGTCGGAAAAAAATCTTGAATGATCATGATCAGAGATCACTAAAACACTTGATGAAGTCACATCGTAAAAAACTGACAATAGAAATCACAGCTATGTTTAAAAGTGAAAGTAAGAGCATTTCCACATGCATAATGTGATGAGAATTTACAGAATTCGGACTAAACGGCTGTGTGGCCACAATAAAGCCCCTTGTTACTGAGGCTAATCAGAAAAAAATACTTAAAATTTGCTAGCAAGCATAAAGATTGGACTGTGGAGCAATGAAAAAGGTCATGTGGTCTGATGAGTCCAGATTAACCCTATTCCAAAGCGATTGGCACATCAGGGTAAGAAGGGAAGCACATGAAGCGATGCACCCGTCATGCATAATGCCACTGTACAAGCCTCTAGAGGCAGTGTTATGATCTGCAGTCAGCTGACTACCGGAATGTAATGAATCACCAGGTTATCCCATCAATGGATTTTCCAGGACGACAATGCCAAGATTATTCGGGCTCAAATTGTGAAAGAGTGGTTCAGGGAGCATGAGGAATAATTTTCACTCATGATTTGGCCACCACAGAGTCCTGAACTTAACCCCATTGAAAGTCTTTGGGATGTGCTGGAGAAGACTTTACGGAGTGATTCAACTCTCTCGTAGGGCTGGGTGATATATAGAATATTAACAATATACTCTAGATAATTTTGTTGACGATGTAATGAGCTGGGAAGCCAATATCCAATGTCCAATATCCAATGACCAATATCGTCATTATCATGATGATTTTAATGTGCTTTCATTTGGCCATTAAATTTCATAAAGAGCGAAGCAGTTGACAAATTTCAGGATCCTTCAGGGCAGCACATAAATGCAAGCATTCACGCAATTCCAAACATTAGTAACAGTTGCAAGTTACAAACATGGCACAGAATAACAGAAATAGAGTAGATTACAGTATTTCATGAAATGCAAAACACTGTAAACAGTTAAATACACAGACCTTTTTTTACGGACTGTGATGACGCATTTCCACCTTATTTAGCAGCGTAAATATAACAAACATTTTTATATGATACTTTTTTAAATATTGAGTGTACGTTTATAACATTATGCTTTGTGTTATATTACTCTGGAATTAGTTTTAAAAAATGAATTACCACAGCTGCAAGGGGGTATTGATTATAGCTGCAGAGAGAGTGTCAGTAAATTTGGCATCATCTCCCATCGGACTGTCTTAATCCACACTCTTTTTTTTTTTCTTTTGAAAAGTCATTCAGTCATTCAGTAGTGGATTTTTCTTTTGGTCTTGTAGCAAATGAGTAAGTGTAAATAACATTTGCAGTGGACTCCCATTCACCGCTGTCGAAGTTTACCCTGCAATTGTTTACTTCTGCATTCCAAAGCCTGGAGTGTGAAAAAGGTCCATTGCCTTTTCTGTGTTGAAGGGCGAATTACAATCAAAGTTGATCATCCCTATGCCCTACTCACTACAAAGTACAAAGCTCTTGATGTGGGCTCTCTAAAGAGAGCATGACATTATAGTTTGAATGTACCCTTCATTAAAAGTCTTGTAAAATAGCCCTTAGTGAAAATAAATTTCTTAATTTTGTTTGGAAAGACTCTTCAGGTGGCATCCCCTTCACTGCTGTTTAAACGCTCCTCGGATCACATCATTTATATGGATAGATGTTAAAAATACATTTAAAAGCAGAAATGTGAAGCTTATATTTTTATCAAAGCACTTACATGTATTCTTCTGTTAAAACTTGTGTATTATTTGTAAAATTGTTTAAATCATTGTTTTTTCAAGATGACTGCATTTTGTCGTCATGGCAACAGTTATTGAATATAACTTCACACAGAAAAAGTTAGTAAGCAAATTTATCACACTAAAATCATGTTAACACGCTTATTGTTTGCATCTTGTGGCTAGACTTTTGAAATGGCAAGTATTTTAATGTTTATTGATTAGCCCCTGGGGTGGCACAGGGCTCAGTGGGTACTGTAGCCTTGCAGCAAGAAGGCTACAGTGCCGTTATGTGTGGAGTTTGCATGTTATCCCTGTGTTCACGTAGGTTTCCTTCGGGTGCTGCAGTTTCCCCCACAGTCCAAAAACATGCAGTTTTATTGAACGGGGAAACTCTAAATTGCCCATAGGTGGAGGTGTGAGTGAGAGTGTGAATGTGTTTGTCTGTGTATGTTAGCCCTGTGATGGACTTTCCCTGCCTTCGGCCTGAGACAGCTGGGACCTGCGACCCTACATAGGACAAGCGGCCATTGAAGATGGATGGATGGATGGATGGATGGATGGATGGATGGATGGATGATTACTCCCTTTCACTTCCATTGTCAGTACCTCAAAATAACCCAGATTTGGTAAAATGATGCTACAAATGCTGTCGATTAAGCTAAAGTTGTATTAAACCCGGAATATTACTTTAATAAACCTGTGCTCAAAATGCCACAAAAAATGTCAATATGTTGCTTCCCACACAGATTGAGTCACAGTACATGCATTATTGTGACACCCAGCAAATCTGAACCTAGGGGGAAAACACTGCACCTATTGTGTATGCAGCTCCTGTCATCCACAGATGCAACACAGATGCCTTTTTTTCCCCCCAATGTTATGGATACATTGTGCAAGATTATAACACAGGGAGGCAAATGTGACTTTGTAAAGAGCGTTAATCCATCCTTGCTCTGCTCAAATAAATATATCAGCCTAAGAAACATGGCAGATTATTGGCACCTGCGTCTTTGTGTCGTAGGTGGGCTGTATTGGAGAGATAATTGATCACCCTTCCCTTGATTGTGTATTAAACTAGTTCTGTTCTGAATGCTTTTAGTTGTTACCTTATTGATCCGCCTGGCTTGTTTGTTTGTGTTGCCACTTTGAATATGGATTACAAGGTAAAGGTAGACAGCTCTGCTTTATCTCCCAGCATTTTAATGCATGTATCGTTCACTCAAATGCAACAAATAGTTCCAAAGAAAAGCACACATTTCTTACCTGGTAAGGCTTTTGTGCTTGTATACCTGGTTGTGAAAAACAGCTCTTGAGGAGTTTGCAATTACATTCTTGTAACGTAAGTAGATAACACCAGCTCACTATAGAATTATGTGCTTCCTGATGCAATTTCTCTCTCTTCTTGCTTCTCCTTCTTGTTTACAATGTCATCTTTCTCTCTTGCTAGATTGAGCTGGGTATTTTGATTGCTGGATGAATGCGTTTCCATTCTCTGCCTCAGATGTGACGATATCTAAATCCTTCCCGTACCATAACCCTCCAGATTAGAGACTCCCTGGTAGACACCTTGTAAACTAAATACAGGTGGAAATTCACTAAGCATTGTTGCTGATAGTTTTATTTGTACTCGCTGTACGATAGATAGATAGATACTCTAGATGGATGGATTGATTGACTGTCTGCTATGCAAAAAACATAATTTAGATCAGTTAGAAAAGACACAGCATGCTATTTCAGAACAGTCTGAAGGTCTGTGCCAAGTTTGGTGGATGTAGTTTAAAAGCTGGAGGAGTTAAGAGTCAGAAATGTTGGTCTTCGTTTAGAGATTTTGGAAAAACCCTAATAAGCTCAAAGTGCATGTTGGATTTTTCAAAACTAATTTACAGAAAGGAGGTATATTTGCTCTGAAAAAAGTACAATGGCTTGATTAAAATATGAATGGTGCAGCGCTATACCACTGCAGCTAGAAACTGTTTAAACTGAATTGCTGGTATTTAGTGCATTAGACGCTGGATTTTGCACTAAAATCCCGCACGTAAAAGAGGCGCAACTGTTTAGCAAATTCGCCCCACTGAGATTCCATCAGTTACTATGAGAATATATAATAGATTATGGAGTTTATCTGGATGGAGAACAGCTGCCAAATCTTTTATTGTATCTTACATACACTCGCCTAAAGGATTATTAGGAACACCATACTAATACTGTGTTTGACCCCCTTTCACCTTCAGAACTGCCTTAATTCTACGTGGCATTGATTCAACAAGGTGCTGAAAGCATTCTTTAGAAATGTTGGCCCATATTGATAGGATAGCATCTTGCAGTTGATGGAGATTTGTGGGATGCACATCCAGGGCACGAAGCTCCCGTTCCACCACATCCCAAAGATGCTTGATTGGGTTGAGATCTGGTGACTGTGGGGGCCATTTTAGTACAGTGAACTCATTGTCATGTTCAAGAAACCAATTTGAAATGATTCGAGCTTTGTGACATGGTGCATTATCCTGCTGGAAGTAGCCATCAGAGGATGGGTACATGGTGGCCATAAAGGGATGGACATGGTCAGAAACAATGCTCAGGTAGGCCGTGGCATTTAAATGATGCCCAATTGGCACTAAGGGGCCTAAAGTGTGCCAAGAAAACATCCCCCACACCATTAAACCACCACCACCAGCCTGCACAGTGGTAACAAGGCATGATGGATCCATATTCTCATTCTGTTTACGCCAAATTCTGACTCTACCATCTGAATGTCTCAACAGAAATCGAGACTCATCAGACCAGGCAACATTTTTCCAGTCTTCAACTGTCCAATTTTGGTGAGCTCTTGCAAATTGTAGCCTCTTTTTCCTATTTGTAGTGGAGATGAGTGGTACCCGGTGGGGTCTTCTGCTGTTGTAGCCCATCCGCCTCAAGGTTGTGCGTGTTGTGGCTTCACAAATGCTTTGCTGCATACCTCTGTTGTAACGAGTGGTTATTTCAGTCAAAGTTGCTCTTCTATCAGCTTGAATCAGTCGGCCCATTCTCCTCTGACCTCTAGCATCAACAAGGCATTTTCGCCCACAGGACTGCCGCATACTGGATGTTTTTCCCTTTTCACACCATTCTTTGTAAACCCTAGAAATGGTTGTGCGTGAAAATCCCAGTAACTGAGCAGATTGTGAAATACTCAGACCGGCCCGTCTGGCACCAACAACCATGCCACGCTCAAAATTGCTTAAATCACCTTTCTTTCCCATTCTGACATTCAGTTTGGAGTTCAGGAGATTGTCTTGACCAGGACCACACCCCTAAATGCATTGAAGCAACTGCCATGTGATTGGTTGATTAGATAATTGCATTAATGAGAAATTGAACAGGTGTTCCTAATAATCCTTTAGGTGAGTGTATGTCGTTGTAGAACCCGTTCACTTCCCACATCCCAGCAAATTGCATCTGAATTGTTCTTACTTGCCATTTAGCAGATGCTTTTTATGCAAAGTAGAACTCAGTACACTAATTGTGGATCCAATCAGTCTACCTAGAGAAAAGTGAGGTTAAGTGCCTTCAATTGTGGTTGAACAGGAAAGTAATACCAGAAACTCTCCAATACTTGTATCAGCTCTATTCTTTTTAACCTGTAACCTTGATGTTAACAGCCCAAATACCACAATTATGCTATCACAATTCTAACCCTTACAAAAAGGGTTTACCAAAGGGTTTACCATTGTACATTGATGGTATCAGATGGTAATACAATGGTACTTTGATATATATACCTTTGTGCTGATTACCATATTCATATACAGTGGCCTAGCATTAGAAATGTTATTACTATTGTACATATTCAAAACAACATGCTATTATTGAACAATAGGGATGCTAGTATTGCTCTGACAACCACCCTACCGCAGTGGTGAATTGGCACCAGCAGTGATGTGCAGGTAAATGTATCAACTTAAAAGACCATACTAAAATGTGAAATAAATTAATGAAATAATAGCATATGAGTATAGTGAAGTATTGGATCATTAGTTACTGTGCTCTCGATATTTACTTCTAAAGACGTATTCATTTTCAGGTTTTTAGAGACTTTAGGATTTTGCGCTAATGTACATGTCATTTCTATAACATGTTCAGTGATGCACTTTTTAAAGTTTGATCCACAATAAATAGGCAATTTTTGCGCACTCCATCCCCACCCTCTAACCACTGTGAAACACCGTTCCTAGGCAGTGAATGGCCCTTAAACACAGCAGTGGTAAAAATTTGCCACCGCAACAGTGCTATTGTACAATGTCGAAAAAATACATGGTGATAACCTGGTGCTATCTTGTAAGTGGATCTTTAGCAGACAGCTCACAATCTTTTCTTTTGGCATTCGAAATAATCTGTGCCAACCAGATGGTGTCAGCTGGATGGCAGTCCTTGGGGAGTTACTCAAGGAAGGAGGCCTTTTTTTTTCTCACAAGTTGTGAGTTTGTTTTAGGAGAGGAATGGAGCTCAAATGTAGATAGCATTGCCACAAGGATTACTTCTCACTTTCTTGTTTTGTAATCCTAAATAAATTTTATACAGGATAACAGTGGGCCCAGAAAAAAGCAATGTGTCCTTTGCGTCTCAAAAGAAAATTCAGCCCTATACATTTTTTATAGATACACATCAATTGGACAGATTTTTTTTTATTCATTGAACATATACTTTTTTAGGGCTTTGCACATCTTAAAAAGATATTTTTTAAGATTAGCTTTAGACTTTTCAGTCTGACCATTTTCAAAGGAAGAATGGGATTTCCCTTTTTCCCTTTTCCCTTTTCAAAAGGATTTTTGCCATAGCATATAATATTATTGAATAAGAATCCCACTGTTTTACTTAACAGATAGCTGCGATCTTCCAAATTTAGTGAAGTGCTGGTCAAAAATCCCCTTACAGAACAAAACAATGTGCAAAATAAGATGACAACAGTGTAAGAAAAAGTTGGTAACTTTTTTTTTCTGAGTACAAAACATAGTTGCTCCGTCCACTTTTGCTAATGTCCTTCTTATGGTCCCTGTTAATCTTCATTCTGACCATCTCTGGGGTCTGAGGGTGTTTTGGGCACTGGATAAGTTTTGACATGCCTTGACATTTGTGCTTTTTTCAGTTGCTTAAAAACACATTAATGGTTAAAGTCTGATAATACTGTATTCAGCACAAACTGGGCTACAATAATATGTGAGCAACATGTGTGTACATGTTTGTATTTTTGAGAAAATAACGTTTATGCATGTTTTTTTGAAAAAACAAAATTTTTAAGTCATTGAAATAAGGCCATATAACACATACTAAACATTTGTCCACAAGTCTTTTGAGAACTGGATCTTGTTGCCTAGAGTTTTTGATACAAAATGATGTAAATACCATCCTGATCACTCATTCATACAAAACAATATAGTAATTGAACTTTTGTAAGACACTTTTAGTGTTAGAAAGGTCATATGTGAGGAGGCGTGAACTATCATGAATATGGATGTATTTCACACCTGAGGAGACAAAAGACCCCTCCCCTGGGCCTATCAATGAGGAATGTGACAGAGAGAGAATGAATGTGAGCAGACTTAATGATCAAAATCAAGTTTTAAGTTAAAAGAAGTAATCTGACTATATGTTTTCTTTACATAAAGACTTTACTTAATTTTAGACCTACACTACCGTTTATAAGAAGTCTCTTCTGCTCACAAAGTTTGCATTTATTTGATCCAAAATACAGTAAAAACAGTGATATTTTGAACTATTTATAAAATTTAAAAGAACAGTTTTCTATTTGAATATATTGTAAAATGGAATTTGTGATCAAAGCATAATTTTCAGCATCATTTCTGAATGATCATTCTTAATGATCCTTCATAAATCATTATAAGATGGTGATTTTCTAATATGGGCATATTTAAAGTGCATTTTACTCATTTAACCTGAACACATATTTGCAAGCACAAGCTTTGTTGATGATAATGAGGCAGCATAAACACTAGTTAAAATATAATCTAAACATTCATATTATTTGTATATCATATTACATATCATATTTATATCATACAGCATACAATTTAAATACCTGCTTTAGCCAAAACATCATTTACATGTAACTAAAACTTGCTTATTAGGACATATTTCAAATGTCAATACTCTGAATCCTGGCTGGCAAGTCGGGAAACATTCCCACCAGTAAAATATGTACAAAATTTTATCCTTGGCTGGATCAAGTCTCTCTTCAAAATACAAACATTCATCGGAGTCCCGCTCTTATTGTAACTCTTCGTCACTATCCAGGAGTTTTCTCACTTGTGTATCATGCTGTCTTTCAAACGCGCAGAAAAATTAACAAACTTGTTGTTTTTAAGACAAAGTCGGGAGTGTTTAGCATTTGCATTGATCGTCTCAGCACATTAGCGTATGAATGGCGCGCTCTGCTGGTGGGTGGGATCACATTACAGATAATTAGATGAACCGGTAAAAACTGTACATCGCTTTGTTTCATACAGATTACATTGCAGGAGAATATTCGTTTTAAATTTGAATTGTTTTATTTAAAAGTTGACATTTTAAGCTTTCCTTAGACATATGTTTCATGTTTGTGTGATAAGTATTTGCGGAGTTTCAGTTCATTTTTGTGACGTGTTTCAGAAATATGCTTGTGAACACAGAGACTGCTGACAGCTCACCCTTTTTATTTTCTTTATTTTACAAAAGCACAAGGTTTTGTTGTTATTGTGAGTGTACACAAATAAAAGTAGACCCTTTATAGTCTCTAATGATGTCTTACACTTATCTGTATGCCCCAAAATGACTGAGAATTTTATGTTGTTTCCGCTGTAATGACGAAAAAATCCAGCAGGACGCGCCGGCACATCCGTCGACCCCAGAGGGTTAACTTCAAAGTTTGATGAGAAACCTAATCTTTAAACTATGAAAGTTTTTAAAGCTCTTTAGACACTGTTTGGAGAAAATCTGTTCCCGATTCACTATATTAATGATGAGCTCCTCTTTAAGGTATAGGCCATATTTGCTTCTCTCTCTGTGTGTGTGTGTGTGTGTGTGTGTGTGTGTGTGTGTGTTTGTATATTTATATTTCAGCTATATGTACAATAATCAAGTTTATAAAGGTAATATAGGGTAAAACCCAACCATCTTCTGCTGACATATAGCCCTTTTCCACCAAAATTGCGATAGTTCTCGTGCCGAGGCTGTGCTCCACTGGTTCACGGCCAGGGCAATCTGGAGCCAGTCATAAACCACTGGCCACTGGCTTTTCCACTGGCCTGAGAGCCAACCGTTGATGTAACGGATTACTGTCTATGTGGTAGTTTCATATTATACCTCAAACATAAGAAAACATGACACGTCACAGTGTGTTTTTATACAAATTTTACTCTTGTTTTTGAGGACATATTTAAACATACGAATTAATGCAATCCATCATTATTACATTACTCAGCAAGATTGTCAGAGACGATATATACGCTAAAGATGACAGGGAATATAATTACATTATATTGTATGAACTATAGCTTAACTTGCTCAGTTCTGAAAACTGTTATAGTGGAATCATTATTAACATTGGTGTAGCAGATGGTGGTATTTGGATTTTTGCCATAGCATATAATATTACTGAATAAGAATCCCACTGTTTTACTTAACAGATAGCTGCGATCTTCCAGATTTAGTGAAGTGCTGGTCAAAAATCCCCTTACAGAACAAAACAATGCGCAAAATAAGATGACAACAGTGTAAGAAAAAGTTGTTAACTTTTTTTTCCCCCGAGTACAAAACATCATTGCTCCGTCCACTTTTGCTAATGTCCTTCTTATGGTCCCTGTTAATCTTCATTTTTATTCTCGTAGAGTATTTTTTTCCTTTGTGTTCTCTCTAGTTTATCTCGGATCTTTGTAAATACCATATCGCAAGTAGAGCACTCATTTCATCATGTTACCTGAGCGCTTTTGATGTCTGATAATTTTGTGTGGTTTTTATTGTTGTTATAGAGCGAAGAAGTACTCCTTGCTGCAGATGGTAGCTACTGTTGTTGTTTGGGAAAACTTTACCATGGTGAGGAAACATTATCCCACCCTTCCATTCCCTGACGTAATCAGTTCCTGCATAGAGACCAGCAAGCTTTTTGGGCTGGTGTCAAACCAGGTTTTCAGCCAGGAAAGGCTTTTCTGGGGTGGAAATACGAACATTTCAACATTTCAATAATTCGCTCCGGCCCAGGAACCCGTACCCAAACCATGTCGGTGGAAAAGGGCTAATAATGGCTACATTAGTAATTTTATACTATCATAATACTCTTACTATTACTGCAGTGCATAGTATATACCTAGTGAGCTGCTCAAATTGGCAGCATTTAAGGCATCATAGATGTGCTTCCTGAACAAATGCTGTTCCAAATGGTAGACAGAAGTGAGAAAAATATTGGTTATATATAGTATATTGGTTCAAATTCTCTCTTACGAGGATCCATTTCAATTTGAATGATGCTTTAGAAAGGGGCACATAAAGTGTGAAGTACAAACATAGCAATTTTAAAATGTCAGTTATAATGGTTGCTACTTCTCTACACTGTGCACAGCAGAACTTGTGTAGGTGTGTGAGCGTGAAGATAAAGAACTCACCGCGATGGAAAGTTTCTAGATTGAATATGTTGCTCATCATCCACTTTCCCTGACATTTAGCTCTGTAAACAAGCTTCAATTCTCTTCAGCCATGAGTGGACACGATGACAAGCCTGACAGGGATCTCGGTGTCTGGGGAGACCCCCATTAATGACTTACTTCCTCTGTGAAAGTGAGATGAAGGGGCTTTGTCAAACGAGACTGTTGACTGGACACATCAGACTGGGTGGGCTGGTGTTGTTTTGATGCTGCTGATCACACAGAGACAATCAGGCTGTTCTGAGGAGAGACACAGCTGACTGACTGCTCTGACTCTCACCACGGGGGTAGCGCAGAGGACAAGGGAAGTGTCCTGCCATTTGATTTTTCTACTTGACCTTTTTGGAGCTCTGTATGAAAGCATCCCCTGTGATGACAATTCTAAAAAATTTAATAATAGATGTCACATCATGATGTGGGTATTTTAATCAGATGCTCTTGAGGAGGTCAAAAGCAGAGCTTCAGTTTCACTTTTTCTCTTTTAAATTTTTTAATTCAAAGTGCACTTCAAAAATCCTATTTCAATTTTAAAGTGCTTTATTGCATAGCGTCAATACAATTTACTAGAACAGAGACAGAAACAGATCCTTGTATTGGTTTAAAAATGAAATAAAATCTATATTATTATGTAGTTAAATGTATTAAAATAATATATGTTTATTAAAATAAATATACTCTTTTAACAAGACATTAGAGAACAGCAGGAATATTCGACAGCACTCTGTTTTTCTCGGTTTTGCTTCTGTGTACAGGCATACGAATGGTGGCATCATGCTGTTTATTAGAGCGTGCTGATTTACATGAAATGTGTGCTCAGAAACTTACAGTTGTGGAAGGTCAAAAGAACATTTTGTTTTGGTTTCAATTAGTGTTGGTTGCAAAAACAAGCATCACTATTACTATTACTTTTTAAAACCCTTAACCAATTAAAGTATTGAACGTTTGGAACGTAAGTCATCACAAACTGTTTGTGCAATGGATATGAATGGTGCCTCAAATCGTGTCGCTTGTTGTAATATAACTTTTAACTTAAGCAATCAGACCTGCTGTATGACAAAACGGGACAAAACATTCCACAGACTTCCAATAAATGAGGGACCCCAGCCAAATCTAGGGACTATTGGAGACTTATGGGTGGGCTCTTAAGAAACACCTCAGAACTCCTAAGCAACCAACCACCTCTCTCATCACGGCAGCATGTTTTGCACTGGCAAGAACAACTAGCATTTTTTTTCTGGTAAAACATTTAAAATCTTGTTCTTTCTACCTCTTTCTTTTTCTGCCTCCTTTTCTTTCTCCACTTTGTCATTTTCAGTGTACCATGCTCAGTTGCTGTTTTCTGACTATTCATATTTGAACAGCTGGGATTAGGTTTGTGAAGGAATGAGAGCCAAAGTTTTAGCATCCAAATGAAAAAACGTGCACACTGCAGAGATGAGATTTGGTGAACACTGAGCTTATGTTGACTCATGGGTTTAGGGGCTATATAGAGAACACAAGCTTGGTATGAAAATAAAGGGACTACAGCTCCTTTCGGTTGTTCTGCCCTCTGATTCTATTCTATTCTACTACAACTCAGTGTAACTTTAGGGGTTAAGTCCCATGGCAATCACATCTGCCCAGCACTAGACCTGTGAACTTTGCCTTGAGGTGTTTTGATCTGCAGAGGCACAGTAAGAGGATTCATTAAATGCTTGTGTGTGTGTGTGTGTGTGTGTGTGTGTGTGTGTGTGTGTGTGGACTACATTGATTGCACCACTTTCAAGGCTGTTGTAAAACAGACAATATATGCACACCTTTGACTGCAAATTATTTTAATTTAATATTAATTTTGTAAGTTGTGACGCTGTTCTGCAGCCATAAACAGCTAAACTTGCTTCTGCTTTTTACCCCTTATAACAAGTTCTTCCTCATCTTAAATTGGGTCATATCCCACTCTGTATTTTCACATTACTCCCACATGCAAATAACGTTAATTAGTCTTGTTCACTAATAGCCAAACACATTCAATATATTGACAATAGTAAATATCAGTTGACATTTCTACTGTTGCACGATTTATACACTGCAAAAATAATTTCCTTACTTAGAATTTTTGCATTGTTTTGCAGTTAAAATATCTAAACATCCTTAAACAATATAAATTTACTTGAGAAGCAAATTGACAAGTCTAGTAAGTCTTGTTCTCAGAGAAATATAACAACATTTAGTGAGGTTTGTGCTTAAAACAAGAAAAAAAGTATTTGCCAATAGTTTAAGAAACTAAAATTGTCTTCCCTTTGAATTAAGTTCATTTTTCAACATATGTTAAAAAAAATTATCATTTTATATATATATATATATATATATATATATATATATATATATATATATATATTAAATGTTAACCCTAGGCTACTAGACAGTTAAATTTATCTGAAAACAAGACTTAATATCCTATTCCAGTTTGCTTCTCAAGTAAATGTGTCTTGTTTTAAGCATCTTAAGATATTTTTTAATTAAGAGGCATGAGAGGCTGTACTATATTGTAAATATAGCCATGGCTAAAGGGCGTTGTTAGGCACAATGCAATGTGGAGTGCCTGCACCCCTTTAGCCGTGACTATATTCACAATATAGCATGGTCTCTCATGCCTCAAAAAAACAGTCTCTACATAATAAAAATATCAAAGACACAAATGTTTATAAAAAGGTTATATTTTGCGTTTAAAATCATTAAATGCCATCTTTCTGCCATAAAATGTAGTCCCTGGTAGTACACATTAAACAGAACATTGCTAAGCAACAAAAATAACTCTCAGCTATGGGTGTTGTAGAATGAGACAAACAGAAGCTCCACGAAGTGGTAAGAGCTGTGATTTATTAGTAATAAAGCACGGCCGTTGACCAATTAGCATCCAGTACTGAAACTTATAATAGAAAACAAGACAGTAAGGAAGTAGGAGAGTAATTTCTGCTGTGTACCATTATACTGTACTTCCCAACTAGAAATAGACAAAATGAAGATAGTAGCCCAATATGCACATGCTAAAGATCATATTTGTGCATCCCAACAGAAATTCAAACTGAAGTATTACATTTCTGCGCCACCAAACAGAATTGAAAAAGCATACTTTGTTTTCAAAACAGCTTTTTGAATACGCCCCATCTGCCGTTGGTCAAACAAAGAGAGTCCTGACCCCAACTCACACCATTGTTTGAATAACGTTGTTGGGGTATGTATAAATGGGTTGCTCAAAACAGAGGAATTTTCATAGTGGGATGGGAAAAAGTATTTTAACAGAAAAAGTTACATACTTCTGCTTTAAGATGAGTTTTTCTATACAGAACCATCCACCTCAACAACTTTCCTGCATCAAAAAGATCCAGCAATGCAGACAAATTTCAGGAGGCTGGCAGATGTCGGACAATAACTGACTGCTCCACCGATAAATGCTTAATCCTGTCTGAGAAGCAGAAGGAGAAAATGAGAGAGAGAGAGTCATCATTTTGCATCCTTTGTTTATTTTCCTCTATGTATTGGCTTTATTTTTTCATTACTTATCCTTTCTTTGACAGGTGTCAAAATTTGAAAGAAGACAAATATTTTTCCATTTCTTTATTCAGAAATGTCTCAAAGGTCAGATTTTCTGAGAAAAAACAAAGTCTCAAAGCTGCTCTTACTGTTCCAAGCCTTTAACCACTTGATGAATTCTCTCTATGTGGAGAGCAGTTTGAGGCATATTGCCATTGATTGATGTCCCAGACAATTAGCCTCTGTGTGGCACATTAGTATGTTAACCTTTCTCTGTGCGGAATAATGATCCGTGACACCTTATAGGGAATGAGAAAGAACAGACCGAGAATCGACTGTAAGAACACAGGGGTTTAACACAGTCAGCTCAGGACTATAAATCTATGTAGTAAACCTCCACTGTGTGATCAAGAGGCTCCAACTGTCTTTTATACACACACAAAGCTGGGACTCGCTAATCGCATACACACTGTTCAAAGCATAAACATCTGAGGTGGACTCTGTTTTCCTCTTCTGTACTGTTGCTATTCATATCGCTTAGATTTAATATTGCTTTGAACATTCTCACCTCCTTATGCTAAAGAATTCATTGAGGCCTTTTGGATTTCATGCAAAGTAAAGCCTGCATTAGCTTTTCCACTTTAGACCGCTTCATAGTAAGACAGATAGCATGCTTGAGGATTCTAGACAATGCTAAGCACTGACCTTGCCCACCAAATACATTCACTTATCATTGCCTTTGGACCGCTAGGGATGGTTCATCTATTTTCAACCACTTTGGAGAGAGAGAAAGAGAGAGTATGTACTTGAACAAAGTCAGTGACCCTGGCTGAGTTCATCTTTTGGAAAATAATAGCTTGAAATGGTACATTCAGTAACATAATTTGAGGTCACTCTCAAGGTTTGAGATGATTTGAGATGCTCTGTTGGAGACGTGGACTGACAGATATGTTCTGTGCCAAAACGTAGTGAGCTGCCTCATTGACTACTGGCTACATAGGCAACTTTCTAATATGGCAGCACCCTAACTGAAATGGAGCCTCATATAAGAGCGATCGGGAATGCTCATCATAGGTAGCAGCTTCACGCGTCATTCAACTTGCAACTGAATTCAATACAGGTTACGCAAGAGGAATGACACTATACTCTAATGAGCATAAATACGTATAGCACACATACAGTTTTCTATCATATCAAACTAGTATTTATCTTTTCTTTTCACTATTGATTGGATTGTAAGTATATGTGGCAGGGCAGAGGGCGGGGCCGTGTTGTGATTCTACACACCCGGTCCCATATCAAGCTAATCAAGCCTCCGAGAGGGATAAAGGCCGATGGCAGACGGTGGTGCAGGAGAGAGAGAGATCATTTATGAACATGTCCATCGTGAGTGTAGCGTAGTTCATGGGAAAGGAGGAGGCGAGAACTGGCTTGACAATATAAATAATATTTTAATTATAAACATAAAACAAAGGACACAAACACACATGACGGACAATGATCTCTCTCTCGCGCACCACCGTCTGCCATTGGCCTTTATCCCTCTCGGAGGCTTGATTAGCCTGATAAGGAACCGGGTGTGTAGCATCACGACCTGGCCCCGCCCTCCGCCCTGCCACAGTATATTTACAATAAAAATTTATCTCGCTTAATCCGCCATCTTGGATTTATTTTTCTACCAAGCTCATCAAGGTGCATTCTGGGATATCCTACCCTGGGAAGGATACATGAAATGGTATAGAATCACCAAAATGAGAAATCTTAGGAGGCAGCAAAATTAAGATGTCTACATTTTGGAACAGCCTTGCGATGGTGGTGCGCTTACGGTGTCTTCAAGTGCTGCCTCCGTATGAAGCTCACTTGTGGAAAAGACCCATAATGTATGCGCTTCTAAACCTGCAGGTGACCCAAGTGCAAATTTTGCTTGTGTTATCTGCAGATGACAGTTCCCCTCACCCCTTCCCATCATCTGGTCAATGCAGAAAAGCTCATAAATAAAATGTCATAATGGTGATATGGCTAAAGGCGCTCACATTCACCTTTGCATGGCAAAATCCTGTGGATGAAGAAAGACGTGGCTGGATGTTGAGGGTGTGTGAAACTTGCAAAAAATGTATTGCCAAGCAGCCTGTTTTTAATGCTACACTTCTCTGGTAATCAGGTAATCAATGAAGTAATCTGATTACACTTTTAGATAAGTAATTAATAATTTGTTGTGCATTACTTTCCTTGAGTAACATACCCAGCACTGGTTGTAGGTTTTTGGATAAAGGGACAGTTGATATGGGAATTAGAGCAAGTTATCTGTGTTGACACTTGTATGTGTATGCCTGTTTGTGTGTGTGTGTGTGAAGATTAGGAGATATGAGATACTGGATACACACAGTCACTCGCCATGCATCAATATTTCAGCCAGCGGGAAGAGGGTACATACAAAGAGAATGAGTCTGTTCTCCACGCTTTTACACAGTTGGACTGTTTGTCAACACACAAATGATGTTAGCTGGAAACTCAAAAGGCCACAGTCAACACAGCATAGCACCACATATCCATGGTATATCCACCCACATAATCTCAGTCTATATTGTTATGTGCAAAATCACATTCTGTATAAAGTATGTTTTCAAATTATATTAATTTTGCCATAACTTTTTGACTTTTGTGAAGCCTTATTTTAGATATAAATTCCATATAGGGTTTTGTATTATTGGGCTTCACTCAAGTGCTTCCATAGCCTTGCTCTATCTTTTTGAGTCACTTTGACCCTGAAACAAATTTTGAGTTTAATTCTCTAAAGCAAATAGGCGAGATTCAGCTTTCTAACAGCATAATTCATAATAAGCCATGTTTCTATTCTAAACCATTGCAGAGATATAATAATTAAAATCTCAATTGCTTTCCTTTTTAGAACTCAAAATGTGTTTCTGGGTCAAAGTGACTTAAAAAGATGGAGCATGTCACATTTGGTCTTGGAAGAATTTGTTTATTTTGAAATCAATGACTTTTGATTGCAGACTTTTCATTGGTGTATGTATCACAGTTTTTGGCATCTTTGAGATCTCTTTTAAAACACTTAAGGAGACAAATGTGAGATAACTAGGATCTTTTTCTCAGGAGAAAAGTCTGAGAAGCAGAAGACTTTAGCAGAAGTCTCCATTTGCCCTCTTTTGTTCTGTCTAGATGAAACAAATAAGATACTTAAGAGATTGTGATTTTTCTTGCCTGTGGGAATGTAGCATTAAGTCGGATCTTTTGGGTTCACTTGTGCCTTAGACACTTAGCTTTCTTGCATCATTCAGCTCAGGATGTACAGGCCAACACTTGACTCTTCTGCAGAGAATATACCACAAGTGCACTGCACACTACTAAGAAGTGATATTGAAGTTAACTCCTTTACTCTTAACAAATCTCCTTTTTGTACTTTCGTGCTGCGAGAGGCAAAGTTTACTCTCAAGAGGTAAACATTTTAACTCTTTTTTTGTTTGTTTTTCTGATTCAAAGACAGGTATGAATGCAAAATTGTCTATATAATATTGTCTATTGTGAATAAGTCTCAAATGTTTCTCCTAAAATACTTTAAAAGAATAAAAAAGAGCTCTTCAATTAATGTAGATAGGATAGTCCAGATAATTTGGTCTTGGTCTTGTAGTTCATTTTTAAAAAATCTTTGATCATTTTGATCACTTAATCATTTGATTGATTATGAATCTTGGCAAATCTGAGCACAGTTTGAGATGTTGTTTAGATCTCTTCTGAAACTCTAGAGGAGAAGCTGGGGTCTAAATTGTCTTTCTATTTAAACGTGTTGCTGTCTAGGAGGAAAATTGTAAATATTAGAGGTTTTGCTTATTTGTTAATTTTCTTTAACTCAAGGTGTACACCAACACTTTACTCTTCTGTAAGTGTACTGTATATCTCAAGTGCACTGCAGACTAAGACGCAATTGAGATTGAACCTTCACTATTCTGTATACTTATGTCCTCCTCTTTTACAAATGTCTCTTTAACCTTGTTTTTTTTTTTTTTTTTTTTTTTTACTTTTCAACTCCTCAGTTATGTGATATAAAAACAAGTTGTGAATGCAATATTGATGTTTTTTTTTTTTTTATGTGCACCAGTAGCTGATGTTTAAGTGTGCTATTCTTTTCGATTTTTCAAGTTGAAGTCTTTTGCTTGTCAGAATTTGCCTTTCTTATACTAAAGGGAAGAGGTTTACTTGTGCACCACTGATTGGCAAGACCTTGACATGCTGCAAGTGGGTATGTCTAAGTCCTGCCGAACAGGGGCAAGACTTTACTCTTAAATTGGCACTCAAAGTAAAAGCCAAAGTCCTCAGAATGCCTTAAATCAGCCAGCTTTGATATTTTAAAGGAATAGATCACCGAAAAATGAAAATTTGCTGATAATTTACTCACTCTCAGGCCATCCAAGATATATATGAGTTTCTTAATTCATCAAAACAGAATTTAAGATTTTTAGGATTACATTTCAGGCCTCCTCCTCTAAACAATGCAAGTGAATGTACTCCATTTTGTACATTCAAACAATGACGTACTTCCTGACTCCTCCTCCACGTGACGCATGACCTTACCGAAATTTTGTAGTTAAAAATGATAGAATTATCGTTTTGTTTCTAAAAAAGAATAAATCGTTTGCATTCATAAGATTTTTATTTGTTGATTGGAGTCGTGTGGATTATTTTGATGCACCCTAAATTTGCATTTTGGATGATCAAAAAATGTAGTACATTCCCTTGCATTGTTTAGAGGAGGAGGCCTGAAATGAAATCCTAAAAGTCTTAAATTCTGTTGTGGTGAAGAAAGAAACTCGGATACATCTTGGATGTGAGTAAATTATCAGCAAATGTTCATTTTTGGGCGAACTATTCCTTTAAATCACTCTCTTCTGCACATCTAATTAATGTAGCTATTGCTGAGGGTTTTTTTTTTTTTTTTTTTTTTAGATGATGATGATGCGATAATTAATCATGCGAGACCTTTTCAAAGATTGTGTATTTTAATTAACCAATTTACTGTAGTGTTGTGCTTTAGCACAATGGTTTGTGTAGGCTAATTAAATCACAAAGCAAACAGTTTGCATGCAGGCCTATGCAGAAGTAGGGCTGAGACGTCTCTGTGCTTTGCAGATTGCTGCATAAGCGCAAAGCAATATTAAAAATGAATTGGTGAAATTTAGAGGAGATTGTCCAGGTTATTGATCATCTTATTCATCACGTGCAGCACCATTTAATCAAAACACCATAAAAATTCAACATGGTCTTTGCATAACACATAACAATGGAGAAAATGCCGTTTTGAGTGTGTCATGATCTCCCTGAATTTCCAACTCAAATCAATGGCTTATTAATAGTCATTCAGTGCACTCTTAATAGTCATCGATGTCAAGTGAATTTGCCGCATGTTTGAGTCAGCAAGTGGGTGTTAGTAAGAGCTGCTGATTTTCTCTTTAGAGTCAGTGGTGGTAGTAAGGCTGAGATTTCATGAGGTTTGATATGCTTCCAAAAGGATTAAAGCATTTGGGACTAGTGATAGACCGATTTATATTGGCCAGGCCAATTAATCAGATGATATTTGGCTAGTTTAGTCGACAGTTCCCCATTATGTCAGTTCCAAAATCAGCTTTGTCAACTGTAATTTTGTTTTCAAATATGAAATTGCCCTCTCACTTTCAACTGCTTTTGTTTTCAGCAAGCTTATCATGTGTAAATATTTGTATAAACATAAAAAGATTCAACAACTAAGACATAAACTGAACAAGTTTCACAGACATGTGACGAACAGAAATGGAATAGTGTGTCCCTTAACAAGGGGGGGTCAAAATCAAAAGTAACAGTCAGTATCTGGTGTGGCCACCAGCTGCATTAAGTACTGCAGTGCATCTCCTCCTCATGGACTGCACCAGATTTGCCATTTCTTGCTGTGAGATGTTACCCCACTCTGCCACCAAGGCACTTGCAAGTTCCTGTACATTTCTGGGGGGAATGGCCCTAGCCCTCACCCTCCAATCCAACAGGTCCCAGACGTGGTCAATGAGATTGAGATCCGGGCTCTTCCCCGGCCATGGTGTTCTGACATTCCTGTCTTGCACGAAATCAAGCAAAGAACAAGCAGTGTGGCATTGTCGTGCTGCAGGGTCATGTCAGGATGAGCCTGCAGGAAGGGTACCACATGAGGGAGGAGGATGTCTTCCCTGTAATGCAAAGCATTGAGTTTGCCTGCAATGACAACAAGCTCAGTCCGATGATGCTGTGACACACCGCCTCACACCATGACAGACCCTCCACCTCCAAATCGATCCTGCTCCAGAGTACAGGCCTCGGTGTAATGCTCATTCCTTCGACAGTAAACGCAAGTCCGACAATCACCCCTGGTGAGACAAAACTGCGACTCATCAGTGTAGAGCACTTTTTGCCAGTCCTGTCTGATCCAGCAAAGGTGGGTTTGTGCCCATAGGTGACGTTGTTGTCGGTGATGTCTAGTAAGGATCTGCCTTACAACAGGCCTACAAGCCCTCAGTCCAGCCTCTCTCAGCCAATTGCAGACAGTCTGAGCACTGATGGAGGGATTGTGCATTTCTGGTGTAACTCATGCAGTTTTTGTTGCCACCCTGTACCTGTCCCGCAGGTGTGATATTCAGATGTACAGATCCTGTGCAGGTGTTGTTACACATGGTCTGCCACTGCGAGGACGATCAGCTGTACTTCCTGTCTCCCAGTAGCACTGTCTTAGGGGTCGCACAGTACGGACATTGCAATTTATTGCCCTGGCCACATCTGCAGTCCTCATGCCTCCACGCAGCACACCTAAGGCATATTCACGCAGATGAGCAAGGACCTTGGGCATCTTTTTTTTTGGTGTTTTTCTGAGTCAGTAGAAAGGTCTCTTTAGTGTCCTAAGTTTTTATAACTGTGACGTTAATTGCCTACTGTTTGTAAGCTGTTAGTTTCTTAACGACTGTTCCACAGGTGCAAGTTCATTAACTGTTTATGGTTCATTGAACAAGCCTGGAAAACATTGTTTAAACAATTTACAATAAAAATCTGAAAAGTTATTTGGATATTTACAAAATTATCTGTAAAATACAGTGTCCTGAAAAAGGGATGTTTCTTTTTTGCTGAGTTTATATATATATATTCATATATATATATATATATATATATATATATATATATATATATATATATATATATATATTATGAGAAAAATGTATTTAAGCAATTAATCATACCTCCTGGCCTAAGGTAAATTCCGCAATAAGGACTTGTCCTACCATTGGAACAATTCAAGCTAGAAGTAGCAATTTGATGTTTTTTCAAATCTGTGGCAGTAGGGGGAATTCAGCGCTCCCACTGTACAGGCAACATACCTCCACAAACCAATGACAATCATGCAAGTATCTTGATTTTGAACTTGGCATAGCATCCTAAAAACACTTTGTTTATAACTAGAGATGCTGAAAACTAGTGATACGCGATGCAACCAAAGTAATGCGTATGAGTACATGGGTCAATTAAAAATAGTGCAGACAGAATTATGCCAATAATAAGGTTATGTTCAATGTTATGGAAGTATAAAACTCTATTTTGTCTTCTAAAGCCACTTTTTGTATTGTCTAACTGCTTGTCTTTTGTTACAATATCTGTATATAATGTAATGTATTTGAATGATCTGAAATATAATATGTATTATACAATGTATTATATCATATACCTGGTTATAATTGTTTTAATTATTATATACTACATTTTCTTTATTTGGGGGCCATTTATCACTAAATAGTGATGTGAGATTTATTGCAATAAATTACCATGTAATAAATTCGATTGCTTTTATTTTATTTACAGTCCTTATTTAGTGGGTGTATATATATATATATATATATATATATATATATATATATATATATATATATATGCACAGTATATTATAAACATTAGCATATTGTCCATTCACTATCCGAGACAATACAAACTCTGTTGAGAAGGATTTGGTGCAATTTTTTGGGGAAAAAATTTATATAATCTACAAATGAGAGAATGCTCTTTAACAACACCTGTTTTTTTCACCACAGGATTGGCTGAGGAAGTTTGGCTATCTCCCGCCCTCTGATCCTGTGAATGGGCAGCTTCAGACTAAAGAAGCACTGACCGAGGCCATCAAAGCTATGCAGAGGTTTGGAGGCCTGGAAGAAACTGGAGTTCTAGGTTAGTACAGTAGATGCTTTTACTTGAGAAACGTACTATCGAAACAAAGTTCTAAATGGAAGTTCGGGAGAACCATGTTCATTTAATCCTCTCAATCGCAACGCAGTGGTATTTAAACAGCATGTGACCATTCTTCCAGCTTCCCTTCTCCACCTCAAACCACCTTTATTTCGGTATACTTCTAATATTTATTCAATATTTAAAGCAAAATTCATTTTTGTGCCACTTTTGTCACCAAACAGAATTGTAATAGAAAAATAAATTATGTTTTCAAACAGCTTTCCTGAATGCTCCCTCCATCTGTCATTGGTCAAACAAAAAGTTTGTCCCACCAACAAACTCATGTCATTGGTTGATCCATTGTTGCTCTGCCTGGCTGTTTAGAAGGCTCAAACAAACAGAGCAACAGTGTTTAGACTTTATGGTGAAAACCATCTATGAATGCTTTACTTGTAGTTATATCATCATAATAAGCTGGGATAGGAGAACAATGTATTTTAACATCGCAAAAACTGTACACATCAGTTTTAAGTAGTCTGTGTGAGTATGTTGTGTTGAGTCTCATGCACAAAGCCCTCCATCACACAGCAAGTCAGATATTTTTACCTTTATCTCTCAAGGATTATATGAAGCTTGAGAATTTGTAACAAAACTCTGGTCCTTGTTGTCCTTGCATTTTGGGGCTTTTTAAGGGTTACTGACCTAACTCAGGCCATTTTATTTCCTGCCCATTTTACCTCATCTAGTTCACTGTAGCTGGCAGGTTTTCTTTTGTAGTCTACAGGACTAGAAATCCGTTGACCTATCTGCACTCTACACAGGTGTCTGGCTCTGTATTTATTCATGTATGTGTTTCTCTGCAGACCAAGCAACTTTGGGCTTAATGAAGACCCCACGCTGCTCACTGCCAGACATGTCAGAACCAGAGATGTCTACTGGCAGAAGAAAGCGAGCATTGGCCCCTCAAACCAAATGGAACAAGAGGCACCTTTCCTGGAGGTACAGATATGACTTTCACTAGGGCGGGACGGTGTAACGCTATATACTCACTGAGCACTTTATTAGGAACATTAAGGTCCTAATAAAAGGCCCAATGTGGTTTTCTGCTGTTGTAGCCCATCCATCAAGGTTCAATGTGTTTTGTATTCCGAGATGCTATTCTGCTCACTACAATTGTACAGAGTGGTTATCTGAGTTACTGTAGCCATTCTGTCTGCTCGACCTTTCTGGCCATTCTCCGTTGTCCTCTCTCATAAACAAGGCATTTCAGTCCGCAGAACTGCAGCTCACTTTTTGGCACTATTCTGAGTAGAGACTACTCCAGAGACTGCTGTATGTGAGCCAAGAGTTGTAGGGGGGAGGGGTGGGGGAGGTTTAGCTTTCCTTTTCTGCATAACACGGTGCCGTTTTTGTGATCCGTTCTGCATAACGTGGCGGCCCATTCTGCCCGTTACGCGGCCAACTCACCGGACCCTTTAGTTCTCCCGATGACCAGTCCTCCCCTGATCGATCCCAAAGTGCGTCAGCCCACCGGGAAAATGCCAGATTACCAGTCCAGCCATGTGTTCTCATACTGTTGTAGTTGAAGCGTACCATTAAATCCATATATGTATTCATAATAGTTGTCAGTTGAGGGTGCTATTTTGCAACTGTTGTATTTGACAACCATGGGAATGCCCACTAATGCTGCTTTTTTGCTGGTCTCAATTTTATCTTTGATGTGTGGGTTTTGGGAAGATGGCTAGTTCAATGGCTAAGTCTTGTGGTAGTAGAAAGGCCAAAATTATTTTAGCTGCATGAAAGTGTGCCACTGTTATAAAGCTTCTCTCATGCACTTCTGAACAGATATTCCATGTAGTCTCAATTAATAAGATTTCATAAAACTCCCTGAATAATAATTATACAAGAATTGGAAAACTATTTTTTTTTAAATAGTTTTAGATGAATTGTCAAGCAGCAAGACACTGCTGAAATGACTTGAAATTTATATTTGTAAAATATAATTTTACATTTGTAATAATATATTGATTTCAGTGACTTTTCCCTGGAAAGAACCAAAAAATCCTTTAAAAACATTACAATTCCCCGATATGTCTAGGTTTTCCATGACTATGGGAACCCAGTAATGTTGGTAGACTTTTGCTTTAAAGGGATACTTCACCTCTGGGAAGATGAATGTGTATTTAAAATTGGTCATTTATATAGTATAAATGTGAAATTATTTTTGAATTTGAAGCATTCTAGACTGAGAAAATGCAGAAAATGTATTTTTTACACATGTGGCTGAAAGACAACAACTCCCAGAATGCACTTGCTTTGCTGCCCTTACGAGGCCACTCCCAAACCACGCCTACCGGTTACAGGCGGCAGTATCTGAAAATATGATACAACTAGGCTTGTATTGATACATCGTGACTCTATAAATCGTGAGTTAGTTGATAAATTGACTGACTACGCGGGAAGAACATTATAATTCCGGGTGTCCAAACTCTGTACATGACGTCTTAGTAACAAAAAGAAAAACAAACAAAATACTCACTTTACACTAAGCCGTTCGTTTGTCCCTGCGGGCTTTGGCTGGCGTTTCCAATTTATCTTCGGGATCCTAAAATAAGTTTCCAGGACTCCCCTGTCCATGTGTGGTACAAAACTTGGGTGCTCAGTTATACATGCTCATGTTATCGGTGCAGTTTCATCAGCGGATTCAGCGATCTCGTCCAGAAGAAAACGGCATCGCTGAAATTCGCGACAGCAATAGGACTCTCTATCTGTTTCCATAGGCGCACAGCGAGAGCACTGACACCACCAGTCCGCCCCAACTCGAGTCTGAATATAATTTAACACTCTCTTCCTCCTGCCTGCCAAGCAGGTTTTGCTCCCCTGCTACAGCAGCTGCTCCGGCTGCCTCTGTTCATCGCTGTATTGCGGCTCGTACATGTAGCGCGAGCATCAGATTCTCGCAACAGATCTTCGAAATCCCCTTCTGCCATTTCAACTTCAAAACTACCTTCCGCCATCGTGATTAGCCTACTTGTATACAAACTTTCTACACAGAGCAAGAGCCTGTTTTCTTAGCTTCTACAGAAAGATGACGATTTTTGCGTCATCGGAGGATTTTTTCCAGACTAAAAATAAATAAATCTCTCGTCTCAGGGGGATATGAGGGGGGGGGGGAGCTCGGTAATTCGAAAATACTACTGGTTTTCTACTGATACAAAGCTTAATGCTAAATCCTGAAGTAACCCTTTAAACACATTAATCTTGACAGCTAAAAGAATTAGTACAATACAAAGTTGAAGACTTTTCATTAATATTAACAAGCATTAAAGCAATTATATAATTACTTGAAGGTGTGCTCTTCTTTGAGATACAATGAGTTAATACAATTCAAGCATTACATTTGCCCGAAACACTATTAACACTCTGACACTTCTATTAAATTTCCATTTTATAATTGTGTCTTTTTAATTTTAAATCTATTAATGGCACAGTTACTTTTGGCACATATAAATGTTTCTAATACCATAAGATGGGAAGTAGATTTGTAGGAAAATGTACAAAATTTTACAACTGCCCCCGGTGTCCTCTACTTAATGATAAGAAACATTAAAAACTGTATTTGATGTCAATCACAATTATTATAAATTGAAATGAGAAAAGTCTGCATTATATTCTTGCAATTATTTGATAAAAATGACAGTAATGCAATGAAATAACCAAGAAAACCTAAATGTATAGTTCATCCAAAAATGAAAATTCTGTCATCATTACTCACCATCATGTTGTCCTAAACACACATGACTCTCTCTCTTCTGTGGAACACAAAAGGAGATGTTAGGCAGAATGTTAGTCTCAGTCACAATTCACATTCATGGTGTTAAAAAAAGATCCAAAGAAAGTGAATGGTGACTGAGGCTGTTATACTGTTTAACATCTCCTTTTGTGTTCCACTGATGAAAGAAGGACAGCATTTTATCTTTTGGGAGAACTATCCCTTTAACCGTAGAAACAGTGGCTTCCCTGAAGAATCTTGATGTGTTTTAAAGACAGCTTGTGTTGATCAAAGCTCAGTGTTTGCACCAGGCGTGAGGCCACATAAGGGCCAGAGTGGCACTTGTCCACCCAGATTGATGGCTGGTCTACCCAATCAAAACTGCAGGAATATAAGAACAGTTCGCAAATAAAAGAAACTGCATTTTGTTGCACGCAAAATAGCTCACATGCAACATAGTTATCATATTACTGTTATAAATATATCCATGCTTTGTCTCACTTAATATATTATTATTATTAGAATAATGGGAGTGTGGTAGATGTTTCTGTAGATGACATGGTAGGGTATGAAATTAGCAGGTAATTTTGCTCGTCATCTGCCCGCAACTGTGCGGCAGGCAACCTTTAAGACTTCTCGGAGTAACAAATGACAAGAAACGCTGTTAGACACAATTATGCACGTTTGAAGAAGCATATTTGATCAGCGATGCGCGTCTCTGATTCGCTGTGTGTTTAGAAGTTTATTGGCGCGTTGGTGCTCGCGCTGTCACGCAGAACACGTAATCTGGGAACAATTTTCAGGAATAGTGTTGTCTATGAGAACGATGAATATGATCTCAGACCATCTCAGGATGTAAGGACATTGGGACGACAGGTGAATTGTCATAATTCAGTAGCTACAACTGCAGAAATGGTTCTCGAACAAGAAGTTTCTCTTCTGTGCTTGTCTAGTCTTTAGCCTTCATTTGAATGTAACATTCCCTTACTCTATAGGACAGCTGTTAAATAGAACATCTGATTCACTCACGTTTTTCACCAGCATCTTATTTTACATCACTAATCAAAAGAAATGTTTTGCGACGTTAGAGCAGCTCCGCAAAGCCCAGAACGTAGCCAAAAGTGAGTTGGAATCTCTCATTACACACTCACTCTAACCTCTTTTGATAAACATATTTTATTTATTTATTTAGGAAAGATTGAAAGATGCGAGAAAGATACTTTTAAGTTGCACTTAATGGACTTAAGAGGTTCAAAGCTCTCGTTAATTTACAAAAACTTTTACTTAGATAACGATGCTTTTGGGAAATGCACAGTAGAGATTAAGTACTAATTAAGCACTTACGTGCTACTAATGTTCTTCTTAGTGCTTCGGGAAACCCAGCCAACACCTGTGAAAAGCATGAGGACTGAAAAGTGTCTAATAGTTATGTTTATTGCAGTATTTATTTCTATGGCCATTTCATTTTTCATGGTGTAACAGGGTCAGAAAGGTGCTTCCACTTGCTTTACTTAATTTTGTGTATGACCCTTTCATTATATTTAAGCTGCATTCTCCACCCACTGGCTGGTGCTGTGTAACGAACTGGTTCCAATTGGGCCATTAAGATTCGCACCAGCCAAGAGAGTGGTTGTGGTGGGAGAGTGCTCCCCAGAAAAATATTTTAATTAATTTTATTAAATTTTTTGGGGGTTAACATTGACATGTATTTTGTTTTGTCATGATTAAAAGTGTATTGTGTGCTCTCTTCTCAAGCTATCATGTTTTATGTGTAGTAATGTTTGGTTTAATATTCATCCTAATTATACAACATGCGTGAGCATGATTATTGGAACTGACCACAGCTTTTCAATGTGATTAAACAGAATAAAATACATCAAAGGTGTGAGATGTTGTAAATCGAGTGCTTTACTTAACACAACGCAGAGACAACCCCATTACAATTGCATCTATATGACCTATTAAGGTAAATTCCTAATAATAAATGTAATAATTGTTAAAAAAAAATATATATATTATTTTTTATTGTTCATGTAATTATGCAACACTAAGTATTAGGTAAATGAGCAAATATTGACTCATAAAGGCTGAGGAAAGAGGCGCGCTTCATTATATTCACAATGAAATTAGGCACAGAATAGAAATCAACCCTGTTTCACCAAGGTCCACTCATTTGGAGATTTCTGGCCTTGCCCCTGGTTTACACTGTCAGTATATTGATTCTTCCCTCACCCAAACATTTTATAATATCTCTTCTCATAGGAACCTCTATCATGGTACATTCCAATAGTTACTCAGAATCCATCATTGTCTCTATTTCTTCCTGCCTCTCCTTCCCCTCCTCTCTATCTCTTTCCGCACACCCCTTTTCTATTGCCTTGGACATAAGCAAGGCTTTTATCACTGCTCCTAAGACAAGCCATTACAAGCTTTATTACAGCAACTGGCCTCTCACCCGGCATGCTGGCGCACCTTGGCCGCTATAGCCGAGCCTGAGGTGCAAAGCACCTGACAAGGGTTGAATGACACTGATAGAGCTCCCTCTTCTTGCTTATAAGAGTAATTTCACCCGGGCCAGCAGTGGGTGGCTCTGCGGTGGTCACCCGTTAAGATCTGGTAAAACTCATTAACACATAGAGGGTGGGTTCAGGCGAATATTATACCCACAGAAAAACAATCCAAAAGCAGAGGGAGACAGGGAATGGACCACACACATCAAGGTCTCAAATGACTCTGTTGAGTCCTTTTATAGGAATAATTCAAACAAAAATGTAAATTCTGTCTTCATTTTCTCACACTCATGTTGTACCAAACCTGTTTGATTTTCTTTCTTCCACCTCATAGACATGTCATAATCAATGTGTGAGGACAAACATGTAGTAGCAGGGGTGTATTTCACACTATAGGTAAGAGTTGAATGATTGGCAACGTAGAGAATGTGAGATTACACTGTTTACATTACAGCTTCTGTAATGAGAAACATGGTATGAAACTCCAGAAAAGTGTGTGTAAACAAAACCTAATACACACCTCATATTGACACATACAAATAACATGTAGACACGCTTCAAGAACAGATACAGTCACCGCACATTTCATTATCAATCTCTCTTCAGCACTGACAGCCTCCGATCCATACCACTGATGTTGAGGAAAGTTTTTATGATGGAAATTGTAAAAGGCAGTGTTCAGAGCTCCCTGACAATCCTGCAAGACTGAGGTTTACTTTAAACTCTAGCAAATGCTGCATTTTGAGCTGTTGTCTTGTGTTTATGTTGCTCAGAGCTGTAAGATCAGGATAAAACCCAATGTCCTGTTTCTTTCCATCAACTCTTACCAACACTGAGGCTTCAGTTCTAGTCACAAATGTATCAGTTACATCTCTGACTGGCACAGCTTTATGACAGGGATCAATCAGAGACAGACTCTTTCCAAACACATGGGGAAAACATGGTGAAAGATAGGGTTGAGTGGTAGGACCAACATTTTATGTAAGGAAGTTTACATTACATTTCAGCAGTGTCTTGCTGCTTGACAAGCTATAATTCATCTAAAACTATTTAAAAAAATCTTTTTCCAATTCTTCCAATTCTTCTATAATTATTTTATGAAATCATATTAATTGAGACTACATGGAATATTTGTTCATAAGTGCATGAGAGAAGCTTTATAACAGTGGCACACATTCATGCAGCTAAAATAATTTTGGCCTTTCTACTACCACAAGACTTAGCCATTGAATTAGCCATCTTCCCAAAACCCACACATCAAAGATAAAATTGAGACCAACACTGAGCAAAAAAGCAGCATTAGTGGGCATTCCCATGGTTGTCAAATACAACAGTTGCAAAACAGCGCCCTCAACTGTCAGCTATTATGAATCTATATATGGATTTAATGGGTTGGGTGCAGAATGGGCCACGATAAGCTTAAATGAGCCACCACATTATGCAGAACGAACACATTTTTGTTTGCTGCCTAGAGCCGTCATAGAGATTGGTGAGATATCTCAGGACACTTATTTCATTAATATACCATTCCATAAAATAATAGCTTACGTCACCTTTAAGTTTTTTTAGTGCGAAATATAGCATTTCACTTTTCGGAAGACTAGCAGTCTATGAGTTGCATGTAGGGTTATGCGGTAAACCAGTACTATGAAATATCGTGATATCAAAACATTTAAAACAGTACGAAATAATCTTGTTGCTAATTTCGGTACCATTCTACAGTTTGGCACTATTAGCAAAATATTACGGGAGACATTTTTTAGATGAAATCAATGACTGTTTGACAATCAAATTAAAATCTTGATAGGGTCAAGTCTAATCACTAAACAGCAAAAGAATGTCATTTAATTAATGAGTCTATACGCGCTGCACACTTCAGAATGAAGCTGCTCTGCTCTCTGTCATACTTCACACACACACATAAACAAACAGTTTGCACGTGATGCACATAATGCAGTGTGTTTGGTGTATGAGGGGCTGTGAACACTCACACAAACTCCGGTGCTGCTCTGCGATTTCACCTCGTGAATATATCAGCATTTCATTTAGAATGTGGACCTTATTATAAACTACCACACAGGAGAAACTCAAAGGTCCATCAAAATAAAAGTTTCACCAAAATAAAATCTCTGTTTAACTGGATGCGTGACATTGAAATCAATACAACAGAAAAACATTACTAATGTATGGAAAAATATTATATTTAATAGCAATAATAATACTGATAACAATAATTTTATAATAAATTGTTTTATTATTACTATCATATGTAAGCAATATCACAAAAACAAGTGTACTGAATATCACCACACAGTGATTCAGCTGTAGCAGCCTTGTACCAAATGTAATCAGATGTTTCTCAATAATGTTTTAATTTATACTGTGAAGCTCTGCTGTGCAGCATTTTATATATATATATATATAAAAAAAATGTTGTTGAACATTATTATATTTCATTTGATTAAAGCTTTATGTATGCATTTGATTAAACACTGTTTTGATGATAACAATTAAAACATTTAATTAAAACAAAACACTGAATCAAGAAAAATGTAAATGGAAAATTTGCAACTGCAAGACTTACTATGGGTTCTTTTAATCAAGTCATTTTCTGTCCATTTAATCAGTAATCTGGGGCCATTTATTTGTTACCAAAGTATCAATTTAGTATCTATATCGAGGTACCAGGGCTGGTGTCGTACCGAAGCTAAAATGTTGGTAATGGAGCAACCTTAGTTGCCTGTGACCCTTTTCCACCGAAATGGAGCTGGTTCTCGTGCCGGAGGCTATGGCCGTCGCTAGTTGGATGAAATGTGGTGACAATGCTAGGGGCCCACACAAAATAAAAATGGGCAATATTGGTTTATAAGTCTACAAATCAATGTCACCCATCTCCCCTCCCCTCCCTAAAAAAATGATTAAGCCCAATGATTTGCTAGTGCTTAATAGAAATTACTTCAGGATGACAAAGAGCTGAGCAACTCAACAAACAGGAAAGTCCTGCTCCAACCAGTGAACACCACCAATCAGCGTTCAAAACAAAGATGCTGTTCTGAAAACAGTTTTAGTTTCCACTATGTCGGCAATTCTGACACAAAGGCTGTGTCTTGTTTGGAAGGCTGCGTCCTCGCAAATATATTTTTGCAAAAAAAACATATTATCGCAAAAACTATGTGCGAACAAAGCCGAGTTTCCATCAAAGGGTGTTCAAAAGGATGAAATTGTCTCTTCCGGAGAATCTGTAGACACTCTGAGTGTTTTATTAATAACATAATGGCAGTTTAGAGCAAATGTCTCATGTTTGGGAGTGACAGCGTGACACAAACTTCTGGGAGCGCTTTGTTTGTATTGGGGCGGCTGTGGCTCAGGTGGTAGAGCGGGTTGTCCACTAATAGCAGGATTGGTGTTTCGATTCCCAGCCCACATGACTCCACTTGTCGAAATGTCCTTGGGCAAGCCACTGAACCCCAAGTTGCTCCCAATGGCAGGCTAGCACCTTGCATGGCAGCTCTGCCGTCATTGTTGTGTGAATGTGTGTGTGTGAATGGGTGAATGAGATGCAGTGTAAAGTGCTTTGTCTACCGTTTGCGGCCAACAAATGCGACCTCTGGAGGACGCAGCCTTCCAAATGAGACACAGCCGTTATTTCAGGATGACTAGAGCAACATTTCAGATGCGATGATTGACCCGCCGGTTAGTGCAGTAATGAACACATTTTTCAGTCACATGACCTTTTTGATGCGCATCTTTTACTCCTAACAAATTCAATAGTTCATTTGGTAAATTAGTTTCCATCATAAATTATTAACATTTCTTCTTATTGAATAAAAAATGTATCCAACTCAAGCGAGCATATATTTTTTTTATGTGCGTTTTGGAACATTTGGGATCTTCTGTTGGTAATATTTTATAATTTTTTCAATTGATTTTTGGGACATTTTTGGAGTTTCAGTTTGGAATAACTTTATGGATCGTTTTGGAATTATTTTCTGAACTATTTAAAAAGACATTTAGTGTATTCCCTGACTGTGCTCTCATTTCTGCAACTGGGTCCACATTACCCTTATTCCCCGATCTCAGTTCCCTTGACCTTGCGTCACCACTATCGAGAACTGACAGAAAACACTGAGCCACAAAATGGACCCAGCAGATTTGTCCAGTTCACAGGATCTTCTCGGGGCAGTCGCCCATCAGGGGGCCGCCTTAGCTCAGCATGAGACCCTGATGACTAAACATGATGGCCTGCTGTCTCTACAAGAGATTTTTCGGCGACTGCCTACCACCCCTGATCCAGCCTCAGTCCCTGTGCAACCCTGTAACTTAGCCCCAGTCCTTTGGCTGAACCCAGATTACCTCCACATCAGCACTTCTCAGGAGACCCTAGTGCTTGTAATGGCTTCCCCACTCAGTGTGCCCTTACTTTTGAGTTGCAGCCATCATCATTTCCCTTTGATAGATCACCCTCCTCTCTGGAAGAGCCCTGTCCTGGGCCACAGCCATCTGGGAGGCACCCCATCTGTTCCAGTTATGCCTCGTTTTTTGAGGAATTTAGAGGAGTATTCAACCATCCTCTCCAAGGCCGAGCATCCTTGAAGGAGCTTCTGTCCATATGTGTCCGTATCTGCGCTGCCTTTACAGGCAGGGCACTTTTGAGTTGCCTGTTCCGAGTTCTCGTGAAAAGCCCCATACCGTGCAGACAGGGGAGGTCTGTGACGGAAGCTACCCTAACTGCTCCCCTCACCAATTAATGATTATTCCTTCCAGTCACACTTTCCTGGTATGATCAAAACCACTCCATGCAGGCTTGGGTGGATTCAGGTGCGGCTGGAAATTTCATGGACTTTTCCCTGGCTAAGAAGCTCTGTATTCCCTGTGTTCCCGGTCTGCTAACTGTCTGTTTGTCCCAAGCTCTGTTCATTCTCAGGTCCTCCAGTGGGGTCACAGCTCCCGCCTTACCTGCCATCCTGGCTCTGCACTGACCCTTGAGTTCCTCCTTAGAAAGTTTTGATGGCCTACCATCAATGAGGATGTCTGGGCATATGTGGCTGCATGCCCAACATGTAACGAAGGAAAGGTGCCTCCTCAATCTACTCAAAGATTGCTCCATCCGCTCTCTATCCCTCGACGGCCCTAGTCTCACCTCTCTATGGACTTTGTTATTGGCCTCCCATAGTTCCAAGATAACACCACCATCCTTGTTATTGTTGATAGTTCTCTAAGGTGTGCAGATTCTTTGTTCGATGCTGTCGCCTAACCTGCAGGAAGACTCAGCAAAACTTCTTCAGGTGTCTCAGCACTATACGCCATAATATGCATCGATTACTCTGTTATTGTAATTTATGATGACACTGATACTATTGCAAAGATGAGTGTTTAAAAGTGTTAATGTGCAGAATAAAGACAAAAGAATTATGATAGGCATATCTTACTTTAGGCAGATGTGTGAATGGTTTTCACTGCAGAAAGCACATCAGTGAATGGGCACTTTAGAGTATTTCAGTAGATTTGATTCCTTTAGTAGATCAATTAAACAAAGCAAAACCAAAAATTGCTTGACATGGTCTTCCACACTGGTGTGTCCACGTTGAATACTAACTAAAAAGTGGTAGGTGGAGCTTCAGATCACACCTACTGATGACATGGACCAATGGCAGCAAGAAAGTGTTTAGCAGAGGGTTAGAAGTTTTCCTAAAAGTTTGCCCAGATTAGCTGTTCCAAAGCGTTGAAACGAGCGCAAAAACACTTTCTTTTTGGCAAGATTTTGTTGCCATCTTGTTTGCATCATACCCGTTCATTCTTCAATTTCATATGAAATATAGCTGGGCTTTTAGTCAAAACAAATTACAAATCAGTCTAAATGATTCATTTGTAAAACAGTCTGATTCAAATTGATATTTTTATCACAAAGCTTGAAAAGGTCATGGAAATTAATTGATTAAAAAGGGTGGAAATCCTGAGAACCTTCATGTTGTTCCAAGCCTGAAAACTTTCTTTCCTCTGTGGAACACAAAATTAGATGTTAGGCAAAATGACTCCCTATTTACTTCCATTGTATGGAAAGAGAGGCAATAGAAATGAATGAGGCTGTTATTCTTAACATATCTATGTGTTTCCACATAGGAAAGACAGTCATATGGGTTTGGAACAACATAAGGATGAGTAAAATAATTTTATTTATTTTGGTTAAGCTTAGTAACTTGTCTTTGTGTCATCTTGGACATACACTAACACCTAACGGCTTGGATGCAACATCATATAAAATCAATTGTTTTCAGTTTCAGATTTCATTGTAGTAATGTAGTAGTCACAGTCAGCCATGATTACTTAATCAATGATTACTTAATCAATGAGTGAAAGTGTAAAATAACAGGATGGTTACTGAGATTAAGTGAGTAGTATTCGGCTGGTCGTTTGATTCTAACATGGAAGCCCTGATGTGCAGACCCTCTCCATGTAGAATAAAAAAGCTTTTATAAAATTACTGATGACTGGTTCTTCATTATAATGTGAGTAGTCATGATTTCCTACATATATAGCAAAATTAAAATTCATGTATTTTAGGAGTGAAAATTTTTTAACAAGGCACACCTTCAAATTTATTTTCAAAGGCATCATAACTTTAGACAACAAAATAAAAATATTGGCCATCATGTTACAGTTGCCCCCAGCTTTTATTTTTACACAGTGTACTGTTACTTTAGATTGTAGTATGGTCACTCAGTGGACGCTAATGAATAAATGATTGATCAGCCAATGAGAATGCAGGATCAGTGGAACATCAGTCACAATCCAAGACATCGCCTGCTCATTAAAACTCATTAATTATCCAAATCGATTGTGAGTGATTGCTTTGAAGACAATGTGTTTTTCCCCGAGACTCACATTGTGTCTTTAGGGTTGATTTCCCAAGCTGCTTTGCATGGAGCAGAGTGAAATAGCTTTATGATAAGCATCTCTTTTTCACCACCCTCCGTTACCCCTATCACATTTATGTCTATCAAACCCTTTGACGCTCTTAATGCTTTCAGTGCTGCCGGAAAATGGGAACATCTCTCACATTAGTTGAATATGCTCCAGGCGAGACCCAATGAGAGTGTGAAGGAGTTGTTGTGTGATTTCGGTATCAAATCTAAGTCTGTTTGAGCGTCAAGCCCAAATTTTATCACACAGTCGGCTTGGAGGTTGTAAATCATTATGCTGTAATTTAGCCACATAATCCCATCCATGTCCAAAGGACTGAAATGACGATAATCCGTCAGGGTTGGATTTCTTTTCATCCCTTTCAGCTCATGCTTATTTCATTAAAGAGAGTAACTAAGAACCATATAAATGATAAGGCTGGAGGGACATATTTTTTTTTTGTGATTAAAGGAATAGCTCAACTACATAAGATTTTGTCGTCATTAACTCACCCTCATGTCTTTCCAAATCTGCATGACTTTCTTTCTTACGTGGAACACAAAAGACATGTTATGGATTAATATTCTCAGTCAACTTTTGCTTTCATTGTATTGAGAAAAAAATGCAGTTAAAGTGAATGGTGAGTAAGTAGTGACAGAGTTTTCATTTTCGGTTGAACTGTACCGTTAAATGAAAAATTTGTAATAATTTACTCACCCTCATGTCGTTCTAACCCTGTATTACTTATGCTTGATCTTTTTTTTCTTCAGTGAAACACAAAAAGAGATTTTATGCAGAATTTTTTCTTTCCTTAATCACTTTTATAACATTTATTTCCATACAATTAAAGTGAATGGTGACTGAGGCTGTCATTCTGTCAAATATCTGCTTAAGTTTTCCACAGAAGAAACTAAGTCTGATACAGGATTTGAAACAACGTGAGGGTGAGTAAATGATTACAGAATTTTAATTTTTGGGTGAATTATCCCTTTTAAAACCCCAGACTGGCTATGCGATCACTCTCAGCATCTAGTTGTGAGTGTGCAACTTTGATCTGATGTGCGATTAACACTATACAGTAAATGTCCAATCCAGGCCACTGAGCTGCATGGGTCAGATCCACTGAGAGAATTAGGATGGAAAAGAGGAAATTAATTCTTTTGTGCTTCTTCACCCTGATTTCTATTTGCCTTTTCATCCCTTTTTATTTTGCCTTTCTAATCAGTTTTCTATCACAAGGAGACAAAGGGAGGAGATTGTGAGTGAAAATTAAACCTCAACATTTGAGCATTTATGTGCTGCCAGGATGGCCAGTCTCTCCAGATGCACTTTGTCTGGCTTTTAGTTTAGCTGCTGCTGCTATAATAGCCAGACGAGACAGAGAGAGAAAAACAACCTTGATTATTCGCCAATTTTGACTGGCGGTCTATTGAAACCCTGCAGAGGGCACATTGTGGAAAAAATTGATGTAAAAGTAAGGCTGAAATTCATACCCCTTATGCCTCCCTTCCTAAAATGTCCCATTTGACATCACTTACTGTAGGTTAATATGCTTTAGGCTGGGGGATCGGAACTTATTGCATGCATACTTGTTCTGACAAGAAATATCAGTGGTAATGAACTGCATTAAACAGACTAATTGTAAAAGGCAAGAGCTGTTGAGATAGCAGGGACACCCACAAAGGGTGTGTCTAGCACGTTATGCCCTCTCAGGCACTATTTGTTTGGTGGGTCCTCTTAAAGGCATAGTTCACCCAAAAAGGACAATTCTGTCATTAACTTACATTCACATTGTTTCAAACCTGTATGGCATTCTTCCATGGAACACAAAATGGAATGTTAGGCAGAATAACAGCCTCAGTCACCAGTAACTTCCATTTCATCTTTTTTAACGGCATCCTTCATTCCAAACAATGAAAGTGATTGATGACTAAAGCCAAGCGTAAACTATACATGCAGTCGACGTTCTACAACTCACAGTCCATTCGTCCCCGACTGAAGCCCTGTGTACACCTGGTATTAAGATGCATTTTGGGTGATCCGATCACAAATATAAAAGCGATACTTTTGACCTCTTTTGTTTGGATTTAGAGGAGAGAGACTTTGATTTCATGAGGATATACATCAGTCAGTACGTGTGTATTACTGAATGATAATAAAGTGCAAAATTAAAAGACGAGAAAGAAAAGCGCTAAAAATTGGTGCACAGTTTCTTAATTATTGTATTCACAAACATGACTTTTAAAGCAGAATAGTGGATAGTCCACTAAAGCAGAGTTATTTTAGTGCAGTACCTGTAACAGAGCTTATGATGTGTATGCTGCTCAGACATAGGTGGCCAAAAACATTGGCACCCATGTTACATATGAGGAAAGAAGGCTGTGAATTATAATTTTTTTTTTTTCATTTTTTATCCTTTTGATCTTTCAATTGAAACAGGGAAAATATCTCATTATTAAATATATAGTTTTCTCCAAAATTCAGTTATTGGCACCCTTTTATTCAATACTGTTTGCAACCTCCCTTTGCCAAGATAACAGCTTTGAGTCTTCTGTTATAATGTCTAATGAGGTTAGAGAACACCTGGCAAGGGATATGAGAACATTCCTCAAGACTCTCTACAGATCCTTCAGATTCATAGGTCCATGTTAGTGGACTCTCCTCTTCAATTTACCCCACACATTTTCTATGGGGTTCATGTCAGGGGACTGGGATGGCCATGGCAGAACCTTGATTTTGTGGTCAGTGAACCATTTTTATGTTGATTTTGATGTTTGTTTTGGATCATTGTCCATTGAGGCAGTCAGGTTTTGATTTTTTTATCTGTTGGTATTTGATAGAGTCCATGATACCATGTATCAACATTAAAGATTCAGCACCACATTGGGAATTGGGTACTCCTTCTTCTCTTTGTGCACCAAATTCATCTGATGTTTGCTGCCAAAAATATTTTTTTTTTTGTTTCATCTGACCATAGAAACCCGGGCGCATTTGAAGGTCCAGTAGTGTCTGGTGAACTGAGTTTGTTGTTGAAAGAGAGCAGAAATGTTTTTCCTTGAAACCCTCCCAAACAACTTGGTGATGTAGGTGATATCTGACTTTTTTTTTTTTCAAAAGTCTTTTTTGAAAGACTTTTTTTCTGACCCCAAGACCCAGCTAATTTCTGCAATTCTCCAGCAGTGTTCCTTAGAGATTCTTTGGCCACTTGAACCATCCTCCTCACTGTGCGTGGAGACAATATAGACACACGTCCTTTTCCAGGCCACTTCCTAAAATATCCAGTTGATTGTAACTTTGGCTATTTTCTTATAGCCACTTCAGAACTCTATTCTTTAGTCTAACCCACTGTGATTGATGTTTAAAGGGAATTTGGCCTGTGTGTTACCTCATATTTATACCCCTGTGAAACAGAAAGTCATGGCTGAACAATTTCATTTGCACTAAAAATGTTTTAAATGTGAATGGGAATATACTTCAGGTATATTTTACTCATAAGAATTTCTAGGGGTGCCAATAATTTTGGCCAACGTGTTTTGGAGAAAAATAATTTATTTAATAATGAGATATTTCCCCTCTTTCAATTGTTTTACTTCAATTATAGTTTCCTAATACCTTGCCCTCCTCTTGCACTCTCTATATTGAATTTGCTGTGGCTCATTGTTGGTCTTTTGCTTGACGGGACGTTGCGCACACCTGGCAACAAGACATCTAGATGTCAAGCTGTTTTGAAAATTGTCATAGCTTTTGGGACTAGTCTCGGCCTGCTGCAGGAGTGCACACAACAACACAGTTTGTTGTGAGATCTGTGACTTCTCGTCGCAGACCAGTCGCCGACTCAAAGCATCATAGGAGATTAGCTTGTGTCCACTAGGCTTAATGAAGACTTGTACAGGTAGGACATCTCCGTTTGTGTTTCACAATAGAAAAAATGTTACATGGATTTGGAACAACATGAGGGTGAGTAAATAATAACAGAATTTTATTTTTAGGTGAACTATCCCTTTTAAACATTTCAACCATTTATAATGGTTTAAATAGAGTATGACATCCACCAGGCTGTCTGGTTACTCAAAAATAGTTATATAAGCCATAGGCGTACTCTCTTTTTTAACTTAGGGGCCTTTCACACTAAATGTGTTTATGTATCCATCTGTGCTGTTTTTCAATTGTTTTCCTTTGTAAACATACACAAAATGACGTCTTCGACCATCCCCCTGTGTCTAGCTGTTTATTCAGCATCTTGCGCAAAACTTAAAATAGCATTCTGTTCTATTCATGCCTCTATGTCTTGTGTTTTTGCACAATGACATCTTTGGTGTGAACAGCAACTTTGAGTAATTTCTATAATAACAGGTTTTGACTAAACAATGGTTCTGAAATACCTTTATCACTCTAGTCAAGGTAGTTCACAAATAAGTAACACAAGTATCGGTGATTTGGAAGTCTGCTACACCTCACAATCATGGTAAACACTTCCTCGAAGGGCAATTTCCGCCCTTTTTCCAAGAACAGAGACAAATCGATGAGAAATTAATTTCAGAGTACCTGCTTTGTAAGTGCCCAGTAAGAAGTGTGCCCTCTGTACAGAATACACTTATCTGTTCTGCTCTTGCACCAGGCTAAGGCATTCCATTACATTCTCACAGCACTGACATTCCCAATGTAGTTGTTAGGACACTTAGGTGCTGGTAGCATAGCAACCTATGGTGTGTTCGCTCTGGAGCTCAAGGTCATCATGTAAATTCAGTCCAGTTCTATGGCAGTGGGCTGATGTGAATGGAAAGGCAGGGTATGCACAATAGCTGATTACCAATGCAGGCTGCCCATAGCTGCATTTCAAATGTGTTTAGTGACCTCTTTTTGTGCTAACATCCTTCCTGAGATGTGCTACATTGTAGAATAATTCATATTACCCCATCACAGCAATGCTACGTGAACCTTGAAACACAAAAGGTATCATTTAGCACTGAATGTCATGTTTGTATAGCATGAATTTACTCATCATTTACTCACCCTCATGCCATCCCAGATGTGTATGACTTCCTTTCTTTTGCAGAACACAAATTAAGATTTTTAGATGAATTTCTTAGCTCTTTTGGTCCACACAATGCAAGTCAATGGGTGCCAGAAATTTGACACTCCAAAAAGCACATAAAGGCAGCACCTGCTGACCTATGTGATTTTTGGAGCTTCAAAATGTTGGCACCCATTGAACTACAGAGCTCAATTATTCTTCTAAAAAGCCTCGTTTGTGTTCTGCTGAAGAAAGTCAGTCATAAACATCTGGGATGGCATGATGGTGAATAAATGATGAGAGAATTATAATTTTTGGGTGAACTATTCCTTTAAAGGGATAATATCTCACCATTTACTTACCCTCATGTTGTTTCAAACCCGTGTGACTATTTCTTCTGCAGAACCAAAAGGAGATGTTGTTAACACTAATTTATACTTACTGCAAGCAGGCTTCTTTTAGTTCACCTTAAAAAATGATAACTAAATTCACTGACGTATTGGTTCTGATAAGGTGTTTGTTTGGTGATATTTCTCTTGTTCTAGCAGATCCCTGAAATTCTTGACCTAGAGAAATGGTGAATAAGGCTGACATTCTGCTGATCATCTCCTTGTATGTTTGACAGAAGTAATATGGGTTTGAAACAACATGAGGATGCATAAATAAATGGCAGAATTTTAATTTCTGGGTAAACTATACCTTTAAGATTGCCTATAGGAAAGGCAATGTAATCATATATTATATTGTTACTGATTTTTCAGGGTGAGGACGTTTCCAAAGGAGTCAGCTCTGCTGGGCCGGGACACAGTGCGGGCGCTCATGTACTATGCGCTGAAGGTGTGGAGTGACATCGCCCCACTCAACTTCCATGAGGTGGCTGGCAATGAGGCAGACATCCAGATTGACTTTACCAAAGCGGACCACAATGACGGCTACCCCTTTGATGGACCCGGTGGCACAGTGGCCCACGCCTTTTTTCCCGGAGAGCGATTCACAGCTGGTGACACACACTTTGACGATGATGAAGCCTGGACATTCAGGTCACCAGGTGAGTGCGTGAATGGGTGAGTCTTTGTTGCCTTGATAATTGTCTTCTGGTGTGTCTGTCTGATGTGGTGTATCTCAGCCAGTCCGCCAGACTTACTGTCTGAAATCAACAGATGCAGTTGCTCGTTCTTCTCTCTTGGGTCTTGACCATCTCCAAGATGCACCTCTTTGCAAGTTAGAAGTGCAACCAATTGCAGAGAGCCACAAGGGTGATAATTAGATTTGGGCAGGTGGGGTCCCAATTACACAAACCTGCCCAGGTATTGAACCTCTGGTTGAATTGGTTCAAACCACCTAGCTTCCCTCTCTTGTGGCTGTGGGCCATATGCTCATTGACAGCAGATGAGTCTGTCCTAATTAGACATGCATCTTTTTGCATAGGCCTTTGGCAGGTACGGGTGTAATGTGAGGGATTGGAGAAATAGAGAAAGGGAGTGGGTTAAGTCCCTCTTGAATATCACAAGCCTTTTACTGTTTCAGCCATTGAATGGTAAATATAATTGGATAATAACTGTTCCCTATGAGAAGCAAAGGTGTCTTCCTCTAGGGAGAAGTTTACCAGCCTGAAAAGCTGAGTCCTCCATTAAGCTGTTTAAGACAGCTTACTGGAGACATTTGTTCTTAAAATATTAAGAGTTCCCACCCTAGCAATCTCTAAAAAAATCATTAAATAAAATGCTCTATCCTATAATCACAAACGACTGTGACGGGTCCATCCGGTCCATTGTTGCCAGGCTTAAAAGAAGTAACTTAAAATAAGTAAAAGAAGACACTGGACCTCACACTCATATTCACTTATGCAGTGGTCTGGATGACAATGGCTAGCACTTGGAAAGGTTTACAGGCATTAAATTAACAAATCAGTGTATAGTTAATTATTTAATAAAATAAAGCAATATAATGTGCTCTTTGTGACCGTTGACATCACAGGAATTTTTTGTCATTGTACCTTACCAATCAGAAAAATCCTACAGGCCGCTGCAGCAATATTTCAGTACGATTGTTTTGGTTTTAATTTTTTAGACTGCCAAAGTTGTGTGTGTTGTTATATTATTATTTAAATATGATTAATGAAGTTAATCTAGTGTTATCGTTTTCTATTGGCATTTTTATGTTTAATAAAAGCGGGTTGTAAAGGTTTCAAATGTTATAGTATGTTGTCTATTAATTAGTCATTTTTATTTTAGTTTGTTTTGGATTTATGAAAATGTATTTTAGTTTAGGCTATGTCCACATTAAGACTTTTTTGCGCATGCAGAAAATCGCCATTCCATGTATGGTCTGAAACACAGTTGTCCTCGTGCTCTGTTGCCAGACAGCAATTCCGAATAAACTTCTTGTTGCCTTTGAAGGAATGCAATGTGAATGTTGTAGGAAGTGCCATTTATCTTTAAAAGCGCTTTCAAAGTGAAAAACAGGCACAACAACAATGCTGCTGCAACATGGGCAGCCATCCTGATTGTTTTGAGTTGAATTGATCACATGACTGCGTGACATGGCAACAAATATTTCAGATATATCTGTTTTCCCGGTCCACACTACAACTTGAAGACGGCATTTTCAAATGTATCTTCTTGGGAGAGCGTTTTCGAAAAGATCCATTTTCGCTGTCAAAAATGCTGTCTCAGTGTGGACGGAAATCCAAAACGTGGAGTAAAAGATGTTTTCAAACAAAAAAGTATTAGTGTGGATGTGGCCTTAGATAAAAAAAATGTTTTCTAATTATGCATTTTTTGTTTCAGTTAATGAAAAAGTTTTATTCAGTTTAAGTTTTCGATATCAATATTAACATTGATCTGCACCATATCCCTACCCCCTTTATGCTAACTGTTAATCTAATGATCTTTCCTATTTATATGAACTCGACAGACACTGCTGAGCATCCCAACCCCTCCTTCCTCTTTCAATATTGATGAAGGCAAAGTCCTCCACCTCTTTGTGTGTGTTCATCTGACTCTTCACAATAACAAGGCCATTTCCATGTTTTCACTTCATTAACTGTCCATCTAATGAACACACCATCTGCACCTGTCCCTCCCATATGGTCGCCAAGTACTCTCCACTCATCATCACCAGTCATTGTAACTGGCCCAAGACCTCTGCATCATCAAAAATCTCCCGATTTATTCACCTGTTATTTGTGTCTTATCTATTTTGTTCTCAAGACTTGAGTACTTGAGATATTCTGAGACAAATACAGGTGCTGTTTTTATGGTTGAGTGCATATGACTGTAAGCCTTTTGGGCTGGGCAGTGTGATAATGCTACAATAAGTGCAACAATAAATGTCTACATGTTTTCTCAAGCCGGCCCCAGCTTCCTCCTTTCCATAATTGTTACATATATATATACACATATACACACACACACACACACACACACACACACATATACATACATACATACTATATGCCACCAGTGGGTGGTACATTTTCATTATTTACACGTGATAGTAACGAAAAGGCATGGACATGATGAAAATGCAAAGTGGGACATGACCCAAATGAAACAAGATATGGAAAAACTTTTTATTGAAAGATGTTGTTTGGCCAAATACAAAGCAGAGAGAAGTAGTTTGCGATATAAATCTAGAACATAATTGATGTGCAGACATGGGTGTGCATGCATCTACTATTCTACAACACTGGTTCATCTCGCATAGCTTAGCTGTTTGTTGCGAAGTCCCACCCATTTGAGAGCTCGTCCAGTCATTGTATAGAGAATCCAGGCTTCCAGGCAGGACAAAAATACATTGAAATTCAACTGTCCAATAAGCAATTAGATGCAGATCCAATGCAAATTGCATTGAGAATAACAGCGCTTGGGCAGGACCCAAGTTTAGAGCCCCTCGTCCAATGAACATCGATCATTTGCGCCATTGACACAAATGGAACATCGCTATAGTGATATCTGATGTGTGATATTTTATACATTTATTTGCTAAAATATTCAAATACGCAAATAATATGTGATTTATATAGATCATTTCTATATATATTAAACTTATCTGGCCACATTTATGACATTTTTTTGGGACGCTGTGCTTCCTGTAAAGTTTTAAAGCAATCACAACTGATATGCCGTATCCGTGGTCGCGAAATACTCATAGATTTAAGTCATAGTTCTTACCCCTGCACGTTGAAACCTTCCTTTGATACACTATCTTAAAGCAAGTCGATAGCTCCAAGGAAGTTGTAAGGTCACATGGAAAATGCAAACCTTACAGGCTCTGCACATTTCTCAGACCTTAATCTGCTTAAAAAAAAGACAGCCCTTATCATGCAAACAAGAGGATGAGTAATTGCAGTTTCCTTTTCCCCATCTCCAACTCTCTCCCTCCAGCTCTGTCTGGAGAACTGTAAGCATATTGATTCTGACACAACAAAGATCCTTCCCTTTGAGGGAACTGTAAAAAAGGAGGAAGGAAAGTTCTGCGGTATGTACAGTATAATCCACTCTTAATTGAGACAAGACAAAATCCAAAATGCTTTGTCTGAGATTGCGGGCAGCCTTTCGAGGCAACCGGGCATCCCACGTTCCCATGGGCCAGATTAGCGTAACTTGAGGAGTGTCTGTGTTGTTATGACAGTGGGCAGATTGCTTTTATTAATTATTCCTCCCTTGGTTGCTCACTAAAGCGGACTCATTAGTGCAGCCAAAAAAAGGCTCATTAAGCAGGTGTTTTTCTGATAAACTTTTTCAATTTGGCATTAGCCTGCAATTCACTATTATTTTGAGTGTGTGGGTGGGGGTGGTGCACATGTTTGTGTGTGGAGAGAGTGAAGAGGGAAAAAAATCATCCTGGTCCATTATCGTCTATTTTTTCAGAGCTACCAGTCATTAGTTAGACTGTCGTTGACTTGCTTTTTCAAAACCCTGCAGAAGAGAGCTCTCTTCACTTTTGTAAAGAAGGTAATTTTGAGAAATCATTAAAATCATGTCAATGCGTTGATGATGTTAATGACATTTCGATTTGATGAGATAAAACTGCGCATTTGCTTTCACTGGAGCAATCATTCTAAATCGGCAAAAAGGTAAACATAAATTATGGCCTTAAAAATGGTTTACACCAGAATAGTTTTGATTTTATTATTTATTTTTTATATTCATATTGTCCCTTTCCATTTTCATCAGTTTCCCACTCTATGACTGTTAGTAACATTTAAAGTACCTGCATTTAATTATATCTGTAGTTACACTGTTAAACTTAACCTAAACCTTAACCCCAAACCTACTCACAGTACCTCAACCTCAGTAGAAGCAAATGTGAATCTTGTGAGAATTCTGCTGAACAACATGTAGTTACACAAAAAATACATTGTATTGTATGTATTTTAATGTTAGTACAAAGAAGTTAAAGACACCTAATAAAAAGTGGGGCTGTAACACTGGTTTACATTTATTTGGTTGGCTATGATCTTTGACAGACACCTTCAGTTTGCTACTTTAGGCCACTCTATGCACCAGATTATTTGAGGTGCATAAAGTCTTAATCAGACTGCTTCAGATCCATATGTCATCCACTGTGCCTCCTCTTCTGGACCTTGAGCAGCACAAAGTTCATCTGGATGAATCGCTTGTGCTAAACAAATCGGCCTCTAGCAATTAGATGCAGCAGTTGCATACCAGGTGCAGGGTAAAAACAGAAGCAGCTCATCAGTCACATGTGTCTTCCTCAGAATGTGTGTGTACACCTTATAGCCAAGTACACCTATACCCAAAACTGTAAATTGTGTCACCACATACTCACCCTTACATCATTCCTTGCCATTTGACTTCCTTTTTTCTGTGGAACAATGATGTGACCAAGGGCCAAACATGAAAGAAATAAAAGTTATCCATACAACTCTTGCAATATATTCCAAGTCTTCTGAAGGCATAAAATAGACTATGTGAGGAACAGACCGAAATTCAACTCACAATTTAATTTGAACCTTATATTCCACAGTAGATCTCAAATGTCAGTCTCATTTCCGTATTTTTTCTCGTAATCAAACTTATTTCCACGTAACTATCGTTCATTTGACACGCAAGACCCTTTTTGACGTAACCAAATTAAAAGAACATAAATATTTAAAAATGCATCTCGAGACACCTGCTTTCTGTTACTTTGCACTAGCTATTTTAACACAAAGCAACATTGACGTCAAACCAACTGCGGCATGTTTTTACGCTGCATATTTGAACTCGAATTAGATTTTAGAGCTGTGGTGAAGAGAATGATTTTCAGTGAATAACGACTTAAATTTTTGTTTTTGACCTCACACAAAGCTATTATAAGGCTTCAGAAGACATGGAATATGGCACATAGGCAGGATAGATGACATTTGTGGTAATTTAATCTTTTTTTCATTCTTTCATTCTGTGGAAAACTGTGGAAACAGTGGGAACATTCTTCAAAACTTCTCCTTTTGTGTTCACGATGGAAAGAAAGTCTTTTTAAAAGACATAACGATTATTAAATAATGAAAGAATTTAAATGTTTGTGTGAACTCTATCGCTAAAAGATTACAACCTTCAGTGTGCCCCTGAAAACTTCCGCACTAAGCAAAAATCCGTCAGGTCCTGCGTCTTCTGTTTTCCAAAATCTTCGAAGTGCATTATGCTAATGCAAATGCAGGCACCCTCATGGAGGTGCCTAGGTCACGTTAATGATACACAGCTCATTTTCTTCAGAGTCTTAATCTTAATCAGCATGTCACAGTTTTAATCCTCTGTCCCACACAGAGAAGCTTGACTAACTGTGTTCTTCTTATACAAACCTGCAGAGCAAGGGAACGTCACGGTTTTTGGCTTTTTTTTTTTTTTGCAAAGCTTCAGGGCCCTACTTGAGAGTCTCTCTCTCTCTCTCTCTGATTCCAATGAAACTTTTCAGGCACTGACTACATTTATGTTGCCATCACTCTGGGCTATTTAACAGAAAAGATTGAATGTTTCTTTGGCTGGTTGCGTCGCTCAGATCGGTCTGTACTAAAATGAGTGCTGGGATAATGAAAGAGGTAACGTTTAATCTCACAGTCCTCCTCATCAATCACAAGCTCATTGTGTTGAAAATAACAGTGTAGCTGGACATTTTGAACTATTCCCAATTGAATCACAGTGATTTCGAGAACATAATTGCACTGGATGTCTTCATCCTTATGAAACAAGGTAATTGAGGTTCAGAAAGAAAAAAACACAAAAGATCTTTCCTAAACAGCATAGAATGCAAAGTTTCCAGTTTCTCAGATCCCAGTAATCTCTTGTGAGTTTCAAAAGAGATCTCAACAGTGCCTCAAACTGGGTTCAGATTTGCTAAGATATCAAATCTACAATCAAAAATCAGGGATTGTTAGTATGAACTCTTGAACATTTCTTATCAAGTACTCGGAGACCAACATTCTCTGGGCTTGACATTTCCTCTCCCTTCAGATTCCCACGGGATGGATCTGTTTGCAGTGGCAGTGCATGAATTCGGCCATGCCATTGGGCTCGCTCACACCTCTGCTATTGAGTCCATCATGCGGCCTTACTACCAGGGGCCAGTGGGTGACCCGCTCAAGTACAACCTCCCATACGAGGACAAAGTTCGTGTCTGGCAGCTTTACGGTAAGAGTGGTTGCCCTTTTTGTCACATCTGGTTTCTTCCCCTCCTTCTTTCCTTATCTCAGTCATCCCAAACCTCCTCAAGTACTCCTCGCTGTAGACTGTAGCACGATGATGTACAGTAGTGGATCTAAACCTCTGCATGGTGTATTTTGGTGACATTGTGGAGTTTTTGTTTTTTTATGCATTACACCGAGTTGTATATTACTTAGTATTACACTGAGACATTTGTTTAATACAGCTTAGCTTTTAAAAAAATTCATAACCATGGATTTTGTTAATTAATTGAACTAGTTTTTCCATTTCGCCCACATAAAAAAAACTACATAAATTAAGCAATATATTCACACTACTCACTATAATGTGGTCCTCATTTTAACATCTCAGCTATACATAAATACCCCTGCAGCCTGCATAAACTTTGAAGTGAGCAGAGTGATCATGCTATTTATGAATTTAATTAAATTGCAGCCCTTTGCGGTTTAATAATCACACAACATCTTATCGTGATTTCGATTTTATTTTATTATCGTGCAGCCCAAATATAAATATATGTGTGTGTGTTATATGAATAAATATATTAATGAACATTAAGTATACTACAGTAATGACACAAAACATTTAAATGTGAATACGCATGTGCATTAAAACATCCACTACATCACCAAAATCTAAGAATAGATCCTCTATGTCATCATGCCTCATTCTGCAGCGAGTACCCTCTCAGCCTCCTCCCCCTCCATCAGTTAGTCAAAAGAACAGACACTTTCTCAAACTGTGTGAGGAGAGATCCTCAATCAAATACAGACACCCTGCTATCACTGTGTGAATCTTAGATGCTTTGGGATCGTTGACGAAGCTGGAAGTGACAAGCAGAGATAAATCGAAGACACTGTATGCATGACAAAACAGACAGATTGATGCCATAATCTGTCAACAGTAAACAGATGGGTGAATTCAATAAACATTGGTGGCATAGTATTTCAGTGCAAAAAAAGTCTTATTTGCTAACTACACACAGTCCAATTTCAGAGGAGGCTATATGCACTGATATAGTGCTGCATTATGTCTATTTGTATAAAGTCATTGTGATTCTTTTCAGAGCAGACACACTTTTTATTCAATTTAATCTAATTGTAGAATTCTGTAAGTGAAGGCCATGTCCAAAATAATATGTTTTAGTTTGAAAATGCATTGATTTTTCTGGTCACATTTACGCCTCTCATCCACTGTGGCATGGTGTTTTTCTCCATCGAAAAAGGGCACTTTCAAATGCCATCTCTAGTACCACATACTTGACGACTGAAACTGAAAATGCTGATTTCAAACGAAAACAGATTAGTTTGGACAGGGCCAGATTTACTTCTTATTGTGACACAGGCAATAGTGAATTTTGGGCCACCCCCTAAAAAGCATCTTTGCAAGTATTGAATTGATGTTGTTGTTGTTATAATAATAATAATAATTATTATTATTATTATTATTATTATTATTATTAGCCTGTCATTGCTAAAACGTTTCAATATGCAGTTTATTGTGTAAAAAAGTAACAAAATTATTGGGGGAAAAAATAATTACAAAGAAATAACTTTTACAATAAAAACATTGGACTAGTCACATGACCTTTTGGATGACAAATTGTTTTTTACTTACATTTCTGAAAATACAATAATTTATCAAATAATGATCAGGAGAATTGGCATATACAGTAACTAAGCATTTTTAGATCTTGTCCACATTAATAGGTTTTCAGATGAAAATGCACATTTACAAATTTCATCCATACTAGACCAGTGTTTTCATCTACCAAAAACAAAATACTTCAAAAATGTTCTCTAGTGCCGCATACTTTGGAAAACTATGATTCCTAACTTTGAACTATGAAGAGAAAACAGTTTTGAAATGAAAACATATTGTGGATGTGACCTTAGAAGCACAGTGTGCACTTTTCTGTATTTTAAAAATCCAGTTCAGGTGTCTGGATCACAGTGGTGGAGCGATACTGAACATTCCCAGTGAAGAATGCCAGATAGTGTTCAGAACAGATTTTTTACCTGCTTTGTGTTATTACTTTTGTAAATTAGGTGCCCAAATCAATACAGACAGCGTTTGCAAATAAACAACACTTTTAGCGGGCAGAATTTGTTTTTAAATAAATTCTCTCCTCAGTTCTTTGCCTTTTGGCCAACCTCTCACCCCACCCAGTCAAATGTATTTGTCCACAGCTGAAGTGCCCACTGAAGTTGCACTAATTGGCACTGCATGCCCCCTCTATGGACCGTCATTTTATGTGATCCCACTAGGCAAAAAAAGCAGACCCCAATCCAGGGGTGTGCAGAGAACAGAAGGTTTTGCTTCATATTGGGGGACTATTGATTTAATTACATGGCTGTGTTGAGCCAGAAGAGGAGCACAGGGATTAATTGGTCATCGCCATGGTTTTGGCCTCTCTGATCAACATGCATAATGCCACACACCGCTGTTCAAACACACTGGGTGGGAGGTAAAGAGATGGGGATAGAGACAGGCTTGAAGACAAGCAAATAGGCAATCTGCTGTTGTTCAAAGTAGCAGGTTGAATGCTGGCCAAATACATAATAATGTTTAATAAATGTATAGTTTAATCTGAAAGCACATGCCCCAAGTTAAATAATTAATATTTACAGAGCCAGTGTTTTTTGGAAGGTCTTTTTTTTTTTTTTGGAACATTAAGTAGAAAAAGAAATAGCATTTTGTTCTTTTAGAAAGGCATTTGTTTATTCTTTACATATTTAAAATTATAAGTGCAATTAATACTCATGTTAATTAGTGGTGTTAGCGAACTAGAATTTGGTATAATCTGATTACAAAGCAATTATCTACCGTAATGTAATACATTTTTTGTCAAAAAAAAAAAAAAAAAGTCACACATTACAATTTAAATTGACCAAAAGTGGGTCTCTCATATTAGGATCTGTTCTGTTAAAGACAGGCTATTTTTTCTCAGTTTCAGTGTTGCCGTATTTACTGTGTTTTGCCTATGTAGTGCAGCATATCTAGAGACAAGAATACCATAAGACATTGGGGTAGGCTCTTTAGACTTCAGCTAATAAGCAACCTCTTAGCAACCACCCAAAACTCCCTAGGAATCACCTAGCAATGCTGTTGCAATCACGCAGAACACCCTGTAGTAGTTTTGCCAAGCTCGTTTTATGAGAATTTGTTGTTATCTATCTATCTTTGAGTAATTTCTCAAGTGTAAAAGGGTTTGTCCAAAAGTTAAGAGTTTAAAGAGTCTTCTTAATGTGTGTTCCTTTCTGATGTTCATTCAAACATGATTTTGTACAAGTTAGACTTGACCTTCATTGTGTTTTGCCAGGTGTTCGGGACTCGGTATCGCACACAGCGCAGCCAGACGACCCCTCTCAAACAGCCGAACCTCCTGTCCTGCTTGATCTACCAGGAAACAGATCCACAGTCCCGTGAGTGAAGAATCTCATTCCCACAAAACACACATTCCTCTGGTCAGCGTGTCTTGTGTCTGAATAGCAGAGGTAGTGGTCCATCACTCAACAGAATATGTCTGGACCTCATAATTTACCCTCAACCACACAGCCTTACTGAAGCAAATGCTGGAATGACAAATTATACACAAAAGTATGCAAGTGTTTATCTGCATTCGAGAGTAGCCCGCACCTCTCCATTTTCCTCTCTCTCCATCTCCCGTGTATGGCACGGGACCCAACTTCTTGGTTCCTTGAAAGGAAAAGTGGCACACTCCTTCCTTCCATAGTGCTAGGGTCTACTCCTTGGGCAAGAGTGAATAATCCTTGAGCCTCCCATACTAGGGTCACAGTTGTTTATATAAATTTTTTTTCTTTTTATTGTTCTTCAGTTTGCCCATCTTATACCATCACTATCTACATCTCTGTTAGGACCATGAAGTCCTAGCATCCCCCTGCTACTCGTAAAATACGACAAAAGAGGGTGACTTGTTTGCTGTGTTTTGTGACCCATGTCGGAAGAGATCATGGCTCCTGAGAAATGTGTTTTGCTGTGGCTTCAGTTATTTCAACACTGTGCTTTGGCTCCAACTTCATCTAGACGTGAGATTGGAAAGGCCCGATTCAATCAATCGGGCTGGTCAAGACATGGCCTGGTAAAACTATGTGATAAGTGGTGTTGAATAAGGGTCAGTCGAGTAGATGGAACATCTCTCGTTTTTTGTGCTCAGGCATACCATCCCAATATCCCTGGTGCATAATCTGCAGTATTTTAGAGGATGTGTGCATCCCTTTGTTGAACACCAAGGTGGGTGGGGAGTAGAGATGAAGAAGCATAATATGCTAAAAATTGCTATTAAACACACATCCAAAAAAAATGACTTTTAGACCTGGACATGGACTGAACTTCGGAGAATCAATGTGCTTCTATATCTAACTAACTACATCTCCACAATTTTTAATGATTGAATCTGCATTATCAGATATGCCGATCACAAAATTATCTCCTTTCACCATTAGGCATTACAGGAATAGCTGGTAATGTTAAGGAGGTGAAGAAACTGCGATCTGGCCAGATTCTGGAGGAATGTTGTAAGAATGCTAATTCAGAGAAAATTCTTTATTAAATTACATTATTATCTACAATAAACATCTTCCTCCAGAAATAATCACAATAATCGGGTATATGAGTGTTCTAGTGGATTTATTTATACAAAATCCACTTAGATCCTTTAACTGTCAAAAGAATGGACGTGGATCAAACAGCTGTAAGAATAAGCATGTCTGCTGCAATTGTGGAGAGGAGGCTTACGACAAAGAAAGCTGTCAGAAGCCACACAAATGCTGCAGTTCTGCAGGAGAACATATGGCTACATCAAAAGAATGCTTAATGTGGATTAAAGAGAAAGAAATCCAGAAAATAAAATAAAAATTCATGGATTGCCAGACAGATTTGACCTGGCTGCAAAAAGGATAAACCACAAAGTGTCAGTAACTGTAAAGGTATTCCTCCTCCTGGATCAAAGAGTGCAGGAAATCAGAATGAAACTACATCAACCCATAGCCAAACCATCCAGAACTTACAAACAGATAACCAAATAATTAACAAGAATTTAAAAAAAAGGAGGATGTTCACAATCAAAAGTATCACAAGATGAGAATACAAAGATGAAAGCAAGTGGCCATCACAGTTGGAGCCACTCACCAAAAGGCAGAACTAGGGGTAATATCCCTATGCTTTTTAACATAAATATGGATCACACTATTATCCAATGGGACTGCAGTGGTCTCAGAGATAACGTCACAGAATTGCAACGATTAGCTGCAATTATAAATCCCCTTGCCTTTTGGTGGAACAGCTGCTTTAATTAGAAAATGTGATACACAAATACATTACACTAAATAGTAATTTACAAGTTAAAGCAGTACATATTACTCTCCAGAGAACTTTCACAGTATGCATACATTCCACCAAATATGACTATAAAGCATCACCTTTCCCTTTCATACTGTAGGAAATTTTGATAGTATAAATGTACACAGTATGGGTTAAAGTGTCCACATTCCTCCATCATTATGTAGGGAACTGTATGTGTGTTAGGAATTAAATTAAACCTTTTGCATGTCTTCGTCATTATGTAAGGAAATTTGTAATGGATTAAGTTGCGTTAGACAACCCTTATAAGAAAGATAAATGACATCAAAATCATAATACTCATTGTCTCGTGGTATCTGCTCACAATTTCTATTGTAGGGAATTATGCTTATTGGAGTAATACTATTCTGAGCTTTGAAGCAAGATCTTTTTCAATCTTTTAAAATCAAGTGATGAGATTATTTATCAAAATATACCACAGTCAGATAATTTTTTAATACAAACTTTATTGCTAATCTAACACATACAAACATGAAACAGGTTGGTGAGTAGATTGTAACAGAAGGTGAATTAACTAATCTATACAGAGGAAATGAACTTTATGGAGTTTGTAGTCAATGACTTAAAGAACCATTAATACTTGATTCAGTCTAACTCGATTTACAATCGGGTAACTAATTATATTAGAGATACACCAGTACTTTCAGCAAAGTCTGGAGATGTATTTGTGGTTCCTTGTATTTCTTGATTCTTTGGCTCTTTGTAGAAAGTTCTGGTTGTTCCATCGATGTTTTGGACCTCTGTTAAGATTGTAGATGTCTGTTGCTGGGATGATGAGGCGGGGCTTTGAAGTGAGGCATTCCGCAAAGGATGCTTGTGACTCCAGTCACGTTTGTGTGTTGTAGCACAGAGAAGAGAAGAGCTTTACTCCAAGCCTTTCTGGACTTCTACTTTGCACAGAACTTGAGGGGAGCCGGGGCGAGGCTGCAAGCCATGAGGGCCAGAGCGAGAAGGATGCAGAGCTGAAGAGGAAGTGAAGAATGGAGAAGAGAGAGAGCATTCTTCCTTGGAACCAGAGTCTAGTGTAGACTGGCCACACCCCAAAAGGTGTCCTGAGCCAATCAGAAGTGCCTTTTTGGAGTCACATGGTCAACTCTTTCCTTTAATTTACAATCCTTTGTGTAAAGGATTCTTAAAAATTCCAGCTTGAAAAAGTACATGTTTTAACCATACATTTTATATCTTGGATACAACTGAATATATCAAATATTAATTAACAAACATTCCTGAAATGTCGAAGATTCTCACTGATAGTAAACATGAGAATAATAATAATAATAATAATAATAATAATAATAATAAATGCAATGGTAATAACATTCATGATAAGTGATTACAAGAGTAATAAGAATAAATCATATGGTTAAAGCCAGGACAACCATACATGAGGTAGTATGACTAGTATCTCTAAGGTAGATATACATATGACAAGTGACAAGAATAATGTTAGTTCCATGTATTTAAGAAGGTAAAATGTTAGTAAATTGAGTTTTGGAATTTGGCAGCTTCAGATCTCACTCTCCAAAGAGAGCTCCAAAGAGGATGTCAGATAATAAGTTAGAATGTTATTGTTAGTTAAATAACTTTATTATTGTTAATGTTAAAAGTTAGTTAATTCATTGGTTTTACAACATGGATAATACATTCAGCATTATGAGAAACATGATTGTCAGGGTATGGTGTCAGGTTAAGCTTGGGATAAAAAAATTATCTTGTATGCTTTGTCCAACATGCATAGAGTCAACAGTTTGGTGCCTGTGTGGAAGTTCTGCCCCATGTCACTGTTCTGTGGGATGCAGGGGCCTCTCTGGCCAATGGCCCTTTTTAAAAAAAAAAAAAAAAAAATCATGCTGTTTTGCTGATTTAGCAGAATGGTTAGTCTCCTTGACCAGCCATTTGGCACTTGTTAATTATCTCAAATCAACAACCTAAAGGGATCTTCAGTATCCCAAGAAGGGACTCCATGAGGAGTGTGTGATCTTGGAGAAGTCTCCTTTGTTCACTTTATTGGCAAGATGTGGTTCATCTCATTTAGCTGGGCCATGCCAGACTTTAGGGTGCCATTTTGGTAGTCTCTTAGTTTTATGGCTTTGAGGAATTCCAGGGATAAAAGGTTGGGTTTTCCTGGATTCAAGTAATTTTGCATAGAATTTGTTCGATCCTCTGCACCAAATATACTACAATACTTATGGAGGATTTTAACAGCCATAATTCCTTGAGGGGTATTAATCACTTTAATACACAAGGCATGAACATTGAGGACTTTATCAACAACCATGCCTTGTGCCTTTTACCTATCAGGTATCTATTCAGCAACTGACCTAACCATCTGCCAGCCTGAGCTACTAATAGATCTCTCATGGAATGTGTGGAATGACCTCTGTGTAAGTGACCATTTTCCACTAATCTTGACCTTCAAAGGAAGAGAAGTACCAACCATACCGAGATGGCAACTTAAAAAGCCAACTGGAACGATTTTCAAACCTTATGTTATGAAAGATTCAATGAAGTTCCTGAGGATGATCCAGATCCAATTAAAATTTTGACCAGTATTTTAATCTCCATAGCAAACTATTCCAAAAGCTTCACCAAATACAAAATACAAACAATTGCCATGGTTCAATGATAACTGCAAAAAGGCTATAAAAGAGCAGAAGAAATCTGAAAGAAGATTTTACATAAATGGAAAACTTCATCTGTGTCATAACAAAGAGAGCACAAGTGCGTGGAGTAATAAATCAGGTGAAGAAACAAAGTTGGAGACAGTTTGAGACAACCTGACATCAAAAACTCCCAGCAAAAAAGGTTTGGAATCTGAATCGAAGAATTAAAGAATGCATTCGAACAATGGACTTCAAATTCAACATATTAAACATCAAGATAAAGTCTTAACTATAAAACAAGAAATTGCAAATATCCTAGCTGAAACCATTGAAAATAACTCCTCTATTGAGAACTGCCTCCCTGCCTTTCAAACAATTCAGGCACAGGAAGAAAAGAAAGTAGTTACATTTCATCCAATATTATGGAAACTTAAAACCAACCTTTCACTTATGGCTGCACACTATGCAGGCCTTAAGCAGATCACATGACACTGCAAATGGACCCGACAAAATTCACTATACATTTTTTTTTAAATTACCATTACTCTATCCTGTCCTTATTTTTAAAAACATTTAACTCCATCTGGATGTGAGGGGATGTTCCAAATTCTTGGAAAGAAGCGGAAATTATTCCTGTTCTTAACGAACCTTCCATCTACTGACCTGCAGCCAGACGAGTTGGTAATGTAAAACCATGGAGAGAATGGGTAATGAATGACTGGATGCTGGTGTCTCAACATCTTATAAGTAATGCTCAAGCGGATTTAGAAAAGGAAGAAGCACTATAGATCACCTCATAAGCCTTGACATTTATGTATGCGTTGCTTTTATCAGAAAAGAACATGCTGTTGCTGTCTTCTTTGACTTAGAGAAAGCTTATGACACGACTTGTAAGTATGGTATTTTAAAGAATTTACATCAGCTTGGTTTTACCCATTTTTATTGCCAACTTTTTATCAAATTGACATTTTAAAGTATGGGTAGTTACTGCCCTATCAGACCCACAGAGACAAGAGTTAGTAGTACCTCAAGGAAGCATCTCATCAGTGACCCTTTTTAGTATCAAAATAAACAGTATTGCAAAATTAATTGGATCAAAAATTAATTGCAGCCTTTATGTAAATGGCATTTGTATTTGCTAGAGAGGCAAATTCATGAACGGGACTGAATGGAAAATCCAGCTGACAATTAATAAGGCCCAGGCCTGGTCTGTGTCCAACAGTATGCATTTTTAACAGTTATGCTCTCTCCATCATGACCCAGAGCTATTTATGGATGGTGATCTTATCAAAGTTGTCAAGGAGACCAAAATCCTTGGAATAACCTTTGACAATAAATGTATCTTTTAAGATTTTAAAAGATAAATGTTTTAAAGCAATGGATATTTTAAAGGTTTTTAGCAAAGACTAAGTGAGGAGGAGAGAGCTCAGTTCTCCTAAACCTTTACAGAATGCTGATCAGATCACACTTGGACTATGGAAGTATAGTGTATGGCTCAGCCAGGAAATCGTATATTCGACTTTTGGACATAGTTCACTATCAAGGCATACGTCTGGCACTGGGGGCCTTCAGAACATCACCAATTCAAAGTTTATATGTAGAGGCTAATGAACTTCCTCTAGAAAACAGACGTCTCAAATTAGCCCTGCAATACTCTAAAGACAAACAAAGAATATCAGCATATCATGCAATTTTCTTATCCCAATATTCATATCTGTATGAGAGAAAACTGAGGCATATCCAACCTTCTGGTCTACAGATTAAATCCCATCTAGAAAACATAAAAGTTGACAAGCATACTGGAACAGACATACTTCTGCATTATCCCACCCTTGAATCTAAAAAAATATATAATAATCCTGGATTTAACCATAAGCAAAAAATCTGAAACCCATCCAACTGAATACCTTCAACAACTCATGGATATCAAAGAGATGTTTCCATCACATATAAACGTCTGGAGATCATGTAATGGCTGCATATGTGTTTAATCACCAAAAAAGTAGAATAAAGATCCCCAATCAGAGCTCAATTTATACAGCAGAGGCCACACCACATCAAGACCACACAACAGAGAAATTTCTTATTAATAACAGTTTCAAAATCATGTCTTCAAGTGCTTGCATCACTCAAAAATTACCACACAGCCCTTGTAAAGATTCTAACCAAATTGTCAGCTCTGGAGGCACTGAATTTTAATATTTACTTTTGTTGGGAACCTGGCCATTGTGGAATCCTTGGAAATGAACAAGCAGACTCTGCTGCTAAAGAAGCACTTTCTACAGATCTTAAAAAAAATGCTCCATACCACCATCAGATCTGAAACCTACCATAATCTCTTTCATCATAAACAAATGGCAAACAGAATAGGATCAATGCATTACAAACAAATTGCATGAAATCAACCCTGCAGTGGGCAAAAGACGAATCTTTAATTTCAGTAATTGCTGGGATCACATAATTTACACCTATTGCCGAATGGGACATTCCAGACTCACACATACGTTTTTAATATCAGATGAAGATCCACCATTATGCAGCACATGTCAGAATCCACTATCTTTGAAGCATATTTTATTGGATTGTGCTGGTTTTATTTCTTTTATTAATTTATTTTACCCAGCAAACACTTTTGAAGAGATTTTTAACAAAGTCAGAGTCAGTTTTAGGGTTCTTATCAAAAATACTTTTTAAAAACCTTATGTAGGTTTTTAATTACTCTACCTTTTAAGATATTTTTACTTGTTTTTCGCCATGAAAATAGCCATGAAAGCTGGCATGGCGTAAAATCACTAAATAACCTCTCTCTCAATCTCAGGTAGAGAAGACATAGACAGGTAGATTTAGTTTGACAAAGGTCAGTAATGTATTCCTCACAGAGAGCTCAGCTAATAAGTTGTGAATGAAGATCTTTGTTAATAAAGTGTCAGGCGACTTCCCACTCACAAAAGAAGCTCTGTCGCTGTAATTGCTCCATCATTAGCAACCCAGCCACGTCAAAGTGCTAAGTCAGTCATTAGCCTAGGGTATAACGCGTTCAGGGAGACTTCTATTGCAGGAAAGGAAAAACATCTCACTTGGTTCGCATAATCAGGCTATTTGACACTGGTAGCACAAATGTAGCAGGTCAAAAATAATCATACATAGATATACACCAAGATATACCAAAAAATTAAACTGATACATACACACACACACTGCAAAGTTCAGAGTTTGTATATTTGAGTTGTGAGGGACTCATATATTTCATTCTGTTCGGAGTGAGTTTGGTTGTAGAATGCGGTTGTCACTCCTGTATATACCAATTCTGTGTACTGAACTGGTTTAAACACGCAGAAGAGGAGGGACAACTGTATTTGTCTGCAGTGTGTATGTGGCCAATGATTCACTTGCTCGGATAAACAAACTCAACCATTCTAGTGGTAAAAATACTGTGCTTTATCTTCACACCCCTTACAAATCAATGACTTCAGAGTTTATTCTTTTGATTCCTATTTTCTTTGTTCTTTCTTTCAGACCAGCCCGTGACGCTCCTGACCGCTGCACCAGCCACTTTGATGCTGTAGCTCAGATTCGAGGGGAGGCCTTCTTTTTCAAAGGTAAAGATACCCAGAAGTACAGGGTCAAATCAATAGTTTATTCATGACAACTCTCGCATGTTAATGTGGATATGATGTATCGATAGGATATTTATCTTGAACATATACATACACATTCACTGAGAACTTTATTAGGAACACCTGTACACCTACATATTCATGCGATTATCTAATCAGCCAGTCGTGTGGCAGCAGTGCAGTGCATAAAATCTTGCAGATATGGGTCAGGAGTTTCAGTTAATGTTCACATCCACTATCAGAATGGGGGAAAACATTTTCTCAGTGATTTTTATCATGGCATGATTGTTCGTGCAAGGCGAGCTGGTTTGAGTATTTCTGTTACTGATGATCTTCTGGGATTTTCACCCACAACACAGTATATAGAATTGATTCAGAATGGTGCCAAAAACGAAAAAACATCCAATGAGTGGCAGTTCTGTAGATGGAAACACCTTGTTTATTAGAGAGGTCAACCGAGAATGGCCAGAATGATTAGAGCTGACAGAAAGGCTACAGTAACTCAGATAACACTCTGTTCAATTGTTATGTGGAGAATAGCATCTCAGAATGCACAACACATCGAACCTTGAGATGGATGGTCTACAACAGCAGAAGACAATTTTGGACACTTTACGAGGACCATAATGTTCTTAATAAAGCCCTCAGTAAGTGCAGATACTATCCCCCAACCAATCAGGGAAGTTGGACAAACACAAAACATAACTCCCCAGTCAAGCAGTTCTACCACCAATACATTTATTTAAACTATTACATAAGATAGTGATGTGTGCCAATGCCTGATTTGGCAACTGCTTACCTTGATATAGACCTGCTTCTAATTGCCTTAATTACCTTACCATGCAAGCTGATAGAAGAAAAAGCCCCAACAACTACCTGAGCAAATACATTTTTCAGAGAAAACTCTCGCAGGGCACTGTAGTGAAACTGGATTTCTTGCAAACTGAGCAAATTTAAATGTTAGTCAAAGAGAGAGTACACAAGTTAATTGATGACCCGATTAATCGTCAACTCGTTAAAATCCCCAGTGAGCAAGCTTAAGGCAATTAAGGGGGAGAATTTTAATTGGCAGCGAGAAACTCCTTAGAAAAATACAACACAAGTTCAAACTATTCTTGAAAGTATGTTAGTTGCAAGGAAGCGGAGATGAACAATTTAAATAAATTAGAAATATTATTTTCACAAAACTTTTTTCTTCTTGCTGGTAAAAATGAATGCACATCAGAATGAAACAATAGTGTCAAATTTTGTTAAATGTTACATTTTTATTTATTTATTTACATCTTTACACTTTTTTGGGTGGTCCCAAAAAAAAACAAAAAATCCCTGGCATAAGTTATACGTCTCTCTGTGTCTATACTGACTTGAAATGTTTTTAGTGGTCTGCTTGCATGGCATCAAAGAAGATTTTTTTATTCATTTCTGATGCACAGATGATGTTGAGAGTGAGAGTTCCTGGAACTTGGAATGTTGTACAATGTTTTCTTTTCCTGTCATGTCACTAATGTGAATTACACCACTGCCAGCATTTTGGTATTTTTTTAAGTTACAGAGTTACAGTAAAATAATAATTCTTGGCTGATTCTGCCAGTTGGGCACGCTACTACCCACTGCCCCTTGGCATGCACACATTCCTTGCTCATTTAATAATTTACTCTTATACAACTTACTGTATCATGCACTATACAACATGCACAGAATTACACCATAGATTACATAAATACACATATACTCACGTACTCTTACTCTGAATCCTCTCAACAGGGAAGTATTTCTGGCGTCTAACGCGTGAGAAGCACCTGGTGTCATTAAGGCCAGCACAGATTCATCGTTTCTGGAGGGGTCTGCCTCCCAACCTGGACAGTGTGGATGCTGTATATGAGAGGCCTGGAGACCATAAGATAGTCTTCTTTAAAGGTATTTTATATATTTCTTCAGAAAATTTAAAAATCTAGTTGTACATTGTTGTCTTGTTTACATTTATGGTACTTGCTCATTTGTGGTAATTCCACATTTAAAGAGATCTATAATGGCTTTAAATGGCCCTTTAATAAGATTTTGTTTGACGTTTCAAAAATATTTCAAAATGTAAAAAAAAATAGGTAATATACATACATACACACACACACACACACACACACACACACACACACACACAGCATCCGTATTCATTAAATTCATTATTTTCCTCAAAATTCTAAAAACAATACCTCATAAATGACAACGTGGAAGAAGTTTGGTTGAAATTAAAAATAAATCACATGTACATAAGTATTCACAGACTTTGACATGACACTGAAAATTGAGTTCAGGTGTATCCTGTTTGCACTGATCATCCTTGAGAGGTTTCTACAACTTGATTTGAGTTCACCTCTGGTAAATTCAGTTAATTGACATGATTTGGAAAGGCACACACCTGTCTATATAATGTCCCACAGTTAAAAGTGCATGTCAGAGCACAAACCAAGCCATGAAGTCCAAGGAATTGTCTGTAGACCTCCGAGACAGGATTGTATCGAGGCACAGATCTGGGGAAGGGTACAGAAAAATTTCTGCAGCATTGAAATTCCCAATGAGCACAGTGGCCTCCATCATCCGTAAATGGAAGAAGTTTGGAACCACCAGGACTCTTCCTAGAGCTGGCCGCCCGGCCAAACTGAGCAATCGGGGGAGAAGGGCATTAGTCAGGGAGGTGACCAAGAACCTGATGGTCACTCTGACAGAGCTCCAGCGTTTCTCTGTGGAGAGAGGAGAACCTTCCAAAAGAACAACCATCTGTGTAGCACTCCACCAATCAGGTCTGTATGGTAGAGTGGCCAGACAGAAGCCACTCCTCAGTAAAAGGCACATGACAGCCCGCCTGAAGTTTGCCAAAAGGCACCTGAAGGACTCTCAGACCATGAGAAACAAAATTCTCTGGTCTGATGAAATAAATATTGAACTCTTTGGCCTGAATGGCAAGCATCATATCTGGAGGAAACAAGGCACCGCTCATCACCTGGCCAATACCATCCCTATAGTTAAGCATGGTGGTGGCAGCATCATGCTGCGGGGATGTTTTTCAGTGGCAGGAACTGGGAGACTAGTCAGGAGGATCGAGGGAAAGATGAATGTAGCAATGTACAGAGACATCCTTGATGAAAACCTGCTCCAGAACGCTCTGGACCTCAGACTGGGGCGAAGGTTCATCTTCCCACAGGACAACAACCCTAAGCACACAGCCAAGATAACAAAGGAGTGGCTACGGGACAAATCTGTGAATGTCCTTGAGTGGCCCAATTTTGAACCTGATTGAACATCTCTGGAGAGATCTGAAAATGGCTGTGCACCGACACTCCCCATCCAACCTGATTGAGCTTGAGAGGTCCTGCAAAGAAGAATGGGAGAAACTGCCCAAAAATAGGTGTGCCAAGCTTGTAGCATCATACTCAAAAAGAATTGAGGCTGTAATTGGTGTCAAAGGTGCTTCAACAAAGTATTAAGCAAAGGCTGTGAATACTTCTGTACATGTGATTTTATTTTTATTATTTTTTTTAAATTTGCAGAGATTTAAAAAAAAAAACTTCTTTCACATTGTCATTATAGGGTATTGTTTGTAGAATTTTGAGGGAAATAATGAATTAAATCGATTTTGGAATAAGGCTGTAACATAATAAAATGTGGAAAAAGTGAAGCGCTGTGAATACTTTCCAGATGCACTGTAAAAATATATATATATATTCTATTTGTATTTTTTTAGCACAATTGTACCTGGAGCATAAACACTCTCTTGTAAAGATATTCTTTAAATTATTGGAATTTAATGCTCTTGAGATTTGTAAAAGACATTTTCAATAAAAGTAGAATATAACGCACACATTGCTCCCCGAAGATATAATGTAAGTGTTTGAATCCTCAAATCCAAATGCAACTCAAAATCATGGAGGTTAAACAAATGTGTTAAATGTTTAGATTTAGTTAAATGTATTTCACAGCACGTGTTTTTTCTTACAAGATCTCTATTTATCTGGTTAATAAGGCCTTTATGATTGTACAAGTTTATAAGAAGAGGTTGAAATTCTTCTCTCTCTGATCATCAGGAGGGAAATATTGGGTGTTCAAGGACAATAATGTTGAGGAGGGCTATCCACGGCCCCTCAGTGACTTTGGCTTGCCCACGGAAGGGGTGGATGCAGTATTTGTCTGGCTGCACAACGAGAAGACCTACTTCTTCAAGGACAACCGTTACTGGCGATATGATGACCACCTGCGGCGCATGGACCTCGGCTACCCGAAAGATACGTCACTATGGAAAGGAATCCCACCTCAATTAGATGATGCCATGCGGTGGTCTGACAGTAAGTACTGTAAATCCTGTTATGTTCTTTTTATTTGTTTAAAATTGTAGTCGAACTCCAAAATGTTACATTTTAGAGGATTTCCTGTTTCCCTCACTTCTGATGGAGATAAGTGAGAAGCAGGCAACATCAGAATTATTCATACTTTAGAAATGGACCATATCTTTAAACCCAAAGCATACATCATAGTGGAGGGTACGTACACAATACTGGAACACCATCAGCCTAGGAAGTAATGAAAAATGATTGTATTTAGATGGAGAGCGTGTTAGCGGAGCAGGTCTTTTGATTGGTTGGTTGGTTGGTTGTCATATCAGCAGTTAGGTCTATGTGAGCGGAATGGCGCAGTGTCCTGTAATGCCTAATGCACAGCATTGTACTTAACGCACAGTGTGGTTCTCGAATTCTCACTCTTAAGGATGAAGAGTATGCCTTTGAAATGTTGTGTTAAATAGAATCAAGACTGGGGAACATATATTTGATGTAGTTTGTTAAAAGGCTGATGAAAATAAAGTCCTATTTTTAGTGTTCATCTCAGTATATATTTACTCTGAAATGGTCTATAAAAGAGTTTTTTTTATTTATTTATTTTCAGTCAGAGGAACCATCATTTCAATCAAACAGCCATTGTTCCCAAGTAAATTTGAAAAGTTTAATGTAGGAACTTAAATCTAGTTAAAAAATAATCAACGCATATTTTCCACACTGTATATCAGTAAATACACTGTATTTCTAAATTAACATTGTATAAGAGTGAATCATTTTCTATTATACACACCAATACAGCAATACATTAGGGGAGGGTAAAAACATAGATGTTACGCTGCATCACGCTCTTCATTTAAACAATCTCGATATCGATTCTTAAATCCCAAGATCGATCTTTTACTCTATGCGCAACCCTCCACTACAATGAGAGCAAATCACTCGCATTAGCAACCAAATTTCGCCCTATACAACTAAAAGGTGTTTGGCAACTGGCTAGTGAATGTTTACATTTCACTTAACAGTAATTGTGTAGTGGAGTATTCAGCAACGAGATCCTTTCACTGCGTGTTTAGAGTAAAAGCTGTTCTGTGCAATGCATGTCCAAAGACAAGATCCACACGACCCATTTGTCATTGAATAATGTCTCTTTTAGTACCCTTTCTGTTCTCTACAGTCAGTTGTGGATCAAAAACTACAAAAAAATAAACAATTAATTATAATCATGCATGACACAGATGAAATAAAGCCATTCAAGTCCTTTCTCGTTAACATGCACTTATCTACAGATGCTCTTTACAGAAATGAAGAAACAAAAGGTTTTAGCACGTGTTCAACAAATCACTGTAAATAATTGTAAATAGTACAAATTCTGCAATTAAACGATTAACATTTTACTAAAAAATTATATATGAAATATAATATCTTATTATAATGGGTTTATAAGGCAACGGAGGAGGCAAGAACCGGCTTGACACTATAAATAAAGTTTTATGATAAACTTAAACATAAACACATGCAGGGCAGCTGCCATATTTCCCCCTCTCTTGAACTGACATCGCTCGCCTCATCAGGCTGATAGGGTTTGGCCCCGCCCTCCTACTCGCTACACTTATTTATTGATTGAATACATGGATTGGTTAATTTATAAAAAGCCAAAATGTGAACAAAATGATGAAAAACTATTAAAATAACATTAGTGAAAAAAATATTTTCAAAATGTACCCTGTATAATTAACAGCATTAAGATGGGAGAACATTTATTTCATTTGTAAGCAAAAGGGACATTATAATAGAAATGAACTGAGAGCTTATGAATTGGAATTGAATCAAATCAGGAAATCTGTATCAATACCCGCCCCAACAATACATGGTAATAAACAGCAATATTCACTTACATATGTGTTTTCTAAAACATTTTAGTATAACATTTTAGTATCGAAATTACCAAATCAAACTGTCTTTGCTATAGTTTAAATCAGAGACGCTACTAAAACATCTGCCTTAACAATCTCATGCTCTTTATGGAGCATGTCCATAGTTATTATGATAAACTTGTGTTTGCTCTAGGACACCTGTGTGAACTTGAGGAACTGACTACATACATCTTAGTGGACCAGTTGGTTAAAAGTAATTTACAAACTTTTTCAAAGTCTAGTATCACTTGTTTGCAGAAGCCACTTGGTAAAAAACATTTATACATTTTTAAATGTGTGTGTGAGAGAGATATATATATATAAAAATATATATATTTTTTTAATGCATTTGGCAGACGCTTTTATCCAAAGCGACTTACAGTGCACTTATTACAGGGACAATCCCCCTGGAGCAACCTGGAGTTAAGTGCCTTGCTCAAGGACACAACGTGGTGGCTGTGGGGATCGAACCGACAACCTTCTGCTTACGAGTTATGTGCTTTAGACCGTTATTTAGTGTCCATATACTTTTTGGATCCACTATATAGCTAAAAGCATTCTTCTCAAAACACAGATTATCTCTACATATATTTTATTCTATGTTTGGGGTCTGTCTCTCTCTACACTAACACAGTATGGTACACACACACAGATCTTCCCTTCAGTGGCAGCTCTGTAGGCAGCAAGATCTGAGGTTGTGCCAACCCAACAGGTTCTGTTCATAGCTGTTTGAACTGAGAGCGTGAACAGGTCAAACTGTAAAGTGAAGTTCCCTGGCATCTACAGGAAGAAAGAACTGTCTTAGACCTGGGGTTTGGCAACAGGATCCAGATCAAAGAGACAGCACTGAAGGCCAATTGAACCCACCGAGTGAAAGAGAGAGATAATGGAGCTCTTATTGAGATAGGACAAAAGCAAGTACTAGACTGCACAAAAGGAATAGCTTTCCATGAAGTGTCAAACCAAGGTGGTCTCCATAAGCGATTCCAGACCCTCCAGAGATGGCCCCTATGAAAGTCCATCTCCCCTTTTCCACCAAAATGGTGCCGGTGCTGGCGGGGGGAGCTGTTGAACTCTTTAAGAACTGGCTCACGTTTCCACTGATTTCAGAGCCATATAATGACAAAGCTGGAAATAATACGATATAAACTATAGTTTTGAGATCATATTCTGCCACCTAAAATAATTTAATTCTGTGTTTTTCAATCATCACTTTGATGTAACTATCAAAAGTAAATGTAAATATCCATCCATCCATCTTTTATAGCCGCCTGTCCTGTGTAGGGTCGCCGGTAGTGCTGGAGTCTATCCCAGCTGTCTCGGGCTGAAGGCAAGGGAAATGTAAATATTTAATGAATAAAGTTCATAGCAATCAAGTCACATGTATGATATTTGTGAACAAAATAATGTTATTTCAGAAGAACGCTCCAAATCAAGAGACAGGACAAAAATCAAGTGATTAAAATGGAAACAACTGAATGCGTGTTATAGAGTTATAAAGAACTGTTAAAAAAACATCTCAAGAATTCTGCATTCTGCTCAGTTTGCAGCATTGCACTTGGCTTTTAAGCACAAGGACAGCTTCAATGTGAACTGCACCATAGAAGTCAATATATAGTTTTTTCCATTTCCAAATCATGACATAAACAATCAAGAGGTAAAATGTAAACAAAACAGTTGCAATTTTGATTGGTTTATTACAAACAAATAAAAAGTTACTTGGGTGAGTTTTAAACCTGCCGCAACACTCAAAGCAGAAAACATAGCTGAAAGGGCTGAAATTCTAGAATCGCCCCTGGTGGTCTCAAAACAGGAAGTGGAGCTGACAAAAAATTGCAGAGAGAAAGTGAAACAACATTTGGTGATGTATATGACAGATAATATTTTTTTTCTGTGTGTCAACTTGTATTTTATTTCCTTTTTCACTCTCTTTCTGTCCAGGTGCATCATATTTCTTCAAGGGAAAGGAGTACTGGCGGGTGGCAGGCAGCGATATGGAGGTTGAAGCAGGTTATCCACGGCCCATCGGCAAAGACTGGCTCGTGTGCTCAGAAATGCAGTCAGACTCCCCGGAGATGCAGAACAACTCAAACACAAGACTCCACGGGCAGCACCACAAAGATCATGCAGAAAATGGCAATGAAGTGTGTTCCTGCACTTCGGACTCAGCCTCGCCGCTGGGGACGCGACTCACTCTCACGCCCACTTGGGTGTTAACGCCACTCTGGACGCTCACTCTCGTGCTCTCCTCTGCTCCTCTATGATAAGGGCAGAGCCACAGGCCTGTACTCAGACTCCAGGACTGGAACATACAGCAGCCTGTGGATGGAGAGTGCAATGAGAGGATCTGGAAAAGCCTTTCGCCAGCTGGGACTGGTGGAAAGGCTTCAGCACTTCAATAAATGAAGGGATTGGCTCACCTTTTTTCATTTGTTTTGATTTGTATTTTTTTTTTCAACTGGAAATTCTGTATTATTATTATTATTATTATTATTATCATCAGGGCTGTCAATCGCAAAATAAATCGTATAAATAAATATTTGTTGAGAAAAACCACCAAAGGAAGATATTACAAAGATATTCCGTCATTGTGGCTGACGACTAAACTATTGAAGATAGACAATACATAAAGTGGCTTTTAAAAGGTCAATTTATTGTTTGATTTATTTCTATTTCTTTCTTCCTTTTTTTTTTTTTTTTTACTGTGGATGGATTCGTTTTGCCAGTGTGTCATGCCTTGCTCTGTTTTTTAACATTTCTTGCCATGAACATTGCTTTTTAAAGACACTGTGTAAAGTGAAAAATAGTTCAACTTTAAAGAACTTGGCTTGATACCAAAAATATTCTTCACATTTAGGAGACTCTAAAAGCTTGAATTTCTCTGATGATAGAACAATATCGTGTCACATAATTTACTGGCAGGTCAGGGGGCATTATAAAGGCCAAGTCAACACTAATACATTTAAGTTTGAAACATCCCTTTCAGTTTCCTGACATCATCTTTTTCTAAAGTATGTGGTTATAGAGAGCGTTTCCGAAATGAGGTGTAGCAAAATCAATGCACTTTCAAACGAAAACAAATGGACAAGGGACATAGCCTAAATGCATTATTTTTAACGCATTTAAAAAATACATTTAACGACATTAACATGTTAAATTGATTATTATTATTATTATTACTTGAAACATTCAGATTCATTTTAAACTGTTTTGAGTTTATTTCAAGAGATTAAATGCGCAAGTTATTTAGCCAGCATTTCGAGTCGTTTCCATTGATGAAAGATTCAGTAATAATAATGATCATGATGATGATAAAAGTAATAATATCTCTATTGGGAAGGTGGCAGAAATCTCTTAATTGGAGCTTCTTGCTGGCTGCAGATTAGAGGCATCATATGAGACCATGAGTCACAACTTTAAAGGAATTGTTCACCCAAGAAGAAACATTCTCTCATCATTTAGTCACCGTCATACCATTCCAGATGTGAATATGCTGAACACAAATGACGAATTTTAGGAGAATATTTCAGCTCTGTAGGTCCATACTATGAATGTGAACAGTGACCAAAACTTTGAAGCTCCAAAAAGACATAAAGGCAGCATAAAAGTAATCCATATGACTCCAGTGTTTCAATCCATGCCTTCTGAAGAGATAAGTGTGGGTGAGAAACGTATCAATATTTAAGTCCTTTTTTACCATCAATCTCCACTTTCACATTTTTCTTTTGTTTTTGGCATTCGCATTCTTTGTGCATATCGCCATCTACTGGGCAGGGAGGAGAATTTATAGTAAAAAAAAATCATTTAAATATTGATCTGTTTGAGTTCTGAATATATAGAATTAACCACTAGAGTCTTATGGATTGCTTTAACGCAGCATTTATGTGCTTTTTGGGTGAACTATCCCTTTAACCACACTTCAAGTGCTTTACGAATCTAGTCACTCATTTATTATTAGCACTTTTTAGATCTTTTCTTACAGAAAGCATAATCCTTTACAAAAACTCCTGGTTCCTTATTCTATCCCTGTCCTTTCTCACTCTGATCCATCTATCTCCAAAGTTGCGCCACTTTAGCATGCCACATTTCAGCGCAAAATACTATTGCTTTACACATTGCAAATTGCGGCCATGTTTACGTTATTATCTACCGGAGTTCTCCCCTTGGTGTTTTTTGCTTGGTCTGCCTTGTTCTAAGCATTTATAGTTACTCACCTTTAAAACTGTCTGTATTTTGTTATAAAGACAACAGATATCACAATTTGTGATACCACAAATGTGATTGCTCATAGCAATGACAGTTACGACAGTTTAACTGACTGTATGTTTGTTATAATCACCACTGCTATTGTGTTCATAAAGGGCATGCATGATTCTGGATTCACCAGAGCTAAATACATTTTACAGCTTTGTTTATATCACTATATTTTCTATATTTTATCTCTCGTTACAGTCTTTCCAACTCACATTATTCAGTCAGAGCGCAGAGGACATTTTGACAAAAACTTCAATGGACTGGGAGGATGTTTGACATATTCTGGGCTGTTGAGTGTGTACTCAGACCATATATGGAAAGAAATGCTTATATACTATATATAAAACATATACATATATATATATATTTAAGGTAAAAATCTTCTATGGCAATGTTATTCTGAGCTGTCTTTTATAAGGTGAAATATTTTTGTAGAAAAATAAAGAGGAGTGAGCAAGCCTGCATGATGACTACAGTAATTTCATGTCACACTGAGACCAAATACGAGATCCATGGAGCTTTCCCCAAAGACATGACAGCTGCTGTCACACACACCAGCAGGCATCCTATTCGCACCAGTGTTTATACCACGCTCTCCCACCAATGCCAAAATAACATGATGTCACCAATCAGAATTGTTTTACGACCCCATAGCTGTTAGTATCATGTTCCCGTTTATTTGTGTGGAAGCATACGTGTTCTACTGTGCCTGTCTTACTATAATTCAAGGAGGGGCTTCATATAACACTGAAACACTGAGTCCATACTAAATACATACCTTACAATGGGTATGGAAACTATCTGTCTCCTTGGTAACAAAACCACTCTGCACTGTGTAGGGGAAATGCAGATATGAGCGAGATGTAGGTATTTTTTGTGTGTGGGTGCAGGTAAAAGATTAGAAAAAGTGTTGAAAGCAAAACCAATGACTCTGAATGATGTTTCGGTTATCTTGCAGCAAATTTAACCAAAGTGCCTTAAGCAACAGGAATTTTTCATCAAAGCTTCTAGGGCTACTAATTAGCATGCATGGCTGCCTGGAGACCGGCTGTGCCCATAGGTAAGCAGAGTGGTCATGTTCCAATGACTGAAACTATATTTTTTGAGCCAAGGGACTACATGCTGGGATTACATATTGAGATTTCAATGCTTGGGTTTTGCTTTTTCCTTAAAGTATTTAATTTGACGGCAAAACATAGACAAACTGATTGTACGCTTATGGTCGAGCAAAATTAAAGGCATAGTTCAATAAAAAAATAATTTTCAGAAATTGAAAGTGATTTCAGAGATTTTTAGTAAAAAAAGGTCTTAAATATTGATCTGTTTGTCACGTACACCTACAGTATTATATTGCTTCAGAAGACATCCCACTTGCATTGTATGGACCTACAGAGTTTGGATATTCTTTTAAAAATCTTTGTTTGTGTTCAGCAGAAGAAAGTCTGGGATGTCATGAGGTTGAGTAAATCATAAGTTCGCCGTCTGTCGCTCACTTCGATGTCGTGTCGAAGAAGCGAATCTAGGGGTCTCTCGAGCGCCGAATATGCCTCTGATGCATGAAAAAAGGCCAATGAGAAGTTGGCAGACAGTGTTTGCATACCCCGCCCCCGGACATATGGGTATAAAGGCGAGGAAATACTATGAGTTCATTCAGAAATTTTCTTCGGAGCCTAGTGTCGCTTCTTTAACACGACCTCAAAGTGAACAACAGACGGGGAACATCTAGGTTACGTATGTAACCTCCATTCCCTGATGGAGGGAACGCGACGTCGTGTCCTCCCGGCCACGTCGCTGAGCCGAGCCACTGAGGTGGCCGGACACTCCCGGCTCCTCAGAAAAATCCTGAATGAACTCATAGTATTGCCTCGCCTTTATACCCGTATGTCCGGGGGCGGGGTATGCAAACACTGTCTGCCAACTTCTCATTGACCTTTTTTCATGCATCAGAGGCATATTCGGCGCTCAAGAGACCCCTAGTGTCGCTTCTTCGACACAACGTCTCATTCCCTCCATCAGGGAACGGAGGTTACATACATAACCTAGATGACAATTTTCATTTTTTTTGGGTGAACTGTCACTTTAAGTGGGTGTAAAAGGTTTTAGTCACTCTACCTGGCTGACCTGGGTTCTGAGAGACCCAAAGGCCCTTTTAATATAAAAATAATAAAATAAAAATATTTACAATTGAAATGTCATGTTGTTGACTTTTTCTAATATAATCAGAGAACTGATTATGAACCAAGTCAACACATCTGCAAAACCTTTTCTTACTCAGAAAAATAAACTAGTATAATAAACTTAACTCAAATGCAGTGGCGGGCCATACATTAAAAGTCTAGGCCTTCTGTGTGATTCATGCCATTAAGAAAGCACAGTTTCACAATGAATAAGACACCATATGCCTTTGGGCATCATACGTTATGTCGCAGCTAACTAGCAATACAAATTGACATTTTAAAAACACCTCCATACACCAAAGCCAAAACTTGGAACAACACTTAATGCTCAAGCAAGTATAATTTTAACTGCAGCATGACTGTTTTGTGAAATGAACGTCTCCCGAACAGACGTTCAAAAATCAATAGTCTGTACTACCTAGAAAAATGTATCTAATAATATTTGCAATTTAAATGTTGCTTGCAATAAATGTTGTTTCATCAGGGTACACGGTTATGCTGCGTTCCATTCAAGTTGGATGTGGGATATTCTTACTTGATATCTCCAACCATAAATGCATTCCATTCCCCGATATTGGGAACTGCAATGCTCCCGTTAGCTTAGCTGGGGTTTGAATCTCATTACTGATGTCTCCTAGCAACCCAACTGATAAACAATGCTGCAGCATTAGCATTTGTGCTTCAGGTGTACGATTATCAAAAGAGATTATAGTGTTTTATACACCTGTTTCTGCAGGCATTTGTTAAACAAGCATGTTTGTTAATATCACGTAATGTGGAAACAAACTAATTTATAGATATTACTTAATAAAGTGAATGTTTATCACTTTGTATATCTCCTATATGAGTGTCGACATGTTTCTGTGACATCATGCCCCTGAATCTCGGCGAAATCGGAGTTGAGAATTTCTGGAGCCTACAAATTGTAATTCTGACTTAAGATGCAATCCGTTTAACTTTTCCAAGTAGAAAGTTGTAAAATACGACTTTCCGAGTTGAATGGAACTGAATGCTCAAGCAGCCTAATTTACACATAGAAAACTACTGATGTTATAACAATGCAAAAAGCACTTGCCAATTTACTTGAAGTGAAAAGCAGTCCTCCTTTCCTGATTAATAAAGTAAGCAACCACACGGTCATGCAGAACATCTCTGGTTTTTAAATCCATAAGGATCTCTTTCTCAACGACGATAGCGGCGGCGGCGACGACGACGACAATCGACTCGTCAGCAAGGTATCGCGCACTTCGCATTCAAATTACGTCACTTAAAGCGTGATTGCGTCACTCAAGGCCAGCTAGAAGGCCTCGACCGGGACATAAACTAAAAAAAAAAAGAAAAAAAGACCGGGACATATCCTAAAGATTACACCCACCAAGAACAAATAAATCAATCTGATTGGATGATGAATCTGACAAACTCACTTTAGTTGCCCTTTCATTTGCACCGTTGAAGGATTCTGAAGAAACTCTGAAGGCCTGAGGGGGTGGAGCTCAAATTCGCCCTCTGTTTCAGGCATTTGCAGTGTCGATAGATTTAACGACTTTTTTCTACAAAGCACTTAGCGACAAATCTAGCGACTTTTTGGACAAGCCTTAGCTACTTTCCGTAGAGGAGTCGCCAGTACTCGCGAGGTCTTGCTTTCCCGCCGCAGGCACACCTTTCTCTGCATCTACTCTATTCAGTGAGTGGCAGACAGAGGGGCAGCACATTCATTTACATTACATTTATTCATTTGGCAGACGCTTTTATCCAAAGCGACTTACAAAAGAGGAAAAACATAAGCGAATCATCTTAAGGAGACAGTGGTACGAAAAGTGCCATACTACAAAGTTTCACTTAGGTTTATCACAAGAGCAGGCAACAGCAAAGGAAACTATGCCACAATGTGCATGTTTTCTATGCCACTTTCTTCAAGTATATTTACATTTACATTTATGTATTTGGCAGATACTTTTATCCAAAGCGACTTACAGTGCACTTATTAGAGGGACAATCCCCCTGGAGCAACCTGGAGTTAAGTGCCTTGCTCAAAGACTCAATGGTGGTGGCTGTGGGGATCGAACCGACAACCTTCTGCTTAACAGTTTAGCGCTTTAGCCCTAAAGTATTTTATTTATTTTTTAGAATAAATGTCTATATATTTAGAATAAATGACTGCACCAAGGAGAGGGGCTTTTCACTAATAATTTGTTTATTTTGCACAGGGCAATAAATCATTTTAATTCTTTTGGTGTTATTGGAATACATAACACTTCAAAATCAATAGAAATCTTCACACTAAATTGAAATGGGCTGTTGCTGCTATTTTGTTCATTTTACAGGAAAAATCACTGCAAAAAGAATGACAAAACACTGCAAAAAATGATTGACAAAATACAAAAGTACAGCAACTTAACTGAAATTATTACAAAAAAAGGTATTGAACTTTGAAATAAAATCTGTTACTGATTTTGTAGGATCTGTAGGCCGTTGTTCTTTAGCAAGTCAAAAACTGTTTTTTTTCATCTCCTCAGCTGTTGTTTTTGACACATTGCAGACCTGGAGGAAGAGCTTCTTGACTTACATTTGATACACATAACGCACAACAAGAGACACCTACTTGCAATGAGATACATCAGTGGTTTCATCTATAAGTACTGAATATATATTGGCTTCCTCTATTTCTTTCCTTATCTCTATATGTGCGAATCTGTCCAGGGCTTTGATGAGACCATTTTGTGTTCTGTTTGAGAGGAGTGAATCTTGACACCTCTTCTTACCCATTTTCTGGTCTTTGTACAGTTGCCCTGGTTTGAGCTTGTGGCAGACTCTGAAAGCCTTCCCCTGCCGTGCAAGATATAAAGTTATGTCAATTAATCTAGTCCAAATTTCTCTGTTTCTTTGTTTCTCTCACTCTCTTTTTGCCTTGCCTTGAAAATCTGAAAACTCAAAAGCTGCTTGTAAAGCACTCTTTTTGAATGTGTTCTATCACACCTTGCTTGTTAAGTGGGCCTGTGAGTCTGCGTGCTCTTGCATTTTTTCAAGTCCCTTTTTCCAGTTGTTTACCCCAGCCACTCTCCACGTACTCTTGTTGTAATTTGGTTCATTAAGAAAAAGCCGACAGCTGAAGCAGTACATACTGTCCTTGTCAGGTGAATACTCCAATCATGGCTTATTTTTATACCACGTCTTTTGAAATGATCGGCCTTCAGTGTTTTTGAAATCTAAGGAAAGGTTGGCATGGTCCTCTATCAGCACACATTTTCACATAGCTGGCAATACACTTGAGATCAAAAGCTTGGTTGTGGATGGGATCTGTTGGATACTTTTAGGATGCAATTTTTTATATGGCCTACACTACTCACAGTTTCCTCATCCTCTTCTATTGCTTGCTCAAACTCAATATTATCCACCGTTTCCCCTCCAGTGGCCTCTTCAACACTGACAGTGATTTCCTGATCATCTTTGTCAGGTGTTGCCTCTAAAGCCTCCTCCTGTCTTTCAGGTGTTACTTAAGAGATCTCTACTGCTCTCTCAGGTGTAACACTTTCAACATCTGAGTTATGTGTTCTCTCGTGTTTTGCTTCTGGTACCTTGTTTAACCATGCATTTAGCAATTTGCTACTTTTGGCTGTTTGCTGGCACTCCTTCTCCTTCCTTTTCTGTATCCTTTCTTTTTCTGGTATTGTGCAGCCAAGCAACAGAATACTGAATTACCTACCTATACAACAAACTAATAAAATGGATAGTTGTTAGATGAGGAACCTACGATCAGAATGATCAAGTTACTGATTAAGGCAGGCCACTTTTTTCATGTAGTGGTCAATTTTTAGGTTTTGGTCTATTTTGCTTCCATGTCTTCTTTTTGACTCTAATGGAAAGAAAACTTCCAAAATACACATTTAGATGGTGTTTGTTTTAAGCCTACTACCCTCCATCTGTTTGCATTTGTAGATTTCTTCTAAATTAACCAAAACAAGCTAATCTGCATATTTAAACATAACATTTCAGGAGAAAATGCTCTTGATGTAAGTCATTAACTGGGGAAGTTCTGTGATGATTTACTGCTTTAGTTATTTTGTTCCTATTCACCTGCAGTGCCTTCTCAAATGTATGCAAATTAGAACATTTTAATTAGTTACCGCCTAATTTGCATATCAATGTGGCAATTGTGATGACGTAATTAGAAATTTTTACTGTATTCATCTGTAGTGTCTCGATTAAGTACAATACATTAGCCATGTATGGCCATGATATATTGCCTTAGCTAAACTTTATAGCTAACTTATTACATTAGCTAGTAGTTCATGAGTCACGCATGTTAGCAAGACACAAGTTAACTATATTTGGCTTTGATTTTTTTATTCAGTAAATATATTTGTTTGACAGGGAAGCCGTACGCAAACAGGAATATATATATATATATATTCTTTTATTAAAAACGAAAAAAGCACCCCAGAAATAAGGGCGCTTTCTCTCGAGGAAGAAAAAGGGCAGGTGTTCAAGCCCCCTTTGATGTCTATGTCAGTGTTTCCACTGCATGGAAATGGAGTTCTTTGTTTTTCTTATCCCATTGGTTAGATATCTCTGAAAACAAAACTTAACATCTTATGTTATTTTATATCAAGTAAATGTATTCTATTTTAATGATGTTTGAATATTTTACTGGAAAACAAGACAAAGAAAATAAGAGAACTTATTAAATATTTCAAAAAGTCCTCAAAATGAAAAAATGATACATAAATGTCTGAGAGACACCATGAATAAAGCCACATTATTTATACTTTTTGAGGGAAGCAACTTACTAATGGCTTACTTATAATGTCCCTGCACAATAAACTGGGACAGGAGAAAGTATTTTAACATCACACTTCACATTTAACACCACAAATCAAAGTCTCTCTGCGAAAACAGCACCGGCTCCCTTTCTGTGGTCTAATGGATGTAAGCATTGTTTATTTTCTCTTAACACTTCTGTCTGTGTTGTTATTCTTCGTTACTCATTGCATAGTATCCATAACATAATAACAATTAACACAGTGCCATCTAGTGGCTTTTTTGAGTAACAGGCACAATCAATGAATGAATAGCATTACCCCCTTCCCAGTCCGCCCCTGCTGTATGACATTTACGAGCAATGAGAGAGCTGTTCCACCTTAACTTAAGGGCTTTTTTTTCTCTTCAATTAAAATTATTGATTCATAGACATATAGCAAAAACAAAACCAACATTTATACATTGAATCCACATTTAACCCCCACTATTACCACTCCCCAATCACCAACCCCACCCTGACCCCCAACGAACACCTCTGTGGTCACAAATAAGAATACAGACACACACACACACACACACAAAAGAAAATATAATAATCAAATATAATTAAAACTAAACTGCTCTCTGCACAGCCCCTCCCGAGAGTCCCCCAAAAAGTACTTGCCCCATTTCATATCAAACAAATTCCAAACACCCAACCTTCTTCTTGACCCCTCCTGAAAGCAGCCACCATCCACATCTCAGTACACCACTCCGGAAATGAGGGCACTCCATCTGACTTCCATCCCCTTAAAATAATTTGCCTGCCAATCATAATGCTGGTCAGAATAAAAAAAATTGTGTTTATCCACCAAATTTATTACCGCCCATCACCCAAAATATGAAAATGAAATTTAAGTGCCCAAAATGTCACACATAACACTCTTGAAAACACACACCCAAAAAATATGGGTTGTGTCTCCATCTTCTGATTGGCATTGCCAGCAGGTGGGTGTGTTTGTCAGACCAAGCCTATACCATCTTCGAGGGTGTCCAATAGAATCTATGTAAAATCTTGAATTGCATCAAATGCACCCCTGCGTCTCTAGATCCATACTTGACATTTTTTAGAATCCTAGCCCACACTCCCTCCTCCAATACCAATATTAAATCTTTCTTCCATAATCTCTTGATAGCAGTTAAAGCTCCATCCCCCAGACTCTGAATTAGCAGGGAGTAATACACTGATGCCTCAAGACCTTTTCCAAAAGCAGTAATCACCACTCCCAGAGTACCTGCCGCTTGGGGATACTACAGCGCTGCTGTAAATACCTAAAGAACTGCGATTACTGCGCTAGGTGGAACCAGCACAAAAAGAAACAAAGGCGGCGCTAAGCTTCCTCGGACGGTCAAGTGAATTTTCAGTGAGTCGATCCGCTCGGCTGCAACATGAGTGTCACCAAATGACTTACTCAGTCCATTGACTTTATGAAGGACAATGCTTGTTGTGGGCATCCTTTGCATCTATTCTCAATTTGACCAGGAACATCACTGCAAAAGCGACCTTGCGTTGATGTAAGAGCAATCCTTAAATCGAACATGTTTCTCACTTGTCGAATTTGCGAAGTCTGGGAAAAAGAAAATGCTGTGGTTCTTCCAAGAAAGCCTTCCTTTTCTCCTCGCCTCGTTTAACACAAGCTTGAGCACGCAAGTGTCTTTTAATGTCTCCAGAGCCCGAGGATTTTGAATTCTTTTACGTATTGCCTTCTTAGAACATTTAAGGTTCAATAGCACTGGTTTATGACATGAAAAGTATTAAAACTAGCAAAGTGCGCAGAGCTCGCAGTTCACACGACCGAACCTTGCATGGCATCACGTGACTCCCGTGCTGAAGGTCTTTGAAATGAACAAAAGCAGGAAACCAATCGATTCCCTCTTGGGCCTTCACATTTCACCCTACTTATGCCAGGCTGAATGCACACAGAGCCCTGGGTCTGCAAATACAGTTCAACAGTGGTCTTTACTGTAATATACCTGCACCTTTCACTGACCAACAGGCTGCTTTTGATAACCTTTAGCTCCTAACACATGTGAGGAGCAGTTCGGCTCAGTGGCTGTGTGGGTTTGTTTGTCATGAGTTTAGCTGCTATATAGTTCCATTTGATAAGCTGACAGTTGACTTGTGTGAACACCAGGGATTTGCTGCGCAGACCCTTTACAAGTTAACACACCTTTCTCCAACTGGGAAGCAGCAGCACTTTGATGTGCATTTTACATCAGTGACATTGCTGCAGCTGTACACTGCAGCCTAGTCAGCTGGCCCCATTGGCAAAGGAGGTTTCTGCATGGGGGTCATTGGCAAGGTTGTCCGAGGTGATACAATTTTCATTTTAAAACACGTGTCAAATTATGTGTGTCCATATAGTTTTTGTTGTTTAAAAAAATATTTTAGCAGTTTATACACAATTTTTTCATTATTATTATATTCTTCCTATAATATACCCTTCGACCTTGTGTGTACGCCAATTTAATTAAAATACATTTAAAAAAAAAAAAAAACACTTTCAAACATATTTTTCAAAGTAATTGTTTTTAATGTATTTTCAATATTTATACACTTTGTGACCAGATAAATGCTAATTTTCCATAAGGTGTGCCTTTAGCCCCATTGTACCCTTTTCTAAAAAGCTTCCACCAACTATAGTCAACCTGGGTAAAGTCTCACGAGAGTTGCATGATACATTCATACAGTGTTTATTTGAAATCCCACAGAAACCCTACACCTACGACCCCTAAACCCCAACTTAACTTTAGTAACGACTGCGACTCTCGTGAGACTTTCCCTGCCCGAGGGTTACCTTCTAGACACGACCGTCTACGGCATTACTACAGAATATTAAAAGAAAATGAAGCTCCAACTTGAATTTCCACCGGTTCAACATGCTTTCAAAGGGCGTTTTCTCCGGAGCAAAAGTGACTGATCATCGTTGACGCAAAGTTTGAAAAGGATCCCTCGGGTGACGAGAGGTTTGAAATCACAAGCTTGTGAGCAGACTTTGAGCAGCAAAAGAGGCAGCATAAAAGAACAATTTGATAGCTTTCACCATCATGTGTCCAGCTAGCACCTGCCATCCTAACCTGCAGGGGAAAAGGCAAGCATTTCAGATGCAAATTATGAAATAATTTTAAGTAACCTTGTTAGAGTAAAAATGGGTCACAATGCACGATGTTAAATGCTCTCAGCTGGATCTTCCAAATGCCTTTCCCCAGGCCCTTTTGTAAACGCGCAGTACCCTCTTGTGGTATTGTTGAAGAAAGCATGTTACGTGTTTCTTAGAGGATGTCTCGTTAATTAATTAAATTTTGTCTGCATTATGCAATTTACTTGGTACATCTTTCAAAAAAAAAAGAAAAAAAAGTAGCATGATGGAAAGCTTTTGAAAAAGCAGATGATTTTAATAATTAAAAATATTATTTTGCCGACATTACAGCAAAACCTGACGATACTTTTGCAACTTGCTTTTGACTATTATATGTCATATATCATTATACATCAAGTCAGCTATGATGATAAGATATGATGATATATTTGTATAGAGTTTCGAAGTAGTATCAAAGCAGACCCTGTTATGTACATGTTAATAGTCTTAAAACACTTTAGTTTGTGGTCTAGAGAATTATTGATTTCATGATTATACTTGTGGCAATTCTTTGCAGAATATTGCTCAATGGGAAAACATGATCTGATGGCTGGAGAAAATTGTAATTTAACTGAAGTATATATTGACTATCTATCTGTCTATCTATCTATCTATCTATCTATCTATCTATCTATCGTAACACTTTACAATAAGATTACATTTGTTAGCATTAGATTAAAACATTAGTTTACATGATCTAATACTACTAATACTTATTTTTACAGCAATTATTAATCTCAGATAATGTTAATTTGATCATATAGTAATACATTTTTATGTTGTATATGTTAACATTAGTTAGTGCACTATGAAATAACAATGAACTATTGTATTTTTATAAACTTGCATTAACAAAGATTAACAAATGCTGTGAAAGTATATCGTTCATTGTTAGTTCAGCTAATGCAATAAATTATGTTAATGAATGGAACCTCATCATATATTGGTATATATTTCTAACATTTCAAAATAATTGCTTCATGTCACTTAATATCACTTTTTATTTATATATATATATATATATATATATATATATATATATATAATCTTTTGAGTTTATTTGTTTCTTTGTCATTGCGTGTGACGTGCTCGCGACAGAGTTCCCCTGACGTCAACACGCAGTTTGGATGTGATGGATGCGCGCATGCGCAGCGCTGCAGAATTCGACTAAATAGAGGTCTTTGTTGAGACCAATAGACAAATCTTACTCATGCTTTTCAGATACCTCAGGGAAATATACTTCAATGAATAAGCAGTGTTGAATTCAGTCGAGACCCTGCAAGACAAATGCAAGCGCCACCGTAGCATGAGAGGACATACGCAGAGCTGACAACATCGGATATAAACAAGCAAACCCAGTGTTCTCGTCTTAAGGGGGTATTGTTTTTTTGTCGTTTTTTTTTTTTTTTACGTAGGTTGGTTTTATTTTGAAATCGCGACAATTGGTTGATCGACATGGGGAAATAACCTAATTAAAAGTAGAATCATGAAAAAACAGTGGGATTTTTCTTTGGAAAGGCTGCCCATGGCACGCAGAAGAAGTGAGGTACAACTTTCAAGCTGCCTCGTCCAAACAGAGGAGAAGGGGGAACCAGAGAGAGGATATCTATGGGCCAGCTCTATCCTTCATATTTCAGATAAATAGTCAACATTTGGGAACGTGAAAGAGGATGGAAACTGTCGGGAAATTCGAGTTCAGCAGAAAGGATCTTGTAGGACATGGAGCATTCGCAGTGGTGTTCAAAGGCAGGAATCGAGAGGTGAGAAAATATAATTTGGCAATTTATAACGAATAGTTTTTATCTAAAAGCACTGGCTTTGTCGTGTATTCGCCTAATACTACTTTTGTTGTTTGCTCACTTATTGGCTGCACAACCGACATACCACCTTAAAGACACAGTAGGCCCTGAGCACAACAGATGGAGGCGAGAATGAGAGATTAAATGTATAATACTATCTAAAATTCATGATTAACAATCCTAAAAGAGACGTGTCTTGCATCTGAAGCTCGTTACACTTATACATTTATTTTGTTCATATTTAAACAAAGCATTAGTGTGCTAATTTCCGGGTTTACAGTTTTGGGGGTGCAGACAATCAATTATCGACAATTATTCAGACAAATATTGCAAGCACTCGTACAATGCTCCTTATGATCATGGACATGCATGGACATGTTGCACAGTATATGCACTCACAAACATAATCTATAGAGAATTGCGACCAAACCACTAATATTGCATTATTTGCATTGCATTTTCTGGACAGAAGCACGATTGGGAGGTTGCAGTCAAATGCATAAACAAGAAGAATTTGGCCAAATCCCAGACCCTTCTCGGGAAAGAGATCAAGATATTGAAGGTAATTTATGGTTGTATAAGCAATGCAATTCTTGACAGAATTTCCATGATCTAACTGCGAGCAGTAGCCAGTACAAAATATGTCTTGTTTGCTTTTTTCTAGGAACTCAAACATGAGAACATCGTTGCATTACATGACTTTCAGGTAGGTTAATCATGAAATGTGGAGCGATGTCCCAGTTTTCAGTGCAATGTTTTCAACTCTAACGAGTCTAAATTATCTTATACAAATAACTGTAACTTTAGTTATTTGCCCAAGATCTCAAAAACAGACGGACAAATTTTGTTTCTCCATCGTCCAAGTCTTTAGCATGATTTTCTCTTTTATAAATGCTCTGATTGGCTCAAAGCAGTCACGTGTTCTTGTGTTGACATGACATGTGCGCTTGTTTTTAATGGTTAATCTGCAAGAATGATGCATTATGGGTATTGCAGTTTTGTGTACACATTTACATCCTTGTTATAGACGTATACTGTAGACTAATAGAATTATAGTATCTATAAAATGTCTAGCTAGGTTTTATTTTGTGTGCATGCTGAAAATACGAAAAAGTTTTATTGCATAAAAAAAGAGAGGGTCAACAGATCTTAATCTAGATTTTAATTTATTGTGTGCTACTCTATTCTGGATTCTGAGTTCATTGGCACTCAGGGAAAATATATCTTGCAACAGTGGAGTGAGACTGGTGAAATGTTTTCATTTGATGTCTTCCTTCAAACTGTTTGTTTCTTGGTATTTGCTTTGTCCACAGGGTAATCACAAGGTTAATGTGTCAGGCATGTTTATATGATGTAGCTTAAAGGAATAGTTCACCCAAAAATGAAAATTATATCATCCCATATGTGTATGACTTTCTTCTGGAGAACACAAACTAAGATTTTTAGAAGAATATCTCCGCTCTGTACATCCATACAATGCAAGTGAATGGTGACCAAACCTTTGAAGCTCCAAATGAAATATAGTTTGAAATAAGTGTTTGCTTTTAGCAATTTTGTGTATGTCTCATTTGCCATCATTAAATTGTATTCTGTTACTATTGGCATTATATCAGCCAATGATCTGTATCTGCCGACCACTACAAAAAAAAATAATGTGGTGGTACCATTTTACAATGAAAGTATCAGATAGTAATACAATAATATTTTGATATATACCATGTTTCTGAATGTACCATGCTATTGACATGGTTCCAACCAAGATGGCTAAAAAAAAACTACATGGTACTTTTGGTACGTTTTTGGTTGTGTTTGCTATTTCTGCTAAGGTTTGGTGTTGCTTTTGTTTCCTTCGTATTCGTGCAAATTTTTTGAGAGAAAGTTTAATCTATTCAAAAGAGCATACTCTGTGTGTTTTGAAGAGCTACAGCTCAAGTGTCTCAGCACAGTTCATCCACACAAGATTCTCTGGTCTGAGCTGTTCTCTTCTCACATCTCCTGAATAGTCACACCACTTTCTGGGGTCATGTTGACTGTCTATGAATTGAATGGCATTAATGTTCATGTAGCTCTGCCTGCTCTACTCCTGAGGTGAAAGTCTGTGTTTGAGCTACTTGGCTTCTTGCCACACATGACAAACTTGTGCTTGTTTGTGTGAATGTGGGAAGTACACCAGGTACTGTGTTTATTTTGGCATCTCTTCCCAAGCAGAGAGAGGACATTTTTAACAGAACTGTATAAGCTTACATTTTTTAATCACCTCCACTAGATCTGAATGCATACTCTAAACTGAAAAAGATGCATAACCACTGACTTTCTACAGTCAAGTTTTGATGGATAGCATGGATAATGGGAAAAAAGTTTGAGGGTGTACTTTAGATCTAGGATTCTCTGCTCAACACAGCCGCTAGTCATAGCTTTGTATTGGTTTTCATCCTTAATTATTCACCGGTTTCAATAACATCTTACAGATAGACTCTAGAATGCTCAACATATAACAGTGATGAGGCCACATAATGGTGGCACTGGTCACCCAGATTGTCGTTTAGTCCACATGCTGTCGTTGCTCATCACTTTTCTGTTGTATAGCTTGTATCAAAAATGTATTTTGATTTTAAATAGGAAAACTTTATGAGATAACCATACAAATAGGGTTGTCATGAATATGAAATTTAGCTGACAATTAATTGTCAGTTTTTGGGCTATGATGATGATGATTTGTCTCATTTAGGGCTTTATTAATTGTCAGACAGGTGCCACTTTGGTTGATGCGGCTCCTTGACACTCTGAGTTCAACTGATTGACACACAAACGTGCCATTATTGAAATATATATAGATTTACTTAAAATGCCCTTTTTTTGGGCATTAAAATGTGTTTGGATTTGATGTGCACAATAATTGCGGTTAACTCAGATAACCGCGATTAGACTGTGCAGATATGTAATTGGTCTGTGCCACACCATTCAGTTGGGTTGCACAGTTTTGTCACTCTATTAGAGTTAATATAATAGAATCAGCCAAGGATGTATCACATTTGAGAATAGTGGGATAGTATTTGGATCATTGATGGTATATTTCTGGCATCGCTACTGGAATGGTTGTGGAAACCGGATGAGCTGCGAGAATCTGTTGCTTTTGAATAACAAAAGTCCAATGCACTTTATTGCAGAATCAGTGTAGGAGGGCCTCTGCTGAGTCTGTAGTTAAATTCGGCATGAACAGTCTCACGCTCTGCTGTCTTCATAAGCAAAGCTTACTTTATCACTTGGATGAATATCAGTCATCTTGTCATCACACAGTCTGTGTAATCCACGTTGGGTTTTCAAAGCTGAAATCGGCAAGCTCTGTGCTGCTTTATCAAGATATTTCATGAACTAATTTTCAACTAAATTTTTTTTACATTTTCTGATCAGTTGTATCAAGGACCACTCGTTTAAGTTATTTTAGATGATGTCTTTGAACCTATTTATCATTGTACAGACAATCATTCCAATGGCAAAAGCAGCACTGTCGGTCTATAGGCTTTAGGGCAAATTTAACACTTTAATATGTAGAGTAGCTATTGCTTGGTAGAGAACTTTTTGGACTATGTGAACAAATAAAACCAACACATGATATCTTCTCTGAAGCATTAGTAAGCCAGATAGCCATCCCTGAAATTGTTAAATCACTAAATATTCAACTATCCACATGATTGCTATCAGTGCAATAGGTCAGCTGACACATGGTTTTCCAGGTAGGTTGTGTTTGCTATCGGGTCAGCTTTTACAACACCAATCCTGCTATTTTCCTTGCCCATGGCCGAGGTCTCTCGAAAATATATAGGGTAGCCCATTTAGAATGACCTTTTCACATAGCAACAGCTGACCTTCCCCCCTCCTGGTGTCCCCCAACCACCAATCAGCTGTGCCGAATCCGTTGATCCGTGACTGTCTTATGCTGCTGACTCAGCATTGCTGAACCTTTGCTTTCTGCTACAATGGAGATAGATCAGCCAACTGTCTGCCGGTAATTTTGGATGAACCAGTCAGCCTGAAACTAGGCCAAACATTGCACATTGCTGTTTTTTAGGGGTTCTTGGTAGGCAACAGTGTAGGTCACAAAGTAAATTTCCCATTCATTTGTTCCATAGGGAAATTGCTTTATAATGGTAACTGGTAAACCTTTTAAAGTGTTAGTTTACCCAAAAATGACTCGCCTTTTAAGCCATCCCAGATGTGAAGAGTTTTATAAACACATTTCAGCTCTTTGTCCATACAATGCAAGTGAATGGGTTCCATCAGCCTGCTGGCTGTTTGATGATCCAAAAGGCATATTTAGGCAGCATTAAAGTAATCCACATGACTCCAGTCGATCAATTAATATCTTTTGAAGAAAACCGATAGGTTGGTGTAAGAAATAAATTGATAGTTAAATTTTTTTAACTTTAAATCGTTGCTTCCGACCAGTGCTTTATTGCTGTTTGAAATTTCCTAACTCTTGCGTGACTTTGTTCCTCTGTTGTATTAAAAAAAGTACCCAAAATCTTCACTTCTATTCTGCTTTAGAAGGAAAGTCATACATATCTGGGAAGGCTTAAAGGTAAGAAAATCATTAGAGGATTTTCATTTTTGAGTGAACTAACCCTCTAAAAACAGATTTACCATGAGCTCAGAGGTTGTAAAATAATGGTAAATGTTTCTGTTGAAGCCATCAGTTCACATTATTTTAACTTAATTTAAAAAAAATTCATTTAATTGTGGAATTTGTGCTAAACAACTACACTGCCCATGATCCTGAAAAGAAAGACCTACCAATCAGATAATCACGGCTCACAAAAAAGAGCTATGTAGCGACAATCTGAATCATGCAGTCTCCATACACTCTCAAACTACATGCTGTATAATGTATATTTATTACATGTGTGAATATTTTGTTGTGTTCTTTAAAAATATTGATTTTATGCTTATCTTCAACAACTATAAATCAGTAGTTTGATATTTTTCTATTGTTTTAATTTGAAAACATAATTTGCAATGCTTCATGGGATTGTAGTTCTTGTTCTAATGAAAGACGTTAAGTTTACCCTCTTGTACCTGTCTTTTTTTTCAGTTTTCAAATAATTTTTTAGCTTCAAATCAAAGTATGTAATGTTATGATTT